>OX336389.2:1342917193-1343470425 GCA_946902985.2 Meconema thalassinum
AAATGCAGTATATATGTTAGGTGAAATGCTAAATGGTGATGGCTATCCGGAGATTGTACTTTAGAGAGATTATATGGTTGTAAACTATGGTTAAACTATAAAAATTGAAGAGATTGTGAGATTACTGAGGGTCGTTCTCACCCAAAACGTGTTTCAATTCGACAATAAAATATACACACAGAGAGAAGGCCTAGCAATGGGATCGCCACTAAGTGGGTTAATCGCTGACATCTTCATCAATGCACTAGAAAATGCGTTCTTAGAAAAAGACTTCAACAAAGGGAATAGTAATATGGAAAAGATACGTAGATGATGTAATTTGCATCTACGATACTGAACTAACAAGCGAAGAAACAATTCTCCAATCCATTAATAGCCTTCACCATTCTATCAAATTCACTAAGGAATCCGAAATAGACCGGAAAAAAAAAAAAAAAAAAAAATTATCTCGATATAACTATTGAACGTAAAGACAACGACCTTTCATATTCCATATTCCGGAAAGCAACACAAACCTCGCATGCAATCGACAATCAGTCTAATCACCCCAGTACGCACAAACTAGCGGGTTTCAATTCAATGGTGCACAGGGCTTTAAACATACCCATGTCAAAAGACAACTATAATAAGGAAATAAGAACTATTATGCAAATAGCAAAGGAAAACAACTTCTCGCCAAGCAAAATAAATCAAATTATAGCCAAACATAAAAATAAAGATAAAACGATTCCCAAACCGGACAGTAATGAGAAAAAATTTGCGCGTTTCAACTATGTGAATGCGAATACATATAAAATCACTAACCTATTCAAAAAGCAAGGCATAAAGATAGCTTTCACGACGAAAAACACAACCGCTAGGCACCTCCTAAATAGTAATCTAAATAAACGTGACCCGTATTCAAGGTCAGGGGGTATATTCTATAACGTGCCAAGACACCGATTGTCAAGCTAATTACATCGGGCAGAGTGGAAGGCGAGTAGACACACGTTATAATGAACATAGAAATGCGATAAGATACGGAACACATTCAGCCGTGTGCGAACATATGTGTGACGCAGGGCATAGCTTTACCAACATAGAGTCCGGACCTTAAAATAATCCATCACGAATCGAAAGGCAGAGCTCTTGACATAAAGGAAGCAATCGAGATACACCTAGCCAAACGAAACAATCCCATCAATCTAAATGAACACACGTTCATGGAGAGCTCACCCCTCTTCACGCTACTAAAAAACACACCCTGTCGGAAACAAAACACAATTTAGCGACACAGCCAAGCTAGATAAAAAAGGGGGGAAATTAGGGGTTTTTTTAATAGGTAAATGTTATCTGGATCAGGTGTACGATGTACCTTTCTTCTGCAATAAACCAAGGCCCATATTAGAGGCAGTATTAAAGGTGCCGGGACGTCCTCATAAGACCGTCAACGCTTAGTTCGAATGGGTTATGCTCCACGCGTGGCGAGGACTAATCCACGGTCTTTAATAGTTGTAGATCCACACCTCATTCAATAACATACATCTTATCTAGGTTGGCAACACCTCACATAAACACATCGCGATCACTCTCCACAGCACGTAGGGACAGGGGGGGAAGGCAGGGAAAAACCAGTCGTTAAGATAACCACCGCAGTCGTCCGCACAGCGAGTTCAAGTGAGCACGGAAACTGCGAATAGCTGTAGTACGGAAGACAATCAGATAAGTAGTTAGCCTAAAAAAAAAAAAAAAAAAAAAAAAAAAAAAAAAAAAAAAAAATTTATAGTTTAACCATAGTTTACAACCATATAATCTCTCTAAAGTACAATCTCCGGATAGCCATCAACATTTAGCATTTCACCTAACATATATACTGCATTTAGCATACACTGACAGTTGCAGTACCAATACTGCAACTAAATAATTGTACATATTGTAAATATTTTCACCTGTATTTCAAACATAGATTTTATAGCCTAAGTGTATTGGATCTGATGATGATCGCTTGACGATCGAAACTGGTCATCCTAGTGTTTTATTAATCTCATGTAATTTATTTCAGGATTAGGGCATAACCCATCTCTTTTGGGTACATTCGTGTTGACCGACTGAAAAGCACTAAACTCTTGTTTACTAAGGCAACACTGAAAATATGGCTTCAAACACCACAATGTTCACGGCTAGTCAGGCAAATCGTGAAGCCAAGAAATTCAAATCACTCAGGCTTAAACTCATGAATTTAGACAAGTCAATTTGGTTCAACAAAAAATGTATAGAACTAAACCTCACCCCTAAATACGTACCAATTAAAACCGTACCGAACACACCAGCCTCGATCATTTCAACTAAACAAGCCAAAGCGCTTTGGATAAAAAACGAATTAAGATTCGCATACATAAGAAAGCAAAAAATTAACCAACAATTATACGACATTCAATTGCAACTGAGTAATTTCTGGCACGCAGCCCAATGGGACAGCTTCACCGAACACCTACATGACACCATCAAAATCAGAGCAACGAGGAAGCATGAAACGCTAGAAAATAAATTAAGAAAACTAGGAGAAACACAGAACCATCAATCTAACGAACAACACACGAATAACAATGAATTCAATTTCCACAGCAGAGTAAACAACAGAACGAACGTAACCTTTTCTCAAGGTGAAATGAATATGTTAGACAAAGGTTTGAAATACAACTGCACAGACGCACACACGAACCACAATATAAAACAGTTAATCACAGATATTGAGATAGCCAGTCACAAGCTCCCAGCAGAAGACAGGGAATTAACCAAAAATCTCGCCACCAACGAAGCCAAAAAAAATCCTCAAACGAGAGGGCGATAGCAATAACATTCAAAACAACAAACAAATCAAAGAAATAAAGTCGTTGAAACAAAAAATAAAAGAACATGACTTAATCATCACAAAAGCAGATAAGGGAAACACTACAGTAATTTTGAATAAAACAGAATACATTGAAAAAACAGTCGAATTCCTAAACAACAACGAAATCAAGGAATTAACAAAAGACCCCACCAACAAATTCCAAAAACAAATAAAAAGTGCGCTAAAAGAAACAGAATACATACTGACCAAAGCTGAAAAATCAAAACTAATAAACATGAACCCGAAAATACCGTCATTGAGGGGACAACCAAAAATACACAAAAAGGAATGCCCAATGAGACCAATAGTCAATTGTAGGAATGCCCCTAATTACAAAATCAGCAAAGAGTTACTAAAAATCTTAAAATGCCGTCTTTCCAACGACAAAAACAACTCTGTAAAGAACACAACAGAACTAGTAACAGCATTGAACACCCTACAAATGAAACCTAGCTTCAGGCTAGTATCCTTCGACGTAACTAACATGTACACCAATATTCCGATTATTGAAGCAATCAACACTATCGAAAACAACTTAAAATCCAACAATTCGGTAAAAGAAATTGAAGAGATTGTGAGATTACTGAGGGTCGTTCTCACCCAAAACGTGTTTCAATTCGACAATAAAATATACACACAGAGAGAAGGCCTAGCAATGGGATCGCCACTAAGTGGGTTAATCGCTGACATCTTCATCAATGCACTAGAAAATGCGTTCTTAGAAAAGACTTCAACAAAGGGAATAGTAATATGGAAAAGATACGTAGATGATGTAATTTGCATCTACGATACTGAACTAACAAGCGAAGAAACAATTCTCCAATCCATTAATAGCCTTCACCATTCTATCAAATTCACTAAGGAATCCGAAATAGACCGGAAAATAAATTATCTCGATATAACTATTGAACGTAAAGACAACGACCTTTCATATTCCATATTCCGGAAAGCAACACAAACCTCGCATGCAATCGACAATCAGTCTAATCACCCCAGTACGCACAAACTAGCGGGTTTCAATTCAATGGTGCACAGGGCTTTAAACATACCCATGTCAAAAGACAACTATAATAAGGAAATAAGAACTATTATGCAAATAGCAAAGGAAAACAACTTCTCGCCAAGCAAAATAAATCAAATTATAGCCAAACATAAAAATAAAGATAAAACGATTCCCAAACCGGACAGTAATGAGAAAAAATTTGCGCGTTTCAACTATGTGAATGCGAATACATATAAAATCACTAACCTATTCAAAAAGCAAGGCATAAAGATAGCTTTCACGACGAAAAACACAACCGCTAGGCACCTCCTAAATAGTAATCTAAATAAACGTGACCCGTATTCAAGGTCAGGGGTATATTCTATAACGTGCCAAGACACCGATTGTCAAGCTAATTACATCGGGCAGAGTGGAAGGCGAGTAGACACACGTTATAATGAACATAGAAATGCGATAAGATACGGAACACATTCAGCCGTGTGCGAACATATGTGTGACGCAGGGCATAGCTTTACCAACATAGAGTCGGACCTTAAAATAATCCATCACGAATCGAAAGGCAGAGCTCTTGACATAAAGGAAGCAATCGAGATACACCTAGCCAAACGAAACAATCCCATCAATCTAAATGAACACACGTTCATGGAGAGCTCACCCCTCTTCACGCTACTAAAAAACACACCCTGTCGGAAACAAAACACAATTTAGCGACACAGCCAAGCTAGATAAAAAAGGGGGGAAATTAGGGGTTTTTTAATAGGTAAATGTTATCTGGATCAGGTGTACGATGTACCTTTCTTCTGCAATAAACCAAGGCCCATATTAGAGGCAGTATTAAAGGTGCCGGGACGTCCTCATAAGACCGTCAACGCTTAGTTCGAATGGGTTATGCTCCACGCGTGGCGAGGACTAATCCACGGTCTTTAATAGTTGTAGATCCACCTCATTCAATAACATACATCTTATCTAGGTTGGCAACACCTCACATAAACACATCGCGATCACTCTCCACAGCACGTAGGGACAGGGGGGGAAGGCAGGGAAAAACCAGTCGTTAAGATAACCACCGCAGTCGTCCGCACAGCGAGTTCAAGTGAGCACGGAAACTGCGAATAGCTGTAGTACGGAAGACAATCAGATAAGTAGTTAGCCTAAAATTTTTATAGTTTAACCATAGTTTACAACCATATAATCTCTCTAAAGTACAATCTCCGGATAGCCATCACCATTTAGCATTTCACCTAACATATATACTGCATTTAGCATACACTGACAGTTGCAGTACCAATACTGCAACTAAATAATTGTACATATTGTAAATATTTTCACCTGTATTTCAAACATAGATTTTATAGCCTAAGTGTATTGGATCTGATGATGATCGCTTGACGATCGAAACTGGTCATCCTAGTGTTTTATTAATCTCATGTAATTTATTTCAGGATTAGGGCATAACCCATCTCTTTTGGGTACATTCGTGTTGACCAAAATGTGCCAACTTAAACAACAAAGCAAATCCCACGTAGGGCTAAACTTATTTGCCGTAAATGACGTCCCACGCAGAGGGCAATTTTAACTCTAGCCATTTGAGATAATTCTCGTCCAGCATGGCGAAAAATAGCAATCAGATTGAGAATTGTAAAAAGTCATGCATGGATTAAAAGTTTTCGAATGTATGCCCCATATAACTTGGAGAAAAGTGACGCGTTAAAGACACATAGTTCTTATCTTGCATGATGTGTTGCGAGAAACTTTGTCGAAATATAACTTTTTGAAACTAGGACTATTAAGATTCAGATGGCTTAGCAAGGTTGATGGTCAGCACATTGTGAACTAATGGCAACTCAAACTAACACTTGGGGCGCTGCGGTCGGTCTGGATAAGTAGGGTAAAAATACTCAATAACACGCGTTTGATATGGAACACTTTTTATTTTTCGGTTATAATTAGTAAATGTGGTCCCTAAAATAATGACAGTGTTATTTTTAAGTGTATATATGTTTAACTGTGCGATACACGTCATCTAATTTGTGTGTTCCACTAGATTTTATGTGTCAATTGCGTATTATCAAGCATCGGTTGTCTGCTGGTATTTGTTTTTGGTCAGTTCGAGTCATGGCGTTGTTACGTTTAAAAGCTATATTTGAGTTTGCTTACTGTACCATGGACTCTAGATATTATTTGCTGCTTGGTAGGGCGAAGGGATGAGTTTAACTAGTATTAAAACTCGGGGGAGACAGGAATTGCTTGATTTGAATGGTTAGCAGGTGGGGTTTGGTGTTGAATATCGGACTGGTAGCAGGTTCTCACAGAGTAGATATTTACCTTGCGAAGTCAAATTAGGCCTATATGACTCGTAGTGGAATGGCTCGGATATTGCAGAGCGAGGTGATGGCGATTGGTAGGGTTATTGGAAATGAACTAGAGAGCGGAGAAGGATACCTGACTGATGAAGCTTGGCTGTCCTCGGCTGGTGTAGGCTTGGCTGTCATGGTACGTCTTAGCTCGGCGAGACTGTGCTTGGCTGTCTAGGTGCGGCTTGGCTCAGCGTAACAGTGAACAACCCGTCCTGTCGTCTGTGAGTGTAGTGGTGAGTGGTCCAACCCGCTCCTGTTGCCCGTATTTATTTGGTATCGTCACCTTTGGGCTATTGCTATTTGCATCATTTGGAAAGTGATGAAAACATTTATCCGCAGCCCTCTTATACATCGACTTACAGCCGTAAACTGAGCAATATACTTTGCTTTTACTCATTTTGCACTCTATCAACGAGTAAAACCTATTACTTACGTATAAAGACACGAAGAATTTACTACGATCTGCTTACCAAAACAAGAAACCATATACCAACAGTCACCACGTGACAAAAGTACCCTACTTGGTAAGTTTCTCATTTTTACCGCTAGATGTCATATCAGATAGCTGGAGTTGCCAATTGCATATTATCAAGCATTGGTTGTTTGCTGGTATTTGTTTTTGAGCAGTTCGAGTCATGGCGCTGTTACGTTTGAGTTTGCTCACTGTACCATAAACTCTAGAAATTATTTGCTGCTTGGTAGGGCGAAGGGATGAGTTTAACTCGGGGGAGACAGGAATTGCTTGATTTGGATGGTTAGCAGGTGGGTTTGGTGTTAATATCGGACTGGTAGCAGGTTCTCTCAGAGTAGATATTTACCTTGGGTAGTCAAATTAGGCCTATATGACTCGTAGTGGAATGGTTCGGATATCGCAGAGCGAGGTGATGGCGATTATTGGAAATGAACTAGGGAGCGGGGAAGGATACCTGACTGATGAAGCTTGGCTGTCCTCGGCTGGTGTAGGCTTGGCTGTCTTGGTACGGCTTGGCTCGGCGAGACTGTGCTTGGCTGTCTAGGTGCGGCTTGGCTCGGCGTAACAGTGAACAACCGGTCCTGTCGTCAGTGACTGTAGTGGAGAGTGGTTCAACCCGCTCCTGTTGCCCGTATTTATTTGATATCGTCACCTTTCGGCTATTGCTATTTGCATCTTTTGGAAAGTGATGAAAACTTATGTCCGCAGCCCTCTTATACATCGACTTACAGCCGTAAATTGAGCAATATACTTTGCTTTTACTCATTTTGCACTCTATCAACGAGTAAAACTTATTACTTATGTATAAAGACACGAAGAATTTACCACGATCTGTTTACCAATACAAGAAACCATTACAAACAGTCAACACGTGACAAAAGTACCCTACTTGGTAAGTTTCTCATGTTTACCGCTAGATGTGATATCAGATAGCTGAAGTTGCCAATGTCGAGTGGAACTGCGGGTCTCACCAAGGAGCATATAATAACAGAGTTTGGACCCTCGGGTTTATCTGCGATTCGTTAAATGCAGGGTGATTGCGTCATTGTTTGGGATCCAACTCAAAAGCATGTTGCGCGCACATGTTAATTCCAACGCCATTGAGATGCAATAACTGACCGAATATCGTAGCAATAATATAAGTGACTGAAGGATCTAGGTTGTTTGTGCCGAATATGTTAGCCAACTTATGAAATGAGGGGAAATCGGATCGAGTTTGATTATTCCGGTTATACATCGTAATTAGTGCTTTATAGCAACTACGTTTTATTATTTAACGACAAAATATTACTTAGTTTGGATATTAAGAGGCAACGGACACCCCAAAAAATTGAATTTTGTAAAGACAGAAGGGCGTGAATAGGTCAAAAATTTCAACATTTTTAAGTCTTATTTTGAAGACCGCACCTTCCTGAACAAGAATATGTATAATTTATATGTATTTCTATTTGAATTCGCAGAAACATTACGAATAATGTGTAACCTTGTTTTTGCCACACACCCTTTTTAAATGTAACTACTGTCACACATAGTCAATCAATTATAATTTATTTACTAATTGTACGAGAATTGAATGCATTAGCGCGTTTCAGAGTTACGTACCATGGAACCGTCTCGCCTGTCTGAACAATAGACTGCACATGAGCGTATCCATGGAAATCACGTATGGTTGTTATGGTTTGATGTAAAATAGGCTACTTGATTTGTATTGTCTGGAACGTGTTTCATAGATTGTGATATTTGAAAAGTGTAAACATGCCCATAATTAATAAGTTTAATAGAAAACAATATCATCGATATAATAGATACCGATCCAGGCCAGAGATCGTGAATTCGATTATTCCACTTAGTACTTGGGAAGGGAATCGAACTCCGACATTCAAGGGCGCAACGGATGACGTTTCGCATATCCGAAGTAAGAAACGTTTTCATACAATTTATATCGACTCAATGCCGTGCAGATCCGGGTTATACGTAGCAAATTCGAATATATGACTTAGTAGGCTACCTGGGAGGGGAATCGACTCTCGACCCTCAAAAGCCCTACGGATGACTTTTCCCACATCCGAAGTAAGAAACCTTTTCATACAATTTATATCGACGCAATGCCGTGTAGATCCGCGTTATACGTAGCAAAATCTAATTTATGACTTAGTACCTGGGAGGGGAATCGAACTCTCGAACGTCAAGGGGGGAACGGGTCACTTTTCGCATATCCGATGTAATAAACGTTTTCATACAATTTATATCAACGCAATACCGTACCATTCCAAGTCATTCATCGCAAATTTTAATTTATGACGTGGTACCTGTGAGGGGAATCGAACTCTCGACCCTCAATGGCATTAGGTGTGTGTGCAAAAATAATAGTATATTCGTGACCAGCACCCTCGATTTACCCATAATTGATGTAAAAAATCACATTTCGAGAAAAATGATCCGTACCACCTAAACTGCATAAGTGCCGAAGAATGAAATGTTCTAATACATGGGTGAGTGAAACACAAACTTTAACTGAAGATTTCTCAAAACACTTTTTTTTTCATTTTAGGTACACATAGCTCCTAAACTATTTTAGCTAGAGATATGAAATTTTGCACACTCATTTGTGACTTTACTATGGCACTGAAACTCTAGAATTTTTAATGTAGCTTTTTAATTGTGCTATTTATAAAACATTATATGTTGCTAAAAACATATGTTGTGATCAAAATTTCAATTTAGCAGTGAATGGTTAAATATTTATCAAATGTAAAAATTCTAGTGTTTCATATAGCAATGGATGTATTTAATGTGTGGAAATAATTTGGATGCAGTGCTATGAATACTTTAGCAGGAACATGTACCAACATAATTACATGTTTTAATAAGATCTTGAAAAATGACACAATTTTAAAAAGATCCTTAGAAATGTGGGTAGTCTAATTCCAATAGAATTCAATTCATTGGAATCAACAGGGCTTGGACTCAACATGGTAAAGGTTTTGCATTTTTTCCTGTAATAATATGGCAGACACCGCGAGAAATGTTATGGTAGGTTTTTGTATTATTCCATGGTGCGCTCAGAACCTTCTGTCCTTCACGTGTAAGTACAAACGAATGGTCGTTTTGAATTTTCAACGTTAAAAAGAAATAAATCATGAAGTTTCATGCAAGTTTGCAATATTATGGTACCATAACCTCAAAATGACCGTACCCCTATTCCGACCCAGTACGCCACTATGGCTGATTTCTTGTCTGCTATACCTCCTTTTCTAAATAAATTGTCTATGCCCAAGAAATGTAATTTCATTGAAATTTACTTGGCCTCAATAGTTAAATGATTTTCAACTGTATCTAGAGAAAAACTATAGGCAGGGTTGAGGATTGTCTTCAAGGAAATGAAAAAGCTGATTTTCCAGGCAGTTTCAATTGATTTATTAATTTATGTTCAGTCATGGTACACATTCTACATTATTTCACATGTGAGTCATAACTTCTGATGTGTGAACGTCAATGGCTTAGTCGACTGGAGACAGGATTGAAGAAGACCATGCCAGGATGGTCTCAGATGATTGGCTACGCTGCAGGACGGTGGAAAACAACTGATCACCCACAGCCAAGTACACTCCAACTCGGGAAAACCTCTTGGCAAGCTCCGATCAATCCTCAGGCTGAATAACCTGTTAACTCAAACAGGATCATTTTATGGTCAACATAAATTTTCAGCCTGTAAAGCAACACAATTCCAGTTAAAGCTGGGTTTTCCTAGGCGCGAAAGCGGAGAGCGGAACGCGGAGGTCGGAGTCGCCTCTCCGCTCGTGAGTCATCAGCTAGCTGAATTGTGTTTTCCTGGACGCGGAATTGTCCTCTGGCGGAGAGCGGAATGGTTGCTCATTTGTATACTAGGAGTGATAAGGTGAGGTCGATATGGACATGAAATCTAGACTTTCTATTTTATTACACTTGGAAGAGGAGGAGGAGGAAGAAGAGTTACTACTGCATTTAGTGAAGGAACGAAAATGTTCAAGTCACATATGACATCTTTCTTCACAATATTCTTATATACTTTCTCAATTAGATTCCATATTATAGGATGACCATGAACCAACTCAATGAGTTGTTCATCGTCGGAAGCAGTAAACGGACACACACTCATGGTGCACACACTTTATACTAAACACACAAGGGACATAATTGAATAAAACTACACACAACTTGTACAGATGTCCAGCCACTCCGCCAGCTGACAGCGGACTCGTCTGCTCTCGGAACAGAGGAACGCGGAGGAGTGAGTTCCGCTCGTCAAGCGGTGGTCCGCTCCGCTTCTGGGAAAACAGTACCATTAAAATTACATATGACCAGAGGAGAGCCGACTCCGCTCTCCGCGTTCCGCGCCTAGGAAAACCCAGCTTAACGCAGCATTTCTTTCAAGAAATAAGAGGGAGGGGACATTTGGAAGATGTGGTTGAGCGAAATGGTGCAACACTTTACCAAAGAATTTGCATTTATACCCCCACCTCATATTAATGGCAATTAAAACCTCCTGTTTCGGGCATATTAAAAGGACCCCTGCAGAGCAAATGTATGGAGCCACACCATATTACTGTTAAATACACAGAAAAAAAATCTGCATCACAGGAATTGTGCCCATAGTATTAAAAGAGAGAGGGGAAAGAGTGTGTCCTACAGACAAGTTGTCAATATTCTTGAGAATATTCTATGCCCTTTAAATATAAATTTACATTGGTCTTTAACCTCACCCATTATTTCACAACATGTGTATTTTGAAATGTGCATATTAAATGCTAAAATCTTTAGTTTTAAAGTTAGGCAATGATGACATTGTTGCTTTGTTGAAGAAGGACAGGCGAAGTTCAAAACATGTGCACGGACACCTACCCCCTTTCCTCTTTTTAGTCGTGTGGCTTCCTGAGAGGCCGAGTGCAGATCTTTCTAGTCAACGCCCGTGGGTGACCTGTGCACTGGAATGAGAAATGAATTAATGAAACTGTGCAAGGATGTGGAAGGAAACGGCCGTGGCCTGTCAGAAGGTACCGTCCCAGCATTTGTCTAGAATTGAAAATGGGGAAACTACGGAAAACCATTTCAAGGATGGCCGACGGTGGGGCTCGAACCCAGCAGAGAGCTTGGCCCCATGGCAGAACGCTGCGCTTTTGTTGTCGGCATGCCTACACCTAATTAATATTCTTTCAGAGGGATCGGAGATGAGATACAATGAATTGCTATAAAAATAGAAACAATATTTCAATGATCCGCCATTCAATACACTACCATCATTGAAATATTGCATTAATTTAACTCAATACAGATTCACCTAGCCAATGTTTACAGCCAGATGTCGTAACAGATGGCAACAACACAAGGAGCTGATAAAAAAGATGAAATAAGTGAATGTGACCAAGCAGTAGGAATGAAGCGACCATGTCATATTGTGAGGTACCGGCCTGTCCATTGGGGGATGTTGAAAATGGTAAACCTGACAAAAAAAACTCCTGTCGACAGAAAGATTGGCCCCATGGCCTAGCACTGCACTTAGCCTACATGAAAGCAGCTACCAAATGTGTAAAAACTTTACATTAAACTATTATATATAGAGTATACACACATGTACTGACAAAGTGCAATGTAAACAAATTGTATCTCCTTTAGAATTTACCAGCACGGGTGCCAACCGCCCAATTCTGCCTGTGGGTGTATTACATCCCTCATCCATGGGGGGAGGGGGGAGGAGTCAATTCATAAGACTTTTTTTAGCGTATGGCTTTTAGTGCCGGGAGTGTCCGAGGACATGTTCCGCTCGCCAGTTTTGTAGCTGCTTCGAGGCGGACACCCAATGGATGACCTACAAGTACCGTCGCGTGTGGAGTGTTGTCTGGGGAGAAAAGTTTGAATGTAAAGACGAGGAGTTGGAAGGTATCGGCTGTGGCCTATAGTTAAGGACCAACCCCGGCATTTGCCTGGAAGGAAGATGGGAAACCACAGAAGACCATCTTCAAGGTTGCCGGCGGGGGGATTCGAACCTCCTCGCCTCCCGGATATGAGCGACTGCCATCAGTCATGCCATAACGACCACGGCTAACTCACCCGATATAGACAAGTAGGAAGCCTGAAAGAATAGCCAAGGTCGCTCCTTTTAGTCGCCTCGTACGATAGGCAAAGGATACATGGGTGTAGCCTAAACCCCCACCCACAGGGAGCTGCAGTGTTGAAGCCACCCAAAGAAATTATATTGTGTTGTTGATTCATTTCGGGGCTTTGCGACTTTGTGGTCATGTAGCCCCGTGTACTTGGGTGTGTACGGAATTTCTCTGATAACGTGTGTTATTGTGAAGGCTGTATTATTGTGTGTAGTTGTAACTCAGATGAGGATTAGGAAGGAGGTGGCTGTGGTCTTTATTAAGCATTCGCCTGGAATAGAAGTGGGTAAACCACAGAAAGCCACTTCCTGGATGGCTGAGGTGGGATTGGAACTCACCACTTGTCAGTTTTTGCTTCATGAGGCTGAGTGTACATAGTTCCAGCCCACCCCTCAGGCCAGAATTAAACTTTTTGGCAGAGCTGGGAATCGAACCAGGGCCTCCGCGGTGATGCCAAGAGTACTAGCCACTACACAATGAGGCAGACAAGAAGTTATGTATATGGTCATTCACTGTGCATAGTGGATGTGCGACAAGTGCCAGTATACCTTATCTGGCAATTGGTATCCGGGTTACAATAGCAGTGGCATCCACATTTGTTCCAATTAAGACTTTTCTACCTCTGAAGGGACAAAGCTCCAGAGGTATTTCGTAATAATAGCAAGTCTATGAATTCATCGCTACATGTTCAGATATTACAACCCACCGAGCAGCAAGGCATTTGGGAGGAGGGAGTTAATTACATGATAGTAGGGGCTTAAGTGGAGTTCTGACGAACATACTAACCCGCAATACATGCACGGGCAAACCCGATATCTGGCGAACCAATGGTTAGATTTTTATGTGAGAGGTGTCATAGGCCTCGGGGAAACGCACCCTTTCGACTGACCCATGAATTTACACAAAATTGTGCCAAAGGGCCTAACTACATATTTTGAAATTTTTGGTTTTACCCCTTTTTTAAATGATGATTTATTGGTTATCGACTTAACCTAGCCTAACCGAACAAGATGGCGGCTGTAGTGTAACCTAACGTAAACCCACCCACGAGTGGTGATCAAAAAGTATCCCAAGCGGCGCTTGTCGATAGGCAAACCGATAAACAAAGAGGGATATGTCAGGCCTTGAGACGAGAGCCCCTTTTGATTGACCCCTCTTGAATAATCCCTTTTGATTGACCCCTTTTGATTGACCCCTTTTGATTGATCCCTTTTGATTGACCCCTTCTGATTGATCCCTTTTGATTGATTACTTTTGATTGATGCCTTCTGATTGATCCCTTTTGAGTGATCCCTTTTGATTGATTCCTTTAGAATGATCCCTTTTGATTGATCCGTTTTGATTCAACCATTTTGACTGATCCCTTTCGACCGGTCCCTTTGGACTGGTCCCTATGGACTGGCCCATGAATTTATCCAAATTGTGCCAAAGGGACTAACTACACATTTTGAAAATTTTGGTTTAACCCCCGTTTTAATTTTATTTAATACAAGCTGTACCCGGCATGCGTTGCAATGCCAATCAAAAACAGTGTTGGCATTGTAATTTTGTTTCTTGAAGTGCTTTTGGATACACAATAGTTTCTTCAGTTTCCCTCTAAGTTATCGTAAAATGGATTTACTAATTTATAAGCATTTGTGGGAGCGTGCACAACAGCTCACCAATGTTTCATCGCAATCGGATGAATGGCATATGAACGCAGATGGAACTTTGTTCAAACGCTTCGCGCGCCATCACTCATTTGTTGAATCAACTCGTGCGCTACCTATTAGGCCTATACAATGGATTTACTAAGTCAGAAACCTTCCCTGCAGGGTGCACAACAATTCACCCTAGTTTCATTCCAATCGGATGAATGGTATACGAACGCAGATGGAACTTTGTTGAAACGATTCGCGCCCCGTCACTCATTTGTTGAAACTACCCGTGCGCTACCTATTATACAATGGAATTACTAAATTAGAAACGTTCCCTGCAGTGTAAACAATAACTCACTCAAGTTTCATCGAAATCGGAAGAATGGTATATGAACGCATACGGGATTTTATTTATACGATTCGCACGCCGTCATTCATTTGTTGAATCTACCCGTGCGCTACTTATTGTACAGTGGATTTACTCAGTCAAAAACCTTCCCTGCAGTGTGCACAAAAACTCACCCAAGTTTCATCGCTACCGGACGAATGGTATATGAATCTACTCGTGCGCTGCCAATTGTAAAATAGATTTACTAAGTCAGATACCTTCCTTGGAGTGTACTCAACATCTCACTCAATTTTAATCGCTATCGGACGAATGGTATATGAACGCATACGGGACTTTGTTGAAACGATTCGCGCGTCATCGCTCATTTATTGAATCTACCCGTGCGCTACCTATTGAAAAGTGGATTTACTAAGTCATAATCCTTCCTTAGAGTGTACTCAATATCTCACCCAAGTGTCGTCGCTATCGGACGAATGGTATATGAACGTATACGGGACTTTGTTGAAACGCTTCGCGCGTCGTCGCTTATTTTTTGAATCTACTCGTGCGCTACCTATTTTAAAGTGTATTTACTAAGCCAGAAACCTTCCTTAGAGTGTACTCATTATCTCACCCAAGTTCCATCGCTTTTGGACGAACGGTATATGAACGCATACGAGACTTCGTTGAAACAGTTCGCGCGTCGTCGCTCATTTGTTGAATCTACTCGTGCGCTACCTATTGTAAAATGGATATACTAAGCCAGAAGCCTTCCCTGGAGTGTACTAAACATCTCACCCCAGTTTCATCGCTATCGGACTAATGGTAACGTATGTGAACGCGTACGGGACTTCTTTGAAACGCTTCACGCGTCGTCGCTCATTTGTTGAATCTACTCGTGTGCTGCCTATTGTAAAATGATTTACTAAGCCAGAAACCTTCCACGGAGTGTACACAACATTTCACCCAAGTTGCATTGCTATCGGACGAATGGTATATGAACGCAAACGGGACTTAGTTGAAACGCTTCGCGCGTCGTTGCTCATTTGTTGATTCTACTCGTGTGCTACCTATTGTAAAATGGATTTACTAAGCCAGAAACCTTCAATGGGGTACACACAACATCTCACCCAAGTTTCATCGCAATCGGATGAATGGTATATGAACGCATAACGGACTTTGTTAAAGCGATTCGCGCATCGTCGCTCATTTGTTGAATCTACTCGTGCGCTACCTAAGTAAAATTGATTTACTAAGCCAGAAAGCTTCCCTAGAGTGTACTCAACATCTCAACCAAGTTTCATCGCAATCGGATGAATGGTGTATGAACGCATACGGGACCATTTTGAAAGATTCGCGCATCGTCGCTCATTTGTTGAATCTACTCGTGCGCTACCTATTGTAAAATGGTTTTACTAAGACAGAAACCTTTCCTGGAGTGTACTCAACATCTCACCCAAGTTTCATCGCAATCGGATGAATGGTATATGAACGCATAACGGACTTTGTTGAAACGCTTCACGCGTCGTTGCTCATTTGTTGATTCTACTCCTGTGCTACCTATGTAAAATAGATTTACTAAGCCAGAAATCTTCAATGGAGTATACACAACATCTCACCCAAGATTCATCGCAATCGGATGAATGGTATATGAACGCATAACGGACTTTTTTGAAACGCTTCGCGCGTCGTCGCTCATTTGTTGAATCTACTCGTGCACTACCTATTGTAAAATGGATTTAATAAACCAGAAACCTTCATCGAAGTGAACTGAACATCTCACCCAAGTTTCATCGCAATCGGATGAGTGGTATATGAATGCATAGGAGACATACACACCCACATACTATCTCGTAACGTGATTTTTAAATATATAGATAGATTTAATGTATTATTTATATAATTTTTACCATTTATTTTTTACTTTTTATTTTTGTCAAAAGGGCCTAACTACACTGTTGTTGATATTTCTTGAACGCATGGTCAGATTTAGATGTGTGATGTGTTGTAGGACTCGGTGTGACGCCCCCTTTTGGATTTTTTTTCTAAGTTTTGACAAAGGGTCTAATTAAACATTTTGAAAATTTTGGATTTATTGCCTTTTAATTTTATTCAATATTTAATGTATTATTTATATAATTTTTATTACCATTTATTTTTCATTTTTGTTAAAACGGCCTAATTACACTTTTGTTGATATTTCCTGAACCCATGATTGGATTTGAACATGTGAGGTCTCAAATTACTTGAGATGAAGCCTCCTTTCCCACGACCAATTTACCAAAGAGACACATAATGGCAAGGTCATTGACCTGATCTTTTATAAACTAATAATTGGATATGGACATATTGTGAGGTGTCATAGGTTTTAGGATAGCCAACCCATTCCCATGACCAATGAATTTACCCAAAATGGCAAGGTCATTGACCTGAGATTTTATAAAATAATAATCGGAGAGGATCACGTGAGGTTTTATAAAACTCAGGATGGTCAACCCTTTTTCCATGGCCAATGAATTTATCCAAAACACCCAAAATGACAAGGTCATTGAAATGAGATTTTATAAACGAATAATTGGATTTGTATATATGAGGTGTTGTAGGACTTGCGGTGATGTTCTCTTTTCCTTGACCTACTCATGTACCCACAATGTTCAAAACAGCAAGGTCATCGACCTGAGTTTGTAAAAGCTAATCATTGTATTTGGACGTTTGATGCGTTGAAGGACTTGACATAATGCTCTTTTTTCCATGACCTATGAATTTACCTAAAATACCCAAAATGGCAAGGTTATAGACCTGAGATTCTATAAGCCAATAATTGGATTTGGACAGATGAAGTGTCATATAGCTTTGTGAACTCAAGATTTGTTGAATTTATAAATGTAAAAACCTGATTTAGGATTTAAATTAATGCATGTAAGATTTTTTATTTTTTATTTTTTTTATTTTAGATTGTAGCTTTAAGTCTTAGATTTTACATTTTGCACAAAAAAACAACACCATAATGGCATGACTTGAAATCTTTGATGACTAATTATTAAAGAAAGACATTTGTATGGATTTGTATTACTTGGAATTACGTTTTCTCTACTATAAATATTTAGATTTTATATTTAAAAATTCAGATTTTAAATTTTACATTTTACATTTAGAAAAAAGACCAAATTTAAAGATTACTGACTTGATATTTTTCGTAACTAATTAATACTAGATGATTGACTAGAGATTTTGTGAAAAAATACTTAAATTTTATGTAATACAAACAACGGACCAGCAGTTAGAGTACCATAAGCTAGCCCATATCTTTACCTGTTAAACTGTGCTGTAAGAGTTTAAACAAATGCATTTTGTTTGAACATAACTGTACCTTATTTAATTGAGATCTTTGAAACCATTAATCTGATAATGTTATACATTACCGTGAATAAAAAAGTGCAAACCCTTTTATTGCCAAGGCATGTTATTTTACTTTGGGCTTGACAATGTAACTAGAAATTTAAGTTTTATAATAGTACATTATGCAACGAGCCTATAATGGCTATAATTAAAACACGAGTATTTTTATTAAACGAGCGTATGCGAGTTTTATAATTTCCATACGAGTGTCTTAATTACCATTATAGGCGAGTTGCATACGATTGTTTATGTTCGGCGATAATTATAACTTTATTATATGTTTTAACATAAATATTCATAAACATCTGTTGAGATTGTCACTAGAATTTTGTGATCGGGTTCTGCGCAGGGTAGGATATCTCTGAATTCCAAGCTCTCTGGCCGACTGACGCATGCGCTCTGTGTGCTTCAATGTCATATGTGCAGATTGAGCACCTGTATTCAGTAAAAATGTCACCGAAATCGTTTGAAAACAACCCGCTGGGTAGAAATTGGATTTGGGTATATTAAGGTACAGTGTCTCATATTCACCAGTTTATTTACGCGAACATATGGACGGTGCACTTTCGGTAATTTATATAGACATGTTGGATATTGAGCGCATGCGCGAAGGTATCCTTATCTAATTGGTCAAACAACTGTTTCTTGAGCTGTGATTGGCGGGAGAAACTGTTTCATAATGAAAAATAGTGTTATAATGACCATCATTATGATACAGTTTTCAGACATATAATTGGCAGGGTCGAACATAAATATGTTTTCAAATGTTATACATTTATAAGAGCAAGAATGGGTTTACGCAAAGTTATGTAGCATTATGCCTGACTGATCGCAACAGGATAGCATGTGCAAAAGATTTTAAGATGTTTATAATGGATTTTTAAATTATTTATTTATTTAATTAACATTGTGAGGTTTGAAGCCATTTTTCAGTGTTGCCTAAGTAAACAAAGGTTTGGTGCTTTTCAGTCGGTCAACATGAATGTACCCAAATAGAGCTGGGTTATGCCCTGATCCTGAAATAAATTACATAAGATTAATAAATACACTAGGATAACCAGTTTCGATCGTCAAGCGATCATCATCAGATCCATTACACTTAGGCTATAACATCTATGTTTGAGAATTGTGCCGTGTGGCCTTTCGCAAGATGTAGTTCGCAGTGGAAGTGGGTACCGATTAGCCTGGCGCTGGGCCCATTAAACCGGACTAAGGTTATGAAGGTATCAGAGGCGATGGATTGAACGTACATTCACTGCCATGTGAATGCAAATTCTATTCGAATGCGCTTTTCATTATGGACCTAGCTTAGCTTAGCCTAAAGAAATAGAGACTAAATAACGTACACGTACTCAACACATAGGCAAGGAAGAGGTAATGTATTGACCAAAGAGATAACATCAAGGAATGACGAGGACGTATTACATGCTATGAATAAGGTTAAGTGGACGACAAACATGTGACACTAGGTAAAATAACGGGCTAAAGGACCTAAACGTAAATGTCAAGATCGATAGGGAGAAACGATAAAGGGAGGAACACATCTGGCAAAGTATACTCGTAAAGAGTAAAATTACATTGTGAAAAATAAAGATTAAAAAGGGCTAGACAAAGAGTCGGGGAAAGTGAGTCTACCGTCAAAGGAGCGAACGGTAGCTCAAATAGCCCTGAAGGAGATGAGGGAGTGCGTGGGGGACGGTGTATTAATAAAAGCGCGCGTAGATATGACGTAAAAGAATAAACACAAAAAGGGGCAAGTAACCGATATTAAAAATAATTACGAGAAATGTATTGCAACACAAAATAAAAGATATCCATCAAAATAAGTTACGTCAGAAAGGGATTAAGCCGTACTCATGGACTTGCATAAGAAAACGCAATCCTAAGATAAGAGGCAAACTAAAGGATAAAAGGCTTGGCATAGGTCTTACTATTGAACACACGCTACTCAGTAAGCCGTACCAAATACCAACACAAAACGATACAACGAAATGGGGACAAAGATTAACGGGAACGAAACACATACTCCATGGACATACTAGAAATGGCGAAACGTCCTAGTATTCCATACAATGAGCAAAGATAAAAATACATAACCTACCTTGATGGTGTCAGCATAAATCCGGCATAACGGAAGGACATTAAATGAACGAGATTCGCACCTCTACGCGCACCTTTATAAAAAAACACAAACGAACGGGAAAAAATGAATATAAAAGCAAGGCATCTCGAAAATGAGAGCGGGTGCACAAACAAAAGGTCCTACCATGATAGAAAAAACAGAAGACTGCCCAGAGAGTAAAAAGGGGTTGTCACAGGTGACGAAAAAGAAGATAAAACGGAAAGAGGTGTCACTAATCACGATTCGGCATAGTGAGAAATCACTATAACGAACCTTGATCAGCAATTATAGAAATGTCCACTGATCTGCTCGGCTACCCTGGCCAGTAATAACCAAGAAGGAAAGAGAACAATTCCGATAATTGACACGCCGAAGAAAAGAGAAAAAGGGAAGACTACAGGTGGAAAAGAAAAACGGTTCAGATTCCCACGCACACCCTCAAAATTTTTGTTGCGTCCACCAAAATAGACGAACAAAAATTTTAATTAAACATAAGGAAGGGAGAAGGGAGTAAAAAAATCGGGTACATCACGAAACGTGACGGGAAAGAGCCTAGAAGTAGGGGAAGACGGGGAGGACTCAAAAGAATATACTTCAATGAAGATAAATATAAAAATCAAGGTACGAAAATTTCACAATAAGAACTTAAGTTAAACCAGATAAAACAAAATAGTTAAAATAAAATTAAAACCCTAGCTTCCTCGCCAAATATTATACAAAAGTTAGAAAGATAGAGATTTACAATATATAAAAGTTCTCTCCTTAACCACCTATATTGAGGCAGGGTTCCAGAATCGCCAAAAAACATCAGTAGCATTTATAGACCTTAAGGCAGCTTATGACACTGTTTGGAGAGAGGGTGTAATTTATAAATTACTTCAAGTTATCTCTTGTAAGACACTGGCTCGTCTTGTAAGCAACATGCTGAATGATAGAAGCTTCCAGGTCATCATGGGCAGTGAAATTAGCAAACCAAGTAAATTAAATAATGGACTTCCTCAAGGATCAGTGCTTGCCCCACTCTTGTTCAGCCTCTATATATCAGATTTGCCCTCCAGAAAATCAAGGAAGTTTGGATATGCTGACGACTGGGCAATTGCTACTAGAGATCCATGTTTCGAAAGTACAGAAGAGACGCTGACAAATGATCTCTCTGCACTGGGAGATTATTTTCGCAAATGGAGACTTCAGCCAAGCACAACTAAGACCGAAGTTGCTTGCTTCCACCTGAACAATAAAATGGCAACAAGGGAACTTACGGTTTACTTCAATAACATCCTCCTTCGCCATAACAGACATCCCAAGTATTTGGGTATAACACTGGATAGAACATTGTCATTCAAAGAACACCTACGAATAACTTCTGCCAAAATGAAGACAAGAAACAACATCTTACGGAAATTATGTGGCACCACTTGGGGTGCCAACGCAACTACTCTCCGTTGCTCAGCTCTAGGCTTAGTTTATTCTGTTGCTGAGTATTGCGCTCCTGTGTGGATAAATAGTCCGCATGTAAGATTAATAGATGTACAATTGAATAACACCATGCGCATGATAACAGGAACAATTATGTCAACTCCTACACAATGGCTTCCTATTCTCAGCCACATCCCACCTTCTCATTTGCGGCGATGCAACATTTTGATAAGAGAATATAGAAAGATCCAGACCAACAAACAACTACCAATCCATGGAGACATTGGTGATCTACATGTGAAACGATTACGTTCAAGACATCCACCTATCTGCACAGCGGAGAATCTTGCAACTAACAAATTCAACCTGATTGAGAGATGGTCTTCTGATTGGAATTCGTTTGCCCCTCCAGAGAGTACAGTAATGCCATGCATAACTGAGCAGGTGCCAGGGTTCACTCAGCCCAGAAAGACCTGGTCAAAATTAAATAGAATCCGGACCAATCACGGTGTATGCGGCGATCTCCTGTACAAGTGGAGGAAAAAGTCTTCGTCATGTTGCGAGTGCGGTGCTGAAAGACAGACTGTTCGGCACCTAGTTCAGGAATGCCCACAAACATCATACGGTGGTGACTTCAGCGACTTCTTCCTAGGGACACCACAGGCACTTCATTACGTTTCGGAACTTGATGTTAAATTGTTAATAATTTTCATGTATGCCATACGATAAAATAAATACAATATATAATAAATATAAGTACAAAAAAGCTGTCTTCCATAATCTCTCAAGGTAGGATGTCAGAGAGCAGATATGATCATTAACTAAAACAAGAAAGAACGATTAATAGAGAGCGATATTATCTTATTCTAATAATGTGATAAAGCTGAGTGGCGACTACCACGACTACAAAGATTAATTAGGGACGAGTAAAAATGACTAGACGTCATCTATTTAAATATTATTCGGAGGAATAACCTGAAAAGAAGTAGATAATTAAAATTGATAGCAATGCCATCTTGCGCCATCGCACGTAAACTTGAAGAAATAAGCTGAAAAACATGTCACAAGAGAAAAATAAACATTTAAGAGGAAAAGAAGGTACTTGCTGCAGGCAGTCATTACTTACAAGTTCCAGGGTACGCCCCTGCATTGCTCACAGAGTGGAGCTCACCAAGACCTATTCAATTACCTGAAAAGTAATGGCATATCTTCCTGTATTGAACCTATCTTACTGATGGAAGGAAAATCAGTTGTCACCGAAGCGTAGTCTGCTGAAACAAATCTTCTTAGCCTCACGATAGGATTCGTCATAGCAAAGCCTCACCAGTCCTCCA
The DNA here is from genome assembly GCA_946902985.2 of Meconema thalassinum. Lineage (NCBI taxonomy): Eukaryota > Metazoa > Arthropoda > Insecta > Orthoptera > Tettigoniidae > Meconema > Meconema thalassinum. Next base: position 1,342,940,274 of record OX336389.2, read on the forward strand.
AGGTATTAGTAGCATTGCAGTGAGGACAGATTAGTTTGATTACTCCTTGTAAACCACCCCCAAAACAAAACTTCCCTTTTAGCGGTACTAAACAATCACGGTAGGTATGTGACCCTTTTAAGCAGTTCCAGCATCGAACCGGGGACGTGGAAGCATTCACATGAGGAGGGGCATTTACATCAAGGTTATGGAAACGAGGGATACTACGTTGGACAAGATTCACAGCATTAACGCGAACATTAGTTCTATGTGAAATAACAGAGGCGAAGGTATTGCCTCGATTGTTGCAGTGTCGTGTCAACCAACGAGCTGGAGTATTATTATTGCCACGTTGCCCACATGCCGGCATATCGATCTTATTACTACGTTCATTCATTTTGAACGCTAATTCAGGAAACATACATTCAGAAGGCTCTGGAGGTGGGATATATCGATTACACAGTCGGGCAGTTGCTTCAAATTCACGCCCTTGAATAAGAATATCTTCAGTATCTAATACTGAAGACCGGCGAATAAACTGTTTATAGGAGGGATGTAAATTACAATGAAGAGTATTAATAGTTTCACTAGAAGGCAGTGGAACTGGAAGACGAGATATTAGGATACGTATCGCTGTGACATAATCATCAATATTCTCCCCGAGAGCTTGGGTACGGGAGAAAATCTCATGCTTTAAGCCATGCTCAAAGTCAGATGGCGTGAATCTCCTTTTCAAACCATTCACGAAACTAACCCATGAACTGAAGGGATACTGGACTAGACGGTACCATTTTAAAGCGTTACCACATAATAGCATAGGGAGACAATGAACAACACTGTCAGGAACCAAACCATAGCATGCACACAATTCTTCAATACGTGTAGTAAATTCAAATACCGAGGAAGTGCCTTCCTCCCCCGAATATCGGACATTCCATTTGTTCACGATGTTACCAACATTTCCACTATGGAAGTTTGAGTTATGTGCTGCCGGAATAGGCAATGTAGAAACTAGGGGGTCGAATTCCAACCAATCAAGTTTCGTCGAAGCATTGGTGTTGGCTAAATGCAACGCATCACTATTAGTAGGCGACTCGATTTCACACTTGATGTCGTTATTCATATTTGTCATTACACTCGCAGAAAAGACACGATAATATAATTGATACAGGCTTTACCTTTAACAACGAAGCCCAAATGCGTTTGCTACGGCAAGAAATTATCACCAGGATGATAATTTTTACAAAACTCCTTACCAAATCCACAACAGTTTGTTTTTCTTTTATACACAACAATTTCAGCCATCTTATTGTCTCGACACATGAAAAACAAAAAACAAACGATACGTACCATATTGCCAACTTACACATGCAGTTGGACGTATTTGTGAGCTAAGCGGTCCTCTTATGTCATTTTGGGGAATGAAACTAGGTGTAGTTACATGTAGAGCGATACATTCGAATAGCGACCAAGCTCTGCCTACCATTTGTGCCGTCTGGCCTTTCGCATGTTGAGCCGAATAATGACCAGCGATGTTACCATTTGTGCCGTCTGGCCTTTCGCAAGATGTAGTTTCCAGTGGATGTGGGTACCGATTAGCCTGTCGCTGGACCCATTAAACCGGACTAAGGTTATGAAGGTATCAGAGGCGATGGATTGAACGTACATTCACTGCCATGTGAATGCAAGTTCTATTCGAATGCGCTTTTCATTATGGACCTAGCTTAGCTTAGCCTAAAGAAATAAGACTAAATAACGTACACGTACTCAACACATAGGCAAGGAAGAGGTAATATATTGACCAAAGAGATAACATCAAGGAATGACGAGGAAGTATTACATGCTATGAATGAGGTTAAGTGGACGACAAACATGTGACACTAGGTAAAATAACGGGCTAAAGGACCTAAACGTAAATGTCAAGATCGATAGGGAGAAACGATAAAGGGAGGAACACATCTGGCAAAGTATACTCGTAAAGAGTAAAATTACATTGTGAAAAATAAAGATTAAAAAGGGCTAGACAAAGAGTCGGGGAAAGTGAGTCTACCGTCAAAGGAGCGAACGGTAGCTCAAATAGCCCTGAAGGAGATGAGTGAGTGCGTGGGGGACGGTGTATTAATAAAAGCGCACGTAGATATGACGTAAAAGAATAAACACAAAAAGGGGCAAGTAACCGATATTAAAAATAATTACGAGAAATGTATTGCAACACAAAATAAAAGATACCCATCAAAATAAGTTACGTCAGAAAGGGATTAAGCCGTACTCATGGACTTGCATAAGAAACCGCAATCCTAAGATAAGAGGCAAACTAAAGGGTAAAAGGCATGGCATAGGTCTTACTATTGAACACACGCTACTCAGTAAGCCGTACCAAATACCAACACAAAACGATACAACGAAATGGGGACAAAGATTAACGGGAACGAAACACATACTCCATGGACATACTAGAAATGGCGAAACGTCCTAGTATTCCATACAATGAGCAAAGATAAAAATACGTAACCTACCTTGAAGGTGTCAGCATAAATCCGGCATAACGGAAGGACATTAAATGAACGAGATTCGCACCTCTACGCGCACCTTTATAAAAAACACAAACGAACGGGAAAAAATGAATTTAAAAGCAAGGCATCTCGAAAATGAGAGCGGGTGCACAAACAAAAGGTCCTACCATGATAGAAAAAACAGAAGACTGCCCAGAGAGTAAAAAGGGGTTGTCACAGGTGACGAAAAAGAAGATAAAAAGGAAAGAGGTGTCACTAATCACGATTCGGCATAGTGAGACATCACTATAACGAACCTTGATCAGCAATTATAGAAATGTCCACTGATCTGCTCGGCTACCCTGGCCAGTAATAACCAAGAAGAAAAGAGAACAATTCCGATAATTGACACGCCGAAGAAAAGAGAAAAAAGGGAAGACTACAGGAGGAAAAGAAAAACGGTCCAGAATACAGGTGAAAAATATATACAATATGTACAATTATTTAGTTGCAGTGTTGGTAATGCAACAGTCGGTGTATGTTAAATGTGGTATATCTAATGTTAGGTAAACTTCTAAAATAGTGATGAAAATCCGGACTTTGTCTGTTAGGGGTGATTATATGGTTTTACAAAATCAACTATGGTTATACTGAAATAATGCAAGCTTATACTTATCGAGTTGTCTCTTTAACTGGAACTTGAAGCAGTTGACGTTTTGCCATAGACACCAGTTGTAGTCGACTAACCCCGAGTGTTCGCTGGGTGGAACTGGTTTTCCCCTTCCTCCCCCTTTAGTTGCTATGTTCTTCCAGAGGTCAGTGCCATGTATATTTGTGTGACTTTGCCAAATCTAGATAAAAGTGTATGCTATTGAATGCAGGAGTCTGCAACTACTAAAGACCGTGGAACTATCTTCGCCACGCATGGGCTAAAAAGCCATCGATACTGAGCGGTACACGGTCTATTGAAGACGTCCCGGCACCTTTAATACTGCCGCGCATATCGGCCTAGGTTTATTGCAGAAAAGTGTACATAGTACACCTGATCCAATTAACATTTACCTATAAACACCGCTATTTCCCCCCCCCCCCTTTTTTATCTAGCTTGGTTGTATCGCTAAGTTGTGTCTTGCCTTCGACAGGGTGTGTTTTTAGTAGGGCGAAAAGGGGTGAACTCTCCATAAAAGTGTGTTCATTTAGATTGTTGGGGTTGTTTTGTTTGGCTAGGTGAATCTCGATTGCTTCTTTTATGTCGAGAGCTCTGCCTTTCGATTCGTGATGAATTATTTTTAGATCAGTCTCAATTTTAGTGAAGCTGTGCCCCGTGTCACACATGTGTTCGCATACGGCTGAATGTGTTCCGTATCTTATCGCATTCCTATGTTCATTATAACGTGTATCTACTCGTCTTCCGCTCTGTCCAATGTAATTAGCTTGACAACCAATGTCTTGGCATGTAATAGAATATACCCCTGACTTTGAATACGGGTCTTGTTTATTTAGATTGCTATTTTGCAGGTGCCTCCCGGTCGTATTATTCGTTGTGAATGCTATTTTTATGCCTTGATTTTTTAATAGATTAGTGATTTTATATGTGTTCTCATTCACATAGTTGAAGCGGGCGAATTTTTTCTCATTAATGTCCGGTTTTGGAATCATTGTATCTTTATTTTTATGTTTGGCTACAATTTGGTCTATTTTGCTTGGCGGGAAATTGTTTTCCTTTGCTATTTGTTTAATGGTTCTTATTTCCTTATTATAATTGTCTGTTGACATGGGTATGTTTAAAGCTCTGTGCACCATTGAATTGAACCCCGCTAATTTATGCGTGCTGGGGTGATTAGACTGATTGTCGATTGCATGCGAGGTTTGTGTGGCTTTTCGGAATATGGAGTATGAAAGCTCGTTGTCCTTACGTTCAATAGTTATGTCGAGATAATTTATTTTTCGATCTGTTTCGGATTCCTTGGTGAATTTTATTGAGTGGTGTAGGCTATTAATGGATTGGAGAATTGTTTGAAGTACTCCGGTTTTGCTTGTCTCAATTTCATTCCCGCAACACTCTCCACTATCATTTCATTTCATCTGCCATTCATTTAATCATTGCCCCAGGGGAGTGCAGCAGGCTTCGGCATCCGGCAAAGTTCATATCCTCGTCGCTAGATGGGGGCTTCATTCAATCCATTCCCTGACCCGGGCGGTCGACTGGAAGCAGGCTGTGGATTTTCATCTTATTTCATGTGCAGAACCTGGACGGATATGAAGGACATTTTTAGCAGATGTTTTACCGCCGGACTGTTGACACTCTCAAACTTTCCATTCGAATCCATTTCTCCATCATATCTGGTAATACAATATAATCTAAATGTTCCTCACCCCTCTGGTCTTCATCACTTCGTTTCACAAATTTTCTACTTTCTGATTTTTTAAATTCTGCCTTTTCCCTGGAGGCTGAGCGGCTTTGCTCTTTCTCTGACGATTATCCTCTTTCGATCTTCCTTGGTTGTCAGTAGAATTTGAATTTGTTTGTACATAGGTTGCTTTTTTAGTTTTGGCAACTATGTTATAAATTGATAAATAACACACCTACATGGTTCCAAGTTTCATAGGCCCTCGATGAAGTCTCCAGAACTGCGTACAACGTGTTCCCAGCGACGCGGAATCCGTTTGATTCCGCTGGCACTGCCCATTCTATCGATGGTGCGAAGAGAGCGCTCGGCAGGCTGCACAACATCTCCAATTGTAGGGTAGCGGTTCCCGCGCAGTGGCTCCTTCATCTTCGGGATGAGATCAAAGTCGCAGGGACTTAAGTCGGGAGAGTAGGGGGGATGATAGAGCACCTCCCAGTTCAAGCGATTCAACAATGCAGACACAACTCCTGCTGTGTGTGCCCGAGCATTGTCATGCAGAACGATGGGTGGAGTATCCATGTGGTGTCGCCGTTTCCTTCTCAGAGCTGCTAGGAGATGGTCTTGCAGAAACGAACAATAGTACGCCACATTAACTGTTTGGCCTGGGGGAACGGTATGTTTTATGATCACACCATCTCAATCATAGGCAAGAAACAACATTACCTTCACATTGGTGGGGGTTTGTCGAACTGTTTGTTTTCGTGGTGATCCGTGGTGCCGCCACTCATTCGATTGGTGTTTCAACTGTGGCTCATAAGATTTGGCCCAAGTCTAGTCAATGGTTATGATACGCCGTAAGAAGTCCTCTCCTTCGCGCTCATAACGATGCAAGTGCGTACAAGAAGCGTCGTATCGCAGCCATTTCTGCATGTCGGTTAAGTAATGCGGAACCCATTTTGACGCAATTTTCCTCATTTTAAAGCAGTCCTTCAGGATGTGGAGGACAGTCGAATTCGCCAGTCCTGTATCTTGCGCTAATTCACGATGCGTTACGTTCCGATCCGCCTCCACTAACGCGGACACCATCTGTACATTTTCATCACTTACAGGATGATGACCAGATCGAGGCATGTCCTCCACACGTTCCCGCCCATCTCGAAAGGCTGCAACCCATCTTGCTACCGTTCTGAACGGTAACGCAGCTGCACCGCACGCCTCGTGCAGTCCTTGGTGGCACTCTCGAGCCGTGTGACCCCTAGCACACTGAATTTTTATCCACGTTCTGTGCTCCTGCTTCGAAAATATTGCGACCGTCTGGCGCGAGCGTTTGCCCACAACTACGCATCTAACAGGCGCCACTGCATACGAATGGCGGAGGGGACGGACGAGGTAATGTGTTCTAAGGGAGGGGATACAGGTTAGCAACTTTTGGTAACAATGACAGAGTCCAACACCGTTGCAAAATAAAGCAGCAGCATCGTTGCCAAAACTAAAACAGCAACCCTCGTATTTCAGGTGACGTAATGTTGGTCATAATGATGTTATCTTCATCTTCCTCGGTATAAAAATACTGCCCATCGGGTATGAAGTCCGGATCTTCATAGGTTACTGTCATCTTCTTCAAAGTCGTCATCCTGTTCAACACAGTCGTTTTCTCCCTCGTCATCGGAAGGTTACCGGGTGAGTTAGCCGTGGTCCTTACGGCATGACTGCTGGCAGTCACTCACACCCGGGAGGCGAGGAGGTTCGAATCCCCCCGCCAGCAACGTTGAAGATGGTCTTCTGTGGTTTCCCATCTTCCTTCCAGGAAAATGCCGGGGTTGGTCCCTAACTATAGGCCATAGCCACTACCTTTCCATTCCTCGTCCTTACATCCAAACTTCCCTCCCCAACGGTACTTGTAGCTCACCCATTGGGTGTCCGTCTCGAAGCAGCTACAAAACTGGCGAGCCGAACATGTCCTTGGACACTCCCGGCCCTAAAAGCCATACGCTAAAAAAAATCGGAAGGTTCAACTAGAATATTCGGATATTCTGATCATAAACAATGCTTACCTCAACTTTACGTCCACTCTCTCGGCCAGCAAGAAAGATACTAAACACTGTGCAAGACACTGCTAAACGTAGGTGGTAAATGAATACAGGGGAGAAGTGTGGGAAGCCGGAGCGTATCACGTGTTCGTCGCGGAGGCGAGCGCTACCGTTCTAGGGTTAACTATCCTGTATCTATCAATATACCATTTTATCTATCTACATATTTATCTATCTACGTATCTATGTATTATATATGCATCTATCTATATAGGGTGTCATTTATGTACTTGAGTACCCTTAAGGGGTGTGAAGGGGAAGGGTATAGGATCAATTTGAGATAGGGAACCTGGGATCGGAATGGCCTCCTAACCCCAGAAAACAGGTTTGTTTCAGGCCCTCCTCCCCTGTAAAGTAGGCAAGCGCGCCATGCGTTACTCTGAGGTCAGGCACTCTTTCGCTGTCAATGGTCTTGGCGCGACCACCGCTCAACGCTCCGTTAGCCGAGACCTGCATTCCTCTTGCCAATCGATAGTTGCGTCGTCTGTAACTACTACAGAAACACACGTCACTCATTGATACTAATAATCAAAAGGCAATTAATTTACAGAATCAACGATAGTTTAAAAAAATCAACACATAATAAACACGCACTGTGACTAAGCCCCCTCCTACCCCTCTAAAAAATAAAGAAAAAGAAAAAATGAAGGTATGGCACCCCAGGAGAAACGAACCCCGGACCACCGGGGACCGCGCCTCACCGTTATCCTCTCGGCTAACGCAGCGTTGAGCGGTGGTGGCGCCAAGACCGTTGACAGCAAGAGAGTGCCTGACCTCAGAATAACACAAGGCGCGCTTGCCTACTTTACAGGGGCGGAGGGCCTGAAACAAACCTGTTTTCTGGGGCTAGGAGGCCGTTACGACCCCAGGTTCCCCATCTCAAATTGATCCTATACGCATCCCCTACACTCCCCTTAAGGGTACTCAAGTACATAAATGACACCCTGAAGTATCTATCTATATATATTTCTTTGTAGCTACCTATCAATCTAAGACTACTAATAAGGGAGCCAACGAATGATCTGTAACTTTCCTACAAGTTACGTTCTTTTAATAGAAATTTCAAGTTTTTTAAATGCAGTGCTTTCTATGTTAATGTGTGTATTTTATTCGTTATAAAAATTAATTATCCAACTAGAATGAGTACAATAGATTAATGATTTAATAAATCATTGTAGTGTAATTTGAGTTTTGAATATCATAAATCAGTGTTCATTACATAATTTTTATTCAATCGTTACTACATCTGATTATCTAAATCGCAGGTCAAACATTTGTATAATCGTTTGTATTATAATTTGAATATTTCATATTTGAAATCAGTGTTAAATATGATATTTTTGTATTACGCCATGCTCGCATTTATTCGTTTTGAAAACTCACTAGATATCGGTATCTAACTCATAGGTAGAGGTGTTAGAAAGTGTTGTTATTTTTTTGAAGATTTGTTGATTTAAAATTCAAAAGGTGGTGTTTTGTGTTTTTATTATTTTTTCGGGGGATGACATGTTAAAATTTGGAAAGCGATAAGGTTTGTACAATAAGTGCATTTAAAAATATAAACAATTAATAAAACAAAGTAAAAAACAAAACAGCAGGGTAAAACGTTAAACATGGCTATGGAAGAATGAGATAATACTTATATGGAAGTCACATTTTTATTTTACATTCACCATCTCGAAACACATTTCAGTGAATACCTTTTTCAGTTTTATCCAAATACTGCGGTGAAATCACTGGAAGTAGATCATGGTTAAAGTCTCAGCATTTGCAGCTGTCAATTTTCGCCTCCTATCACTTACTATGAGACTGTATTTCGAAAATGACCTTTCAGAATCCACATTTGAACAAGGATACCACACACACTTTAATGCAGCTGTTGCATAGTCTCGGTGAGCAGGCCTTAATCCCATGAGGATCTCTGGAACATTCACATTATCTTCATGACGCAGTTGGTTCTTGTTTGCAGTCAGGTAAATGCTGTGAGCCTCTAAAAGCTGTTGAGACTCCATCTTCGTAAGAAATGGGGCATTCTTCTTAAATTGGAGCAGTTCTGTGGGAGATACGTTCTTAGGTGCATGCCGAGGATCAAACAATGACCCGATGGCTTCTACAGTCTTCCTGGCTGGATCCGTGGTCCTTAAAGTCCTGACTTTCACTAGAGCTGACTGGGCAACACACGTAAGCTTGGACTTAACCTTTATCTGCATCTTTTGAGGAAGCTGTTCCAAGTTCTGGAGGATCGTATGATTGAACATTTCACCATCGCCTAATAGCTTGAGCTTTACCTCAAGGTCATCTAGCTTCCCAGCCAGTAAGTGAATTGTTGGGTACTTAGATCCCTCCAAGAAATTAAGCAAGTCCATAAGAGAGGCACCAACAACAGAAACATACAATGCTTGTAATTGTATAAATTGTATTGTTGAAGTCGATGCTTGTTGGAAAAATTTGACCCCAGAATTTGAATCTTCCAATGTTTTGAAAAATTCTACCAGATCTTCCACATGCGTGGCCATATACATTGCAGCCTTAAACCATGAATTTCATCTTGTACATACAGGCATTGGGAAAGCTAGAAATTCATTCTCTTTTTCTGTGTTTTCATATTTCTCCCTTAGAAATGCAACGTAATTGCTTTTTCTTTTTCGCGTATTTAAAAAGGCATTCTTTGTCTTTACTATAGACATGTTCAATTCGTCCAGCTCGTTTTCAAATACGCAGCCGATAAGATTGACTTTATGAGCCCAGCACTGGACATGACTTAATTCTTCAATCAATCCTTGAAGAGTAGTTACACATTTTGTCATGTAGCGTGCTGAGTCCGTAACTACTGCCACTACACGCTCCCGTTCAATTTCATAGGAATTCAAGGTGTTTAATATCGCATTGGAGCAATTTACGCTATTGGCAGAATCTAGAACAACAGAGGCAGCCAGATGGGTGTTCATTTCAGTTGATGGTACTGATGGACGAAAAAGAATGTTGAAAACACACCTACCATTCTTGTCAGCTGTTTCGTCACATAGCAGAAACACGTCTTTGTTTTTTATATCTTCCCTAATTTCTTCCCTCCTTCTTTCGCCAATCATGGGGATGTATTTCTGACGAATCTGATTTGCTGATGGTAAATCTCCACTTCCGCGAACGTACTTATTAAACCAAGTACGGATAGCAGGATTGTCTAGTTTCTCTACTGGTATATTAGCTTTCACAAACGCAGTAGTAGTGTCCAAAATAAACTCTTCTTTCATATCCTTCACACGACTAGCATTTGATAATGTTTCTTTCAAGGTGGCCACTCTAGGAACACTAACTTCAAGACGCGAATTTTCTCGGCGTTTTGAATGCTTCTCCGATTTGCAATGATTGTCTAATGCATCTTTCCTGCGATAATCTAACCGACAATCACAATATTTGCACATAAGAATGCCACAAGAAATTATAAATCCTTCATTCTTATATTCTTTATGTCTGTCTGTGGCAGAAACAGCTACCTTCGGCATTTTTAAACTCAACTGAGCGATGCCCAGTAACAAACACTGTTATCACACGGTTGACTGTAGTCACACGCCAGTATAAATTCGTAACCACACGCAAAATTTATTTCTGAATTCGTGTCATAATATTTAAATTACGTCGCGTCTCATCTTCCTGTACTGCTAAGTTCGGAACTAATACGACGAACACGTGGTCGCCAACTGATTCACGCAAATAACACACTAGCTTCGATGATAACGCACAATTTGCGCACTTTTTATTAAATTATATAGAATTCTCTACTATAATTTACACTCGCTACCGATGTAACAGGAGGCAAACGTAGTTTACATTATGAACAACTATCACATAACCTTTTGGAGGTAGTCGGCCAAACTATTCACGCCGCGATATAACAGCTGTTTACCACAGCGCTAAAATCCAACGAGTAACGAGAATATCGACAGTATATCGTAATATGACGTATATCGTAGTATTACCCCTCGCGAAACTATACAATCGATCATTCTCTCGAATTGAACACCAACCAAATTCGATTATCGGCTTGTGGACAAAAATGTTCGGATTGGTGTGGGGAAAAGATGAAAATTTGTTTTTATTTCGCAGATTGCGGTATTTGTGGTGTTATTCACAAAATTCACGTTATTTCGCGATTTAATTTCACTCCTGGGTGGCACGAAACATGTAAATACGTGAAAATAAAACATCCTAACCTCTAAATATGACTTTTCGTTTTATCGCGAATTAACAAAAACTAACACCTCTACTCATAGGTTAAGAAATCTGTTAGCTAATGTACAAATATTTGAATCTTAACATTATAAACCAGTGCTTTTTACACTGTAGGATCTTTTTCAAATTTATTGCCATCGAAATACAAATATCCATGAACATGGAAGCTTACAGAGCTTTTGAATTATTTAATGTTATAACTCAGTATGTAATATTTTTGTATATTATTCTTATTTAAATAATTTAAATATGAATATCTTTTAAATTTGATTTTATTAATTTTATTTTATTTTATTTAGTCAATTTACCCTCTAGGTTGGTGGTTCCCACGGACTCAGCGAGGGAACTCACCACTGCCACCTCTATGGGCAGTGTCCTGGAGCTTGGAACATCTGGTCGGGATGGATACAACTGGGGAGGTATGATCAGCACTTCGCCCAGGCGGCCTCACCTGCAAAGCGAACAGGGGCCTCATGAGGGATGGGAAGGGATGGAAGATCGGGATGGATAGGCTAAGAAGAGGGAAGGAAGCGGCCGTGGCCTATCAGTAGGTACTGTCCCAGTTATCCGGATAGTAGGCTGTCAGATATCCGCCCCCTCAATCGGATTGCCAATAATCAAACGCACCGGCACAGCTACATCAATGAAAATGGCACTGACAGATACTATCGAGATTAGAGCACAATAGTTAACAAGAAATTATTGTGGAACACACCAAAATATACGGGGGTTCATACTTACCTTTACTTACCTCTTAAATTTATCTCGGGGACTGGGTTGTCAACTGGATCACTTAAAGTATGCCCTCACAATAACTTCCACCATGATATTTAAAATGAACCAAAACGAAGACGAGAAACTTTAAACTGCACAATAATTTATTTCACAAAAAGAATGAATTAACAAAAATAAACAACAAAATCCACGTGGCAATCAGAAGCCATCGACCACATAACCATGTCCTCCTGTAGAACTTGTATACTCTACATACAATTTTTCAGCTTTCTCAAGCTCAAAATAACGTAAAAATTATAATGCACCTGGAATGGAAACGGGATTTGGGACGGGACACATATCAATTGTTTTGCGTGTTTATACACTTCACATTTTATTTATAGCCACAAGGCTATTATGGAGACGTCCTTGGCCTCTATCATACAGTTGTCCGGGCCAGCTGCAATGCACCTGCATCGTCAAAGTGGACTCACCTGTCCGTTCAACCCTAGCATAAACGAGTTACATCAGAGCTTAGCTCTCCTTTCAAAACACGTTAAATGTCCACATCTCAACTGAAACATTATCACGCAAATCTTTTAAATGCTCCATTCAAACACCAATGGAATACTCTAATAATCCTAAATCATGTTTAATTGTACAATCCACTTGCTTAATTAGCGTTGTTTAGAGTATAAAAACAAAACTCTAAATGTTAATAACAAAAGTTCATTAATTATTTATAACAATAATAAATTGTTTATAACAATGTCAAACGACAATTAAAAATTTTATACACGCCTCTATTAATCCCTTTCATTTCAAATTATTTAACAAAGATATTTACAAAATTATTTACAATATTAATATTGTTTATATTATTTATACAAGAAATACATTAAACCACACGTTTATCCGGTTGATAATTACTCAAATCGTGGTGATATAATCGACCAATGAAGGTTAGTTATATTTAAATGTCAAATACAGGTTTAATAAGGTTTAATAATTATTATTAATATTTGTGACGGTAACCTCCATTCAAAATCTTCATCTCAAATTATTTAACACTCTTGTTAACTTTAACAGTATCTTCACATGAATAACTTTCAAAGAACCAGGACAATACATTCAGCGGAAAAATACTTCGCTCAAAACGCACAAAATTGCTCAACAATAGGCCCAGAATTCATCATATATCTTCATATATATGGCATCAAAATCTTCCAAATTACATACAAAAACCTCCACTCATAAATTCAACAACTTCATTTATTACTGTGGGAACCTCCTTCATTATTCAAGGGCATTACTCATCAGCGACTTTTACAGGTCCACTGAACTAACGATTATACATCCATTGTTCCTCTTCAAAAATTCTTATATTCATCAATTGTATTAATGTCTGTTATTATTTAACCTTCGTGGGTTTCATTCATGAATCGATATGAAGTAAAAATTTGCCAATCACAAATAAATTTAATAGCAAATACGATTGGACACTCCTCCCTGGTCTATCAAAATTGAGATTAATATCTTCAAAGTAACGCAGTATAAAAATACTATCTTCAATCAAAGTTCAACTAAACTGCATAAATAGTCGAATAGAATACAATTAGACTGTGGAATGCAAACATTATTGTTCCAATCTATAATTGGGAAAAATTCCTATCAAATGTTCATTACTATAATGTATTCAATAAATCGTATTCAAAGTTCATATTTCACAAAATTGTCTATAATGCAATGATAAATGTCTATGTTGCAATCATGTTCATAAGACGACTAGTATTTCAAAGATCGTCGATAACGTATTAGATTTTAACGCTCTAAAATCATTTAATTATTCTTCTTTCTTGAGGATGACAGAAAATTGGTCAAAGTAATTTACTGAATAGAATTACTTTAATAAAATGACACGCTGTCTGAATTCAACTCTGCCATAGCAAATCGTTAACTTTACAGTCAAATCGTGACTACAAAAATATGCAAATTACTGAAAGAATATTAATTATCAGTCTCAACTGACCCAAAATTATTTAGCTATGCCAATGACATAACAATGTCTCAACAAATCGTAGAAAAAGGCATAAATCATCGAAGTGTACTGAGTACAGAAATGTCAAGCCAGAAAATGGGGCAAAAGATAGGACAGAAAATATAGGAAAAATAGTTGCTCAGATATCGCTACATGACTCAAATAATACAAGAAACGTTCACGACTACCTTATCTGTTGATTGAAGTTCTAGAGGAAAGTTTTCAAAGAAAACTGCTGTTGGTTCCATTTCACCAGCGTAAAGATGTGCTCCGACCTCGAACCTGGAATCAGCGTCCTCGGAGAATCGAACTGCTTCCTTCTCCGGAAATTGCACTGCTCCATGTATACGAAAGACATCCTTCTGGCAAAACTCTTCTTTATGAGCCGGGTCCTCCCTGGCCTCTCTTGAAAGTTCCCTGAAGTTCCAGTCGTAATTCGCCATGAAGTTTATTGCAGTTATTTCCGCAGAAATATTCATAATCGTGGAGTATGATAATATTTCCACTGTCATTTGATATAATTCAGCGATGGATTCACGATGCATGAGTGTAGTTGGATGTTCACTACATGCTCGCTTTTGTAGAATGACGATTAACGAAGTTCCATGCTGTTACTTCACTCCATCGATATATGTCCCAATTGCATTAAAGCCTTAGCCTTCCATCTCAACTTCTGTTATAATCATTGAAAGCACTGCAAGATTATAATGTTCCATAGTAGAATGTATCGTTGTATTACCGAACGTATTCTCCAAGATCACGGTTGCAATACCCGTGTCAGCCGTAGTGTATAATGTAGAATTTTAAAAGTGCTTCTCAGGTGGCGAGAAAATCACTTTTGTCTGCAGCCTTAAAATGCCAATATCTTTTAAAGTATACTCGTGAAATTGTTCAAATCTTCTACACACCTCAATGTTGTACTGCCCAATTGAATTATAATGAAGGCAGAAGTTAACTCTTTATATCTTATCTGGTAGAAACGTTAATGTGAGCGTTACAACTTCACCTAGTTTCGAACAGCGTAAAATGGAACTGCTCCGTGTTCGTTCGATGCGCCGGGCTTTAACCACACGCTAAAGATGACTTGCTTCACTTATTCACTCGACAATGACTATCTAACATCTGAAATATATATGCGGTATCAGCGGTATGAGAGATATGAGAGATATGAGAGCTCCTCTATCCTGTGCACGACCTTTTATCAACTTCTTAAGGGGCGTATCCATCCCTTCCATAGTTCGTTCCTCCGTCATTGCTAGAAGTTTTAACTTTGGCTATACTTGACGGATTCTCAAATTTCAAAAACTCAAAATTAATTTCTTCAAAATTCCAAATCAATGCCATAACTGAAAATAGTTTTCCACAAATCTGCATGCCAAAAGTAATTAAATATCGTAGTTTTAGCAATCTCCGTCTTCCTTCCAAACTATCGTTCATTGGTTCGAGTCTCTCCTCCAATAGCGTAACTTCTTCCTTAGCACAATACCTTGTTTCCTGCGACTGCGTCGTAAATTTCAGATCTTTCTCGAACAAAATCATGACGTCACCAAGAATCTCAGCTCAACCAGCCTACTTGCATGAAATCTGCGTCATCCGTGCCTACGTCATGAATATCCACGTCACAACTATGACATTCATAACTTTATTCATTTATGCCAATACAGCCATCGTGGTCTCAATATAATTCAATTTACGGGGGCATTCTCCCTTCACCACGTTTTAAAAACAGTTGCAAATTGTTTTTAAACTCTGTGTTATAAATATCTCAATTCACTTGAACACGAAATTGAATTATATTCTACTCTTGTATGATATTTCTACTATGTTCCTTAATCATAATTCTCTTCTTCTCTGGGTTGTGTGTGGCTAATACATTCTCTCCTCTCTACTTTCTCTTCTGTCCTGTATTTCTGTTTTCCAAGTTCTGCTGACTTGTAGAAGGACCAGGATCGATCACTACATCCTGTCTTTTCTTTTGGTTTTCAGCTTCCTTTTCTCTTAATTCCTTCAGATACTGCTGACTTTCTTTCTCTCTTTCTTGATACTTGTCGGGTGTCATAACCTGACCTTGAGAATTCTGATTCTGATTCTGGTACTGGTTATTTCTATTGTAGTTTCTATTATAACCATTGTTGTAGTATCTACCTCTTCCGTTGTTATAATTCCCTCTATTATTACTCCAGCCTCGTCTTTGCTGATATGGACGGTAACCTTGGGATCTGTTGTTGCGGAAATAATTATTCCTGTGAGGACCTACATTTTCAGTTTTTTCTTCCTCAGGCTTATCAGTTTGCTGCACTTGATCCATGTAGACCGTATTAACGTCTTTGAATTCGTGCCTCTGACCTTTTTGTACCAAATTTGGCATTGGACTCGTGTAGTCAAGCCTTCTCAATAATTCGTCCATACTGGTCAAATCTCTGATATTTGACGATATGATCAGTCTTCTTACTTCCACAGGCAGCATACGTGAAATCGCATCTATCAACTGCTCTGTTGACAATGGGGGTTGCAAAAATCTCAAGCGTGATAACTGGCTCGTGAAGAAATCAGCGTACCGTGTTGGAAGAGTACCTGAATACTTCCCCGAGTATACCTCAGCTCTTAATGAATTCTGAGCTTCTATTGACCAGAATCGTTTTATCAGTGCCTCTGCAAATTCGTCAAAATTGCTGAAAGTGTACCGAAATGCTCTAAACCATTCAAGGGGTCCTCCAGCTAGAAATCTTTCTACGATTCTCATCTCTCTCTCTCTAGGAATGTGGGCTTCTATGAAATAGTCTTTAAGATTCCTGATATATTCGATCGGTGTGAGACTATCAGTGTTGCTAAATTTTTGAGGTTTGTCTTCAAAATTCCGGATGGCTGTCACATTTCTCGGATATGAATCCATATAATGTTTCCCACTATCACGATACTTCCATTCAGGTTCAATATTCCGATCCTCTTCTTCTTCCCTGAATCTGGATATACGTTCCTCAGGACTAATATCTCTCTCTTCTGTAGCGAGGTTACACCTTCTTACGTAATTTCTATCCTCTTCACCAGTCAATCCTTCAGTATCCTTGTCTGTGATTTCCGTGATGACTTTCCTAATCAACTCTTCCTTATAGGTTTCCATCATGCTAGCTTCTCCTAGTTTCAAATTCTGCAGTTTGCTCGTAGTTTCATTAACATCAGAGACAACCTTATGAATCTGTTCCTCTAACGCAGTTTTTAATGCTTGCACGTCCTGACCTATTTGAGTTCTATCCTCTACCTGCTTTTCGGATAGCGAATCCATCCTTACATTCAAGTCTTTCCTGATCTGAACTACTTCATTATTAATTTCTACTTGTGTACTGGCAAGTTTTCTTTCAATTCGCTCCTGAATCTGATCTACATGTTCCCCACTTGACCTGTTCCGTTCATCTTTCCACACCGTTACATTTGCAGTTAACATTTCCGCGATATCTACTTCAATGTCCTCCTTAAGTAAACGATTGTGATCTAATACTTGGGTTCTCATGACCTCTACATCGTATTTTAAACCAGCTAAAGAAGCTGTTGTCCTAACAGACTCGTCAACTAATCGAGTTGTTAATGCACTAATGTTACGAGTACAAAGGGTTTTTGAAGTTTCAATTTCTTCCCTATCTTTGTTAACATCAGTCTGAACTTTAGCAATGTCTACAAAAACAGTATTGACTTCTACTTGTATTTTATTGATATCGCTTTGCATATCATTAACATCTGAATGAATATTATTGATGTCAACTTGAACATTTGACACATCAGTTCGAGCATTTCTAACCTCTCTTTGAACTTCCTCTACTTTGTCTTGTACAGTAGCAACATCATTCCTAACAACAATTACTTCAGCTCTAGCACATGAAATATCACCCCGGACATTAGCAACATCAAGATTCAACATAGTAAGATCTTTCTGTACCTTAGAAACATCAATTTTAACATCAGACACATCTTTATGCACATTGGATAAATCTTTATGGACATTGGACACGTCTGTGCGCATGTCAGTTACAGCATTCTCGATTCGCTGGGTATTGATCAGTAAACGCGACACATTATTTTCTAGGTTTGCAGAACTGGTCTGAAGAACTTTCAAACTTTCATCCAGCCTAATAGACAAATTACTAGCATTCCTAGCTTCCATCTCCTCCATTCGACTAGTATTTCTAGCTTCCATCTCCCTCACACTTTCATTAATGCTAGCTTTCATCTCCTCCAACATCATTCTCAGACTCTCATCTGCCATTTCAATAATATTTCAATAATAAACTGCTTTAGGGACATACATCAAACAGAGCAAAATAACAACATCTGAGCAACATTTTTCACCATATATAAATTTGAGCAATTTTCTGTCTTAAATCTAACTTATAATTACCTTATAATTAACTTTCGTAGACACTTCATGTTGAAATAAACTCAAGCACATGTTCAAATTTCTTTGGTTCATTTTAAAATATCCTAACACAAATAATTTACATTTATAATCCAAATAGTTTAATTTTATCTTTAATATGACTACACATGTCATAAGCCGGTCAAATAAAATAAGATTCCAGATCATAGGCGATTTTTCTAAGTTTCGAGCCTATTTAACCTCTCTCAAGTTGTATAAGATCTGATCTTTTCTGAGTGTAATTTTCCTAATACAACACAACATTTTATTCCTATATAATCACACTCTCAAATTCTACAATTGGCTAAGACATCTAACAAAGAATCAACCTCTTTATTTGAGTCTTCACAATCCCTTTGACATCGATAACTTGGTAATCCAATGTTATTCGAACACTCCACAAATTGCGGTGCCAATTCTACTGCAATAACTTGGTAATCCAATGTTTTGCTGATCGTGCCAATCGAGCCAATCGTGCCCCACACGTTGATTGCGCCAATCCTACTGTCCCCGTTATCCGGATAGTAGGCTGTCAGATATCCGCCCCCTCAATCGGATTGCCAATAATCAAACGCACCGGCACAGCTACATCAATGAAAATGGCACTGACAGATACTATCGAGATTAGAGCACAATAGTTAACAAGAAATTATTGTGGAACACACCAAAATATACGGGGGTTCATACTTACCTTTACTTACCTCTTAAATTTATCTCGGGGACTGGGTTGTCAACTGGATCACTTAAAGTATGCCCTCACAATAACCTCCACCATGATATTTAAAATGAACCAAAACGAAGACGAGAAACTTTAAACTGCACAATAATTTATTTCACAAAAAGAATGAATTAACAAAAATAAACAACAAAATCCACGTGGCAATCAGAAGCCATCGACCACATAACCATGTCCTCCTGTAGAACTTGTATACTCTACATACAATTTTTCAGCTTTCTCAAGCTCAAAATAACGTAAAAATTATAATGCACCTGGAATGGAAACGGGATTTGGGACGGGACACATATCAATTGTTTTGCGTGTTTATACACTTCACATTTTATTTATAGCCACAAGGCTATTATGGAGACGTCCTTGGCCTCTATCATACAGTTGTCCGGGCCAGCTGCAATGCACCTGCATCGTCAAAGTGGACTCACCTGTCCGTTCAACCCTAGCATAAACGAGTTACATCAGAGCTTAGCTCTCCTTTCAAAACACGTTAAATGTCCACATCTCAACTGAAATATTATCACGCAAATCTTTTAAATGCTCCATTCAAACACCAGTGGAATACTCTAATAATCCTAAATCATGTTTAATTGTACAATCCACTTGCTTAATTAGCGTTGTTTAGAGTATAAAAACAAAACTCTAAATGTTAATAACAAAAGTTCATTAATTATTTATAACAATAATAAATTGTTTATAACAATGTCAAACGACAATTAAAAATTTTATACACGCCTCTATTAATCCCTTTCATTTCAAATTATTTAACAAAGATATTTACAAAATTATTTACAATATTAATATTGTTCATATTATTTATACAAGAAATACATTAAACCACACGTTTATCCGGTTGATAATTACTCAAATCGTGGTGATATAATCGACCAATGAAGGTTAGTTATATTTAAATGTCAAATACAGGTTTAATAAGGTTTAATAATAATTATTAATATTTGTGACGGTAACCTCCATTCAAAATCTTCATCTCAAATTATTTAACACTCTTGTTAACTTTAACAGTATCTTCACATGAATAACTTTCAAAGAACCAGGACAATACATTCAGCGGAAAAATACTTCGCTCAAAACGCACAAAATTGCTCAACAATAGGCCCAGAATTCATCATATATCTTCATATATATGGCATCAAAATCTTCCAAATTACATACAAAAACCTCCACTCATAAATTCAACAACTTCATTTATTACTGTGGGAACCTCCTTCATTATTCAAGGGCATTACTCATCAGCGACTTTTACAGGTCCACTGAACTAACGATTATACATCCATTGTTCCTCTTCAAAAATTCTTATATTCATCAATTGTATTAATGTCTGTTATTATTTAACCTTCGTGGGTTTCATTCATGAATCGATATGAAGTAAAAATTTGCCAATCACAAATAAATTTAATAGCAAATACGATTGGACACTCCTCCCTGGTCTATCAAAATTGAGATTAATATCTTCAAAGTAACGCAGTATAAAAATACTATCTTCAATCAAAGTTCATCTAAACTGCATAAATAGTCGAATAGAATACAATTAGACTGTGGAATGCAAACATTATTGTTCCAATCTATAATTGGGAAAAATTCCTATCAAATGTTCATTACTATAATGTATTCAATAAATCGTATTCAAAGTTCATATTTCACAAAATTGTCTATAATGCAATGATAAATGTCTATGTTGCAATCATGTTCATAAGACGACTAGTATTTCAAAGATCGTCGATAACGTATTAGATTTTAACGCTCTAAAATCATTTAATTATTCTTCTTTCTTGAGGATGACAGAAAATTGGTCAAAGTAATTTACTGAATAGAATTACTTTAATAAAATGACACGCTGTCTGAATTCAACTCTGCCATAGCAAATCGTTAACTTTACAGTCAAATCGTGACTACAAAAATATGCAAATTACTGAAAGAATATTAATTATCAGTCTCAACTGACCCAAAATTATTTAGCTATGCCAATGACATAACAATGTCTCAACAAATCGTAGAAAAAGGCATAAATCATCGAAGTGTACTGAGTACAGAAATGTCAAGCCAGAAAATGGGGCAAATGATAGGACAGAAAATATAGGAAAAATAGTTGCTCAGATATCGCTACATGACTCAAATAATACAAGAAACGTTCACGACTACCTTATCTGTTGATTGAAGTTCTAGAGGAAAGTTTTCAAAGAAAACTGCTGTTGGTTCCATTTCACCAGCGTAAAGATGTGCTCCGACCTCGAACCTGGAATCAGCGTCCTCGGAGAATCGAACTGCTTCCTTCTCCGGAAATTGCACTGCTCCATGTATACGAAAGACATCCTTCTGGCAAAACTCTTCTTTATGAGCCGGGTCCTCCCTGGCCTCTCTTGAAAGTTCCCTGAAGTTCCAGTCGTAATTCGCCATGAAGTTTATTGCAGTTATTTCCGCAGAAATATTCATAATCGTGGAGTATGATAATATTTCCACTGTCATTTGATATAATTCAGCGATGGATTCACGATGCATGAGTGTAGTTGGATGTTCACTACATGCTCGCTTTTGTAGAATGACGATTAACGAAGTTCCATGCTGTTACTTCACTCCATCGATATATGTCCCAATTGCATTAAAGCCTTAGCCTTCCATCTCAACTTCTGTTATAATCATTGAAAGCACTGCAAGATTATAATGTTCCATAGTAGAATGTATCGTTGTATTACCGAACGTATTCTCCAAGATCACGGTTGCAATACCCGTGTCAGCCGTAGTGTATAATGTAGAATTTTAAAAGTGCTTCTCAGGTGGCGAGAAAATCACTTTTGTCTGCAGCCTTAAAATGCCAATATCTTTTAAAGTATACTCGTGAAATTGTTCAAATCTTCTACACACCTCAATGTTGTACTGCCCAATTGAATTATAATGAAGGCAGAAGTTAACTCTTTATATCTTATCTGGTAGAAACGTTAATGTGAGCGTTACAACTTCACCTAGTTTCGAACAGCGTAAAATGGAACTGCTCCGTGTTCGTTCGATGCGCCGGGCTTTAACCACACGCTAAAGATGACTTGCTTCACTTATTCACTCGACAATGACTATCTAACATCTGAAATATATATGCGGTATCAGCGGTATGAGAGATATGAGAGATATGAGAGCTCCTCTATCCTGTGCACGACCTTTTATCAACTTCTTAAGGGGCGTATCCATCCCTTCCATAGTTCGTTCCTCCGTCATTGCTAGAAGTTTTAACTTTGGCTATACTTGACGGATTCTCAAATTTCAAAAACTCAAAATTAATTTCTTCAAAATTCCAAATCAATGCCATAACTGAAAATAGTTTTCCACAAATCTGCATGCCAAAAGTAATTAAATATCGTAGTTTCAGCAATCTCCGTCTTCCTTCCAAACTATCGTTCATTGGTTCGAGTCTCTCCTCCAATAGCGTAACTTCTTCCTTAGCACAATACCTTGTTTCCTGCGACTGCGTCGTAAATTTCAGATCTTTCTCGAACAAAATCATGACGTCACCAAGAATCTCAGCTCAACCAGCCTACTTGCATGAAATCTGCGTCATCCGTGCCTACGTCATGAATATCCACGTCACAACTATGACATTCATAACTTTATTCATTTATGCCAATACAGCCATCGTGGTCTCAATATAATTCAATTTACGGGGGCAGTACCATCCCGGCATTTGCCCGAAGACGAAGTGGGAAACCACGGAAAACCACTTCGAGGATGGCTGAGGTGGGAATCGAACCCCCTCTACTCATTTGGACCGCCCGAGGCTGAGTAGACCCCGTTCCAGTCCTCATACCACTTTGCAAATTTCGTGGCAGAGCCGGGAATCGAACCCAGGACCTCCGGGGTGGCAGCTAACCATGCTGACCGCTACGCTATGGAGGCGACTAAATTTGATTTTTGTACTTTATTTCTGTATACATCCATTTAAATATTATATTTTTAATTCGCACACCAGTGTTTTGTGAATGTAGCACAGGAAACATTATGTAAATGTTCATTTCTGTTCGTGCAGTGATTTTTATAAAAATAAATAAATATCTATATATCTTGCTATGTATCTATCACTGTATGTATGTGTGTATGTATGTATTGATACAGACTCGTGCGAGCGCGCCTGGTGGCAGACTCGTGCGAGCGCCTGGCGGGAGCCATCTGTGTTCGCTGGCTGTAATTGTCAGTTGGGCCGGCAAGCTGGCAGTAGATGAATCGAGAAGGCGATGATATGTATGGAGAGATGGAGATGGAGTGTTCTGTGGAAGAGGGAGTGTTGAGATCAGGTGTGGTTGTTTTTTAAGAAGACGAGAGCTCGACATTCCCAGTTAAGATTCTAATAAATACTACATTAATATTTATTAGTGTAAAGTTTGGCAAATAAAGAAGTAGTTTATTTGTATATGCCTGACCGGTTATTTCAAGAACCGTAAACATAATAGTATGTATGTATATATGTATTTATGTATGCATGTATCTATCTATCTATCTATCTATCTATCTATCTATCTATAGTTTGTGTTACAATTCAGGATTTCCTTAGTGGATCAGTGGTAGAGTGTCCAGTTTCTTAATCCAATCGCCAGTTCGATTGCCGAAGAATTCGGAGGAGCAGCAAAACATTACGGTGCTTCGAGTGATTCGTGCAATGTTGACTTGCAAAAGACCTATTATGGCACATTTGGTGCTTATAGGACAAAATTAATTAAATTTCAACAATAATTCACCCAGCAGAGTTCCGGTCTTGCTACCAGATGGCTCCAACTCCAAAAATCTACAAGGCGTAGCTGATATTATTATTATTATTATTATTATTATTATTGTAGCCTAATTATTATTATTATTATTATCATTATTATTATTATTATTATTATTATTATTATTATAAAATACAATTTTCCACATCATGAGTACTGACTAGCAATTTTTGCTGTCGCCGTGGAGGTTCGGTTTCATTATCTGACCCCGCCAAGACATTGTATTCTGGTCTGACGGCTGGAATGGGGTACACTCAGCCTTGTGAGGCAAAGCTGAGAAGAAGTGGGTTCGAAGTACACCTCAGTCATCCTAGAAGTGGCTTTCCTTGGATTTCCACTTCTATTCCAGGCAAATTCCGAGATGGTTCCTAACTTAAAGCCACAGCCGCCTCGTTCCAAGTCGTAGCCTCAATTACAATTGAATGTGTCCCCACCAGAACGTTGCAAGGACCAAATTTGTCGAAAATGAGTTTCAGTCTTAGAACGTTTCTTATCCGCTTCTCCCGTAATCTAGTGACATCTGCCGGGGAAAATATTAACTTTCCAGGGAGTTATGAGGAGCCAAAATCGGTGGTCAGTACCAAAACGTTGCAGATGAGCAAAACTGGCGACGCCAAAGCACGTGTCACCAGAGGGTTCCATGTTTAATCATGAAAATAAAGACAAGAAAAAACTTATTGACTACGTAAACAGGACATGTGTTCCAAGGAAACGATTGAGGAACGGTGGGAGTGCTTATTGGTCAACGGCCGGAAAGCAGGTTGGTGGTATGAAGTCTCCTAATAAGGTAATAAGTAGCACAACGTTGTACATCCATTTTCTTTGTCTTTTGAATTTGCAATGGTGAGTTTCTACAACTCAAAATTAACTTGTATGAATGAATTTATTACTATTTAAAATGTATGAATGGCGAAGGTTTATTATCGAAAACTAGAAGTTTCCGGTGACTTATTTACTCTCTAAGTAAATACATTTTTGTTGATCCTCCTACCGCATGTAACTGGTGAACCGTAGATAGGCAATTAGGATTAATCCTTTAATACCTGTCGCAGTCGCTTTTACACTCATATGCAAAAATACCAAACTCATTTTTTATGAAATACTGTACCATTGGTTCAAGAAAATCATCATAACTGTATTTTTTAAGTTAATAACGGTGAAATATTTATTTGAAGTACAAAATAAGTCGCTATAAACCACTAACATGGTCACTTACTACGAGTATATTACATTTGCACTACAAGACATTTTTTCGTCCGTCTCGTTGCGTAGTGGCTAGCAATGTTGGCTGTCACCGCGGAGGTCTTGGCTCAATTTCCGGCTCTGCCAGGTAATTTAATTTTGATCTGAGGGCTAATACTAATACAGCGATTCCAATAGCACAGTTTATCACACAAATTTCACACACAAACTCCAAATACACGAGGCTACATGACCACAATGTCGCAAACCACTCAGTCTCGTGAGGCAAAAAAGGAAAAAGTGGGGTCGATTCCCACCTAAGCCGTTTTCCGTGGTTTCGCACTTGTACTCTAGGTGAATCCTGGGATGGTTCCTAACTTAAGACTACGGCTGCCTCATTTACAATCCTCTTCTGAATTACAAATACACACACTAATACAGCGATTCCAATAGCACAGTTTATCACACAAATTTCACACACAAACCCCAAGTACACGAGGCTACATGACCACAATGTCGCAAACCACCTAAATGAATCAACATCTTTCTTTTTAATCAAGATTAATGAAATGGAAAATAAAAACACAAAATTGAAAGAATTGAAAACATCAATGAAATCTGAAATTACACATTTACGAATTTTAATGTTTTTATTTACATGATGGCTCACTCTCTGGAAAATTTCACTTGTCTATGCACAGCAGTTTTTAAATAAAAATGCATAGCTCATTAGAATGTGGGGCATGCTTAGGACCTGGCATGTCAGCGAGATACAACGGGCAGGGCTTAAACCTAGTGTAATTTCCTTCTAATATTTCACTAAACACTTCATTATTATTTACAATTCAGTCATTGCTGCCTACACGTTCGTCTTCATTTCCGTCACTTATCGAGCCAGCAAAACTATCACTGATAACAACACCATGAAGTTGGTGACCCCACGAAATGTCATCGTCACTTTTCGTCCACATCAACATTATTTGACAACCCAGATGTTGTCACATCTTCCGACAAGCGAGTCCTTTGCTTTTGTATCATACAGACTCCGTGAACGACCTGTCTGTCACGCGTATGAATTTGGTAATAGATCTATTACCCTGTGAACAACTCCCGCTCTTCAGTCTAACCAGCATTGGACTAACTTTGCTATCCCGGGAAGTGCTGAATGGTACGTCAAAATGAATAATCCCCTATGGATTTTTAATTTTTCTTATTTTGTTTGAAAATAAAATTATTTTAATTTAACTGAAAACGTTATATATGTTTTAACAATATAGGAAATAAATAATTTTATTTACATGTTTAGAAAATAAAACCCTTTTGACATAACGTTGCAAGTACTATAACAGGAGTAGTGGAGTACAAAATTAGAACGTTGCATGAACTGCACATGCACGTTCTAACTCTGGAAGAAAAATGTTTTGCAACCTTGGGCACAGCAGGCGAGAACGTTACCGCTGCTTAGAACAACAAATACCACCGCCAATATTAAAGTTATTTTTAAATTAAAGGGGGAGTAGTTAAAATCCCAAATTCAAGTTAACTTATATTATCTTAAAAAGTTATCATTAATCAATAAATTTGAGAAATAAACTTATTTTCAGTTCCTGAAAATTTGGCTTCTGGCGTTTGCAATCAATTACAAATACACGCACTTACCACAGGTTATCAGACCAAATTCATACGCACCCAAGTACACCAAGCTACATGACCACGATGTGATTTTATTTATTTATTTATTTATTTATTTATTTATTTATTTATTTATTTATTTATTTATTTATTTATTTATCGTATGGCTTTTAATGCCGGGAGTGTCCGAGGACATGTTCGGCTCGCCTGAGGCTGTAGCTGCTTCCAGCAGACACCCTAAAGGGTGAGCTACAAGTTCCGTTCAATTTTAAGTAGTTCCAACTTTCGCCACCAGATATCAATGATACCTAGTGGTGAACGTTGGAACTTAGAGCGTTCTGACGAAATCTAACCTAAGAATTTTTGCTTTACACAAGTTTAGTCTGTGAAAGGATCTTTTACATGCCATAAATCTATGACATGGGACCGCCGGCTTTACTTCCCCTCCGAAGGAAGGCATACAGAAGGATTTTTAACGCTCTTAAAAAAATCCGACGACTTCGGCCGGGTTTGAACCCGCTATCTTGGGCATAGCAGTTCAGCATGCGTAGTCGGTAGACTACGCCACCGAAGCCGCTACCACGGTGTGATCAAGCCCATAAATGAATGAACAACAAAACAACAGATGAAAACAAGAGTTGGCCAAGGGAGGTCAACAGAAAGTACGAAACAGAGGAGCCCAGCATAAGTGAGCAAAAGTAATGCCATGGCCATTTATGGTCACTCATCCACTTGGGGGAATGTAAGAATTTGCTGATGCCTATGTAAAACTGTTTGCCATCCTGTATGTGCTTGTTTGAGGCATTACTAGAGGGAAGGAGGTGGAAGGTCCCACGGCAGGCCCCAAGGCAGGTCCTCAGGGTAGAGAGCTCCGAGCCAGCACCAACACACGTGCTATAAACGCATCGATATTCATCCTAGGGGCTCACAACTCTTGAAATGGTGACCATGGAATCAGATGTCTGGCTCCGCTCTTTCATCTCCTTTGAACAACTTCTATTCCCTTCCGACTCCGACGGTGTTAGGTTAATCAAGGCCTAGTGTAACTATCACTTCCTACATTAATTGGCCCTTGTCCTTTCTTTCCTGATTTTCTAGGGGCAAGGTAAGGGGTTCTAAAGGGTGTGGTGTGTGTAGCCCACCTCGTATGGTGCACCTTCAAGTCCTACACTCTCATGGCTAAAGGCAAGTGAGCACGGGAGCTGGCATCCCTGTTGGTCTTTGGGCAGGCCCTCTTCTATTCAATGGCTCTGCTTCCTTTCAGATTTCCTTCATTCTGTTATTGATTTCCATGTCTTCTCCTAGTTTGTAAGTTATCTGTAAGTAATTAATAGTAGCATTACGAATAGGAGGAGTAATCCATATTATCATACAACAAGATGACCTCGGTTTTAGGACAAGAAATTCTAAGTCCGTAGGCTTATTTGCACCTCTGAATAGGCAGTCCTGAATCAGAGTTTATTTGACATGGGGTGGCCAGTTTCTTTCCGCTTCTCCTTCTCTCACTCCGCACTTGGTCCCGCAAACTGGTCAACAGCACAAGTTGTGACAACGCCCAGTGTTGCTTAACTTCGGAGATCAAACGAGATCTTGTGTTTCTACATGGCCACTTAATGTCTCGCCCTTTAATTATATTGTTATTGGTTTTTCGTACCTTTTAACTGCTGCGGGTTTTAGAGTCACTGGGGTGCTACGATTTTTCCCCCAAAGGGGTTCTTAAACGCTCCAGTAAATCTACTGAGAAATCAAATGCCAACTGACCGTGCCAGGATTCAATCCTGCAACCTTGGGAACAGCTGGCGAGAACGTTACCGCTGCTTAGAACAACAAATACCACCACCAATATCGAAGTTTATTTTCACGAGAGTTGTAAATGCCATAGCAGTGGGCTTGTAAATAATATTCCCAAGAATCATAAGTGTGTGAAACGTAATCAGAAGATGAATTTATGTTAATAATCTATGAAAGACTAATGAAAAACGGCAATTTTTTTTTTCATTTTTCTTTTTGGATATATGTGATTGTATATCGAATATTGCATAGGGTAAACTTCTTAATTGTATCTATTCCATCATAATCAATGCAAACAAAGACTCTCAACAAGATTAATGACTATGCATTCCTTTGTTTTGTGATGCACTGATCACTTTCGTTAGATATTTAGCCTTGCCGTTCGTAAGATAGATTTCTTCGCATGAAGTGCGTGTGTTACTATTCTTTTTTACTTGTTTCTTAGTTAATAAATGTGAGATGATTTTTCTTTTAACTTGTATTTTTGCGTGTTTTGTGTTGTTAATTGCATTTTTCCCAAATCCTTGACGTGGATCATGGGGACAGTGCGTAGTTTATTTTTAGCTGGCATAACCCAGGACGCCTTGAGACCTGACCTCGTGCTCACACTGTTCTCATGTTGCCTCGCATGTGGTCGCCTGTCCATCCAGTACAATACAGCATATTGTGACCGAAATCCAGTCATGTGACTAGGCTGTCTCCGAACTCACGAATAATTTATTTTGTATGTCCGGCATGAAACTCCATTTTTATGACGTCTTACTGATCATAATTAACTTATACATCTTGTAATGAATTTGCGTTCATTATTATTGTCAAACAAAGATAAAAAAATATCCATTGATTAACGGTTAATATTTTTGTAGCAGAAAGTCGAATATTTATTATCAATCTGATGTGTGTGAAGCTTCTCATTAGGTAACAGGAGGAGGGATGATTACCCCTACCTATTCCACCCACGTGACGATGAAGACAGTCTGTGATACGGAGTCGTTCCTGACTGGCATTAGCATTCTTTCACTTACTGTCTGCAGTACAGATTTCATTCGCTTATGGTCTGCGGTACAGATTCTTTTCGCTTATTGTACGCGGTAGAATGTCGTGCCGGAATGTTTTTCATCCGCAGACAGTCTACGGTTAAATGTCAAACCTAACTAGCCGAGGTTCTGGTTACAGACGGATCGCGTTCGCGAGAGTTAAGTTCGCCAGTGAACGTGAGTTCGATACCAGACGAATGAACGGTAACTTGATATTCTACAAGTGATAAATTCAGTGTAAAACGTGTGAATATGCAGTGGCTGATGTAAGTAAATTTTACGAAATTACACCACACCACAATGGGCTTATCATGCAACATGATGAAGGCCAACTGTACACCATAGTTCTTCGCATAAGCACAGTTATGCCATGCGAAGCCGTAAGTTTCTAATAGCGAGACATTCACACTATATTATTCAAGAGTGTAATCTGCAAATTGAACATATTTCTGAACAGAACATAATTCACTGAACAATACTGTAAACCTAATGCAGGATATGCAGATTAGTAATTTGTGGAACAATAAACCAGCAGTGGTGGACACTCAGATGAACTTTTGGGAACCCAGACTTATCAATATGCCAATTTCTCATAATATGATCAACATGGGAACATTCAAGAACATTTACTCAGTCAACATGATGAAGGCTTAAACAGAATCGGGGAAAACTTATCAGTATAGATGAACACCGGGACTAGAAGATTTAAATTCATCACATAGTCAACGCGTAGATGATGGCGTTTCATGAAATCATAAGACGACGATCTAGCAAGTTGAAGGCAACTTAAACCGCCATGAAATTGTCAGACATAACAGCACCTTTAAGGCCAGTGAGTCCAAGCTACACCTATTCTACACTATGACAGCCACTACCATGAATTAATCATTGATTTTATTTCAGGTGACTACTGTATTATGCCTGATTTTCAGACATAAAGAGCATTTTAGGAGTAAGACATTGCTATTGATAATTATTTCACACATACTTCAACGAAATTAATACCTTATAATTTCATTTCTCTATTAATTGAATTTAAATTAATTCATTTCATGCCATCTTAATAATTTTTCGCGATTGTGAATATTTCAGCACGATCATTATTGACGTGATTGCTGATGGTTTAACAGATATTTAATAACGATAGTTAATTTGTTTAACTAATTGAACCTAATTTAAAATGATGAATTGATTATTAATTATAATTGAATGATTATGCAGAATTAATTAAATTATTATAATTAATTGATATCGCCTTGGAGGCTGGATTTAGACAGCTCCTTAACCCGGTCCATGAGGCAATTATAATTGGCTACATGGATAATTCTTGCCAGGCGCGTCCACGTCGCGGGGGTGGGCAACGATACTGTAATATACCATGGAACTACAGTACCGGCTAAGTTCTGGTGAGGACCCAGTCCTATGGGGTATAACATAGGCCCCGTGCACAGGGTTACGTGCGAAGACCTCAACGGAATCTGCAGCGGAGAAGATGGACTTCGGAACGGTGGAGATTGCGGAAGAGGCAACCCAGTACTCAGGGAATAGTATGAGTACAGCATCAATCGGCAGCGTTAGGGGCGGCTGCAAGGGCGTCTGTTTCCCATTTTAGGGGCGGCCTGTATAATAGCTGGCAGTAGCTTCATAAAATGCCTTTGGGAGTGGCGACCCCATCGTAATAATAGCCTAAAATTGAAATGGCACTTCAAATGATTCGGAGAAGGTTAGGGCGTACCCTGCAGGCGACGCGCAGTTCTTTTGGTACTGGGGGAACTGTGAGAAATGGACGACCAGTAACCGAAATGAAAGTGGGAATCATGAATGCCATGACCCTGACAGGCAAGGTGGAGGAGGTGGTAGACTTCATGGAGAGGGAGAATGTTGGATTGAAGGGGCTGAGTGAAGTGAAATGGAAAGGTAAAGGAAGGAAGAAATTGAGGAAAGGATATACATTATACTGAAGTGGTGGCCAAGGGGCAAAAAATGGCGTGGGACTGATAACCTCGAATCAACTGGAGGAGTATGTTGAAGTGGTCGAGTGTGTGAGTGACAGAATAATGAAAATTAGAATGAAGATGAAAAATGACGTGATGGACTTCATACAAGTGTATGCACCACAGACTGGAAACAGAGAAGAAGATATTGAAGTATTCCTGGAGGATGTAGAAAGAGTAATTTCAGATGTAGAAGTGGTGATCATGGGAGATATGAATGCACAAGTCGGAAACAAGAGACAAGGAAAGGAAGAAGTCATTGGACCATATGGATATGGGAAAAAGAACCGGGAAGGAGAGGAACTTGTAAACTTTTGTGACAGGAATGGACTGATAGTGGGTAATTCATGGTTTCGGAAGAAAAACAGCAGGAAAATTACGAGATATGGTTGGGGCGATAGAAGAACAAAATCAGTAATTGACTACTTTCTGGTGGAAAGGACTAATCGCAGAAAGCTGATAGATGTGACAGCTTTACCAGGAGAAGCATTTGATGGGGACCTTAGAGCTGTGGTGGCAAAATTTAGATGGGAAAAATTGGAAAACCTAAAGGAGATCAGAGAAAGTAAAATAAAAGTATGGAAATTGAAAGACAAAACTGTACAGGAAGATTTTCAGGAGAGATTGAAGCAACAAATCCCAGTTACTGAAGTGGAAAACATAGAAGAGGAAGGAAGATTGTAGTTTTACGTGACCGTGATTATGAGCCACGGGACCTCCTTTTTACGTGGAATCCTAACCACAGGACATGGCATTTCACTTCGAAAATCTCACATGCATTGACCGGGAATCGAACCCGGACCGCCTTGGTGAGAGGCATACAGCTAGACCGCTGAGCCACCACAACCCCATAGAAGAGGAATGGTCCCACTTTAAAAAGGCATTTTTTGGTGCAGCAGAGAGTGCTTGTGGTAGGACGTCAACAAGAGTGAAAGAGAAGGAGACACCGTAGTGGAATGAGGAAGTGAGGAAAGCAGTGAAAGATAAGAAGTCTGCATGGAAAGAATGGAACCGAGATCAAACAGAAGAAAGCAAAAGGAAGTATCACGACAGCAAACGGAGGTGTAAGAAAGTGGTCGGAGAAGAAAAGAAGAAAAGTTGGGAAGAATTTACACGAAGAATGGAAACAGATGTAAGTGGCAGTAAAAGGATGCTGTATGGGCTTCTAAGAAGTAAGAGGAAAGAAAGAGTTACTACAAAGCTAGTGAAAAAGGAAGATGGAGAGTTGTTAACACACCCAGAAGAGATAAAGGGACGATGGAAGGAGTATTTCGATAAGCTATTGAATGTGAGCAATTGTACTGGTGAGATGGAAGTGACACAACCTGACGACTCTATAACAGAAGATGATATAACAATGCTGGAGGTGGAATTAGCAGTACAGAAAATGAAGATGGGAAAAGCAACAGGGGTGGATGAAATCTGTGTAGAAATGATAAAGGCTGCTGGACCTGTTGGTATGCAATGGTTGTATCGACTGCTAAAGTGTGTGTGGAAACGGAAATGTGTACCAGAAGACTGGGAGAAAGGGCTAATAATACCAGTGTTTAAGAAGGGGGACAAGAAGGTGTGTGATAACTATAGAGGGATCACCCTCATATCACAGATAGTAAAAATACTGGAAAGGATATTAGAAAGAAGAATGAGAAGAAAGGTGGAAGGAGAGTTGCAAGAGGAACAGTATGGCTTCAGGAGTGGAAGATCCACAGTGGACCCAATCTTTAGCTTGAGGCAGGTGATGGAAAAGAACTGGGAATATGGAGAGGATTTGATCATGACTTTCATAGATCTAGAAAAGGCATATGATAGTGTCCCCAGAGACAAGGTATAGGAAACCATGGTTAAGAAGAGACTGGGAAGAGAAATGTTGGAAATGGTGCAAGCAATGTACAACAACTGTGTTAGCAGGGTACTGACCCCAGTTGGAAAGACAGATTGGTTTAGGAACAAGACTGGACTAAGACAGGGGAGTGTGCTGTCACCTCTCTTGTTCATAATGGTGATGGATGGAATTGTAAAGGAAACAAAGGAAGCATATGGACATAAAGATATGAAGTTACTGTTATTTGCAGATGATATTGTGGTCTGGGGAAGGAACACCGAAGAAGTGCAAAAACAACTAGATGCACTGAACGAAAATATTCAGAAGTACGGCCTGAAAATCAGTATAGAGAAAAGCAAGACCATGGTGATGACAAGACGGGAATGACAAGGAAAGGGCACTGTGAAAATTGGAAGTCAGAGTTTGGAAATTGTGGACACGTTCAAATACCTAGGAAGTGAATTGATGCAAACTGGTAGGTTGGACATGGAGATTGGCAGGAGAGTACAGCAGAGCAATGCATTCTATCAAAGTGTAAGACAACTTGTTTGGGATTAGGAAGTACCAAGGAAAAGCAAGGAGGTAATGTATAAAGTGTACTATGTTCCCATATTAACTTATGCAGCTGAGACTTGGACCCTGTCAAGCAGACAAGAGAGTAGAATCCAAGCCAGTGAAATGAAATTCTTAAGAAGTATGATAGGAAAGACAAGAAAAGACAGAGTGAGGAATGAAGATGTTAGGACGGAAGTTGGGATGGGAAAACTAAATGAGAGAATTGAGAAGAATAATCTAAGGTGGTTTGGACATGTAAAGAGGATGGAGGAAAATAGAATACCAACACAGATGCTGGAGGCAAAGTGCAAGGGTAAGAGAGCAAGAGGAAGACCTAGAGCGAGGTGGATTGATTCAGTGAAGAACAGCATAAGAAAAAGAAATCTGGACTGGGACAAGATCGTGGAAGAAGAATGGTGGAAGGAAAGAGGAAAGTCGAGAAGTGCCATAAATACCCCGACCCGGCAGGAGCTGGATAAGGGGAAATGATGATGATGATGATGATGATGATGATGATGATGATGAATTAATTGATAGTTATCATCGATCATGAATGCATTTATTGTGGCAATTTATAATAAAGCCATGAATTATAATTGAAATACAGAATAATGTTGAACTAAATTTTTTGGTTATCAATTTTGAACTGAAGGAATTGAATGGATTCAGATGATTAATTTAGTGGATTATCGAGTTATATGAAGCATTTTGGAATAACTATTTTTGGAAACAGCACATTTATTTGTAGCACGTTTTAATATTAATATTTTAGGCACTTTATTTAAAGTGGTCTTAGAGTGGCAACAATTGGAACGAGTGTCAGATGGCCAATCATATATATTGTTACGGGTGCGGGGTTGCTTCATTCCCTCGCGCATGACTCACATCCGCACGAGGCTAACCCGGACTCTGTGTCGGCCGGCCGCTTGCGCAACGAGAACAAAAGGCATGGTCCAGAATGTTCGTGGCCCGACTAGTGTTGGAAATCTCGAGAAGGTCTGAGAGTAGCTGTGAAGCCTGGTCCACTCTAGAAACATCTGTGAGTCGTCAGCCCCGATATATAAAGAGCGACCCTGGTCGGTGTCGGTGAGTGTGTTTATACCTGTGCGAAAGCGGTAATGCGGTGACTTGTGAATTGCGAAACAGTGTGTGGTATTCAAGAACAGTGAGTGTCAGACTCTGGCTTGTGAACTTGAGTAAGAGTTGTTGTTATTTCTAGCGAGGACACCGGACTCATTAGAGAGGGATTAACTGCATGAGCAAGTGAAAGGGTGAGTGTTCTCCATAAGGGAGCAAACTTGAGTAAGACAGCTAATGGTTTGTATGTGCCTATTGTGTGGTGAATATTTCTGACCTGCAATAAAGCTAATATTTCTTTAAAGGATCATTTGTGTTGTGCTTTACCTACTTTGATCCAATTAACGAACTTGCTACTAGGGGTAGCACTTATCAACTGGTGTCAGAAGCCAGATTATGAACCCAAGCACAACAACTTAAGGTCCTGGTTCGAAACTCGTGCAGGTCATTTTACTACAGTTCATTAATTCTCCTGCGAGTGCATGCCCATCACAAGACAAACAACTAAAATGGATGCGCAATTACAACTACTGCTAGAAAAGTTATGTGGCATAGAAACCAACATGGAGGCCGGCCAGAAGAAGATGAAAGACTGACAGAAGAATTTAGCCGAGGACCTAACCTCCAAATTAGAGGACGGCCAGAAGAAGATGGAAGACGGTCAAAATAAGTTAGCGGAGGACCTGAAGAAGATGGAAGACGGCCAGAAGAATTAAGCGGGAGACCTGAAGAAGATGGAATACGGCCAGAAGAATTTATCCAAGGATCTGACTACCAAATTTCTGGATGGCCAGAAAAATTTGGAAGACTGTCTACTGACGAAACTAGAAAATAGTCATAAGAAATTAGAACGGGGTCTACGTGAGGAAGTCACGGCAGTGGAAAAGAAGTTCGACGCCTTACAAGAAGAAGTTGCCGAGCTGCGCCGACGCCCGCTGATGGGGGTGGAAGAGAGATTCAACGCTCTACAAAAGGAATTTGCTGAGCAGCGCCTGCGACCGCCGACGGGGATGGAAGAAAGATTCAACGCTCCACAAGAGGAAGTTGCCGAGCTGCGCCGACGCCCACCCACAGTTACACCGGGAATATCAGGAACGGGACAGAGCAGAGTGACGCCCCCAACCTTCGACGGAAAGGTCCCGTGGAGCACTTACGTCAGTTCGAGGCAGCCTGTTCCATAAACAAATGGAACAACACGGAAAAGGCTACAGCTCTCATTGTAACGCTGAGAAGGGACGCCCTTAATGTCCTTCAGGCCATCCTGACTGAATCTCAGGACTACGGTTCCCTTTCGCCCATATGGAGTCCCGATATGGAGATAGCCATCTTCTGCAAGCCTACCAGATGCAGCTCCGGTCCCGGATACAAAAGAACGCGGAAACCCTTCAGGAGTTCGAGACGGATATCGCACGTCTCGTAAGTCTCTCATATCCAAGAGCGCCGGCCGACTTTCTGGAACAGATTGCGACGCAGACCTTCACCGACGGGCCACGGGACTCGTACACTCAACAGGCGCTACGACTCGTGCGCAATAAGTCCTTGGCAGATGCGCTGAGCCACGCACTTGAGTTCGAGAAGGCAAAGCAGGCATCTAGAATGCACGCGCGGGTGCGTCAAGTGGACGACGTCGAACCAGCCAAAACCAACGAGACCAAGCCCCTGGTCGATGAATTGATGGAGGCGCAAGGCCGTTTCTTCTATAGTCGTGGCACCACCAACAACGACACAGCCGGAAGACACCCGGAGAGGCGGCCCGGAAGAGGGCTACCGACCTGCTGGACCTGCGGTAAGAAAGGCCACCTGAGCAAGGACTGCGGTGATCGCCGCCGCCGAGGGTATCCGTCGGGAAATCAGTCCCCTGAAAACCGCGAGACCAAGGGAAACAAGTGTTAGCAAGCCTTGGGGGGCAAAGGTTGGCTTGTGACAGTTGTCAAGCCCCGGCAGTCCAAGTCCGTGTGACGAAGTTACGCAGGGACAATAGCAGCCTGGTGGTCGACGGAGTCGTCAACGGAGTGAGCTGGCCCATGCACATCGACACGGGAGCATCGAGGACCATCGTCAATGCCACCGGGATCCCGAAGTAGAGAGTGCAACCCACACAAAGGAACCTCCAGCTAATAACCGCGACTGGAGAGACTGCACCGGTACATGGCGAAGAATCACTGGAGTTCGTCATTGGTTGACGGGTGGTGAAGCATCCAGTGCTCGTGGCTGATGTAGCAAACGAAGTGATCATCGGACTGGACTTTCTGGACCAGAACAACATCATCCTGGACCTGAGTACTAATACTCTCCACTACGGAGGTGAGGAACTTGCTTTGCAGCCAGCACACGAGGCCATCACCGCACGACGAGTAAGGCTGAGAGAGGACGTCACCGTTCCCGTTAGTACGGAGGTCAGCGCTGCCGTAATTGTCGACGTAACTGCTGAGGGAGTGGCGGATGTCATCGAGCCAAAATATGAGGACATCCAGACAAAAGGATTGCTAATTGCCAAGACCCTCATCAACACGACGTCTCGGCCGTACGTCCGCCTGTCCAACCTGAACGACTACGACATTACGGTTCACCGAGACACCTCCCTAGAAGTCTACGAGACCGTTACCTGGATTGCCCGCATCACAGACACGACGGTCAGACCCCTGCAGACGGACATCCGAAGAAGACGCGCCCTGCCAGAAGAACTAAAGAAGCTGTACCAAGGATCCCAGGACCATCTAGACGAGGAGCAATCAAGCCAACTTCGGGACCTGCTACGCGAATTCCAGGACGTCTTCCCCGTGGCGAGCAATGACTTCGGCAGGACAAGCCTGGTCCAGCATAGAATCGACGTTGGGGACAGTGCACCGATTATGGCCCCATTCCGACGTGTCTCGCTCGCCAAGCAAGCTGAAGTCGACCGGATGGTAGAAGAAATGAAGGAGCAGAGGGTGATCGAGCCATCGCATAGTCCTTGGAGCTCTCCGGTCGTGCTAGTGAAGAAGAGGGATGGTTCCACCAGGTTCTGCGTGGATTACAGGCGGGTGAATGACGTCACGAAGATGGACAGCTACCCTCTACCCCGGATCGACGACACCCTGGACAACATATCAGAGTCAAGATGGTTCTCCACGTTAGATTTGAAGAGTGGCTACTGGCAGGAGGAGTTCCACCCTAAGGACTGCGAGAAAACGGCGTTCACTGTGGTCAGCGGGCTCTGGCAGTTCACCGTCATGCCATTCGGTCTGTGCAACGCCCCTGCAACCTTCGAAAGGCTAATGGAGTCCATTCTGAGGGGAGTTCACTGTAAGACCTGCCCGGTCTACCTAGACTACGTCATCGTTCTGGGGAGAAGCTTCGAGGAGCACTAAAGCAATCTGAAGGATATCTTGATGAAGCTACGGGCTGCCCAGCTGAAGTTGAGCCCCAAGAAGTGTCAGTTCTTCCAGAAGCAGGTCCAGTACCTTGGGCATATCGTCTCCGAGGAAGGGGTGCGCACCTACCCAGAGAAGACCGCAGCTGTGAGATAGTGGCCAGTTCCGAAGGACAAGTCCCAACTACGAAGATTCCTGGGACTCTGCACTTATTACCGTCGCTTCGTGAGAGGATTCGCTGACATCGCCAAACCACTGCATCGATTGATCGAGAAGGACCAACTCTTCACGTGGGCAGCAGAATGCCACAAAGCCTTCGAACAACTCAAGCAGGCTCTGTGCACCGCACCTATTCTGGCCTACCCCAGACCTGGAACAAGGTTCATCGTCGTTACTGATGCCAGCGACTTTGGTATAGGGGGAGTCCTGTCGCAAGTAGTGGACGGCGAGGAGAGAGTAGTGGCATATTTTAGCAAGGCCTTGTCAAAACCAGAGAGGAACTACTGCGTCACCAGGAAGGAACTGCTCGCCATCGTGAAGACCATTGAACACTTCCATAAGTACTTGTACGGGCAAGGATTTCTCATCAGGACCGACCATGCATCCCTGCGGTGGCTCCTGAACATCAAGCAGCCCGAGGGACAACTCGCGCGGTGGTTAGAGAGGCTCCAACAGTACAAATTTGAGATCCAACACAGGAAAGGTCAACTGCATTTGAACGCCGACGCCCTATCGCGCGAAGACCCTGCTCCAAAGACTGCACCTTCTGTGCCAGAAGGGAGGAGAACACCGGGATACAGTGCCGAAGGACTACCGCGAAACTTCAAGGGAGCTGGAGCCACGAATCTTTCACGCGGGCACAAGCGGAAAATGATGACCTGGGACTGATAGCCGAATGGAAGCGGGCCTGTGTTCCCAGACCCGGGTGGAACATTGTAAGCGACTGCAGTCCAAAGTTTAAGTCCTACTGGGCGCAGTGGGACTCGCTGGTTGTAAGGGATGGTCTCATCTGCCGTTCCTGGGAGAGCACTGATGGGAAGACATCTCGGGAACAAGTCGCCGTTCCAAAGGCTATGACGGAGGAAGTCCTGAAGGAAGTCCATGGAGGATCATCTGGTGGACACCTAGGGATAAAGAAGGCCCTGGAGAAACTGAGAGGGCGGTTCTACTGGATTGGATGCCAAGCAGACGTGGAGAACTACTGCGCGAGGTGCCATGATTGCACAGCCAGCAAGGGCCCAGGACGGAGACGAAGGGGCCCACTGAAAACCTACAACGTGGGCGGCCCCAAGGAGAGAATGGCCATCGATGGCCATTCCCGTTGAGCGAGGCAGGGAACCGTTACATATTGTTCGTCAGCGACTACTTCACCAAATGGCCAGAGGCGTATGCACTCCCTAACTAAAAGGCCGCACGATCGCAGAGACCCTGGTGAAGGAATTCGTCAGTCGGTACGGAGTACCCTTGGAGCTGCACTCCGACCAAGGGAGGAATTTCGAGTCGCAGGTGTTCCAGAACCTATGCCAGCTGTTGGGAATCCGGAAGACATGGACGACGCCGCTTCACCCCCAGTCCGACGGGATGGTAGAGCGATTCAATCGGACCATCGAGAACCATCTCCAGATAGTCGTCAGCGAGCACCAGAGGGATTGGGACAGACACCTTCCACTATTTCTCCTGGCCTACCGCGCCGCCGTGCATGAAGCCGCCGGGTGCACACCATCCAGGGCTATCTTTGGGAGGAACTCCGTCTACCTGTCGACCTTGCCTTCGGCCGACCTGGGGACGATCTGGTCTCGGTAAGCCAGTATTGTCAAGAACTGGTCGACCGACTGGAGGACGTGCACGCGTTCGCAAGGAGGAGACTGAGGATCGAGACCGGCCGTATGAAGACCCGATACGACCAGCAGACGGATGCCGGCGGATTACACGAGGACGACCTGGTCTGGCTCCTCAACCCATTACGGAAGAAAGGCTTGTCATCCAAACTGCGGAAGTCCTGGGAGGGCCCGTACCGAGTCGTGAAACGGTTCAACGATGTCGTCTACAGGATCCAGCGGAGCCCGAGGGCGAGGATGAAGATCGTGCATCGAGATCGCCTGGCAGCCTACAGAGGGACACAGACGGGCCAAAGACTAATCGGGGCGATAAACTTCTTAGGAAGGGGGTGGTGTTACGGGTGCGGGCTTGCTTCATTCCCTTGCGCGTGACGCACAGCCGACCGAGGCTACCCCCGGGCTCTGTGTCGGCCGGCCCTTGCGCAGCGAGAAAAAAAAGGTATGGTTCAGAATGTTCGTGGCCCAACTAGTGTTGGAAATCTCGAGAAGGTCTGAGAGTAGCTGCGAACCCTGGTCCACTCTAGAACATCTGTGAGTCGTCATTCCCGATATATAAAGAGCGACCCTGGCTAGTGTCAGTGAGTGTGTTTATACCTGTGTGAAAGAGGTAATGCGGTGACGTGTGAATTGCGAAACAATGTGTGGTATTCAAGAACAGTGAGTGTCAGACTGTGGCTTGTGAACTTGAGGAAGAGTTGTTGTTATTTCTAGCGAGGACACCGGTCTCATTAGTTAGGGATTAACAGCATGAGCAAGTGAAAGTGTGAGTGTTCTCCATAAGGGAGTAAACGTGAGTAAGACAGCTAATGGTTTTTATGTGCCTATTGTGTGGTGAATATTTCTGACCTACAATAAAGCTAATATTTCTTTAAAGCAGGGGTTC
Source organism: Meconema thalassinum (assembly GCA_946902985.2). Classification (NCBI taxonomy): domain Eukaryota; kingdom Metazoa; phylum Arthropoda; class Insecta; order Orthoptera; family Tettigoniidae; genus Meconema; species Meconema thalassinum. Next base: position 1,342,981,236 of record OX336389.2, read on the forward strand.
TCAACCTGGGGTACGCGTGCCCCTTAGGGGTACGCGAAACATTTCAGGGGTACGCGGCAGGCCATCCTTCTACTCGATCCACATGCGCAGTGAGCATCGTGCCATGACTACTGTGTGAGTTATATACGGCGCGTGTATTTGAACTCCACAAAGAACTGCATCTTTTCTTTACCGAGCACAATTCTAATTTATCATCAGTACTCAATGACTTTGGTTGGTTTTTAAAATTGGCCTATTTAAGTTATATTTATGAAAAACTGAACATTTGGAATAAGTGTATGCAAGGTAGTGTTTCTGATATGTTCTATGTTTAAATGAAAACTAACGCAATGATTGCAAAAATCACCCTTTGGGAAAAGGAACTGAAAAACGACAACTATATTCTGTTTTATTAAAATATATTTCCTTATAAAATTACAAAGGTTAAACCATACTAACTTAATACCTTTTACATTTTTAATAACCATTATTACTACCTAAGAAAGGTTAGTAGGGGGTACGCAGGATGTTTAATTTTTTAAGGGGTACGATGGTTGGAAAAGGTTGAGAACCCCTGCTTTAAAGGATCATTTGTGTTGTGCTTTACCTACTTTGATCCAATTAACGAACTTGCTACTAGGGGTAGCACGTATCAACATATTTAGAAGATTGAAGTGTGTAATGAGAGAATTTCACTACCTGTGTTGGTGATGAGTTGAATTCAAGGATGTGTCAGTGTTAACACAGTCCTAACATAATAATTTATGATGTGCGTGCTAATAATAATAATGCTTGGCAAACTCCATACAGGCCATGGTGGCCCTGGGAGTAGTGGAAGGTAGAGGCTTCCACTTCTTGTGACATCGGCAGTATATGGGATGGAGTTGTCAGCTCGACGTCCGGCCGTCTTTGCTCCCAGGAATTACCCTGGTACTCATTTCTGGTGTAGGCTGAGTGAACCCCAGGGCCATTTGCGTCTCCGAAAGTGAATAATAATAATAATTATAATTATTATGCTGATAATAATAATGATATGATGAACATTTATAATATTAAATGCTGTTTATTTAAAAAAATGGAATTATTTAAATCTAATCATTTCTTTGATGAATGACCAATTAAATTCACAGGTGATCAGTAATCAATTAAATAGCTAATTAACTATGCAATTTCAATCATTTAATTAATTACGATGATTATAATAATAATTATGGAAAGGAATAGTAATTATTTATTTATAATAATAATTTAATAAAATCAGATCATGGGATAGACATTTATGATGAACATATTGCTGCAAATTAGTCAAAAATTAGAATATTGTTGGACATTAACATGGAAATAAGATGAACTGGAGGTTATTTGAACATTACAGTAATAAGATATAACTTGTAAATATTTAAATCAATTTATTACTTTATATTTCTTTAATATCATAATAATGTTATAGCCCCAACCCTTCCACAAGGGTTGTGACTACAACTACACATAATTTATTTGCAGTACAAGAAAGAGCTACAAGATTACAGACATAGAGTTAAAGCAAGCCATCATTGCCCCTCATTCATAATCACTACAAGCGCAAGCTTGCAGTCTAATGCAACAATAACGAAAGCTAGCATACAGCAGTACATACCGCTGACCAAGACGACCCAATTAAGGCTACAAATAGAGAGGTATCCTGTGCGCCCACTCTCTTACCTCTTCTCGTTGGGTCTTCATCATTCGAACTATAAGTGTGGTAGTGCTACGTGACCGGACGCCCGCTGGGCGCCGGTCCCAACGACGCTGCATCATGGACAACTGGTAGACGATGTAAGGTGAGTGAGCGTGTCGTCCTTCCTTTAATCCTCCCTTTCACCCCCTAATATATACTTTCTCCACCCCTTTTAATTATTTTAATAAACTCCTCCTATCACAGACAAGGGATCTCTTTTTGTTTCACTTAGATACAAAACCCTTCCCCTTAGTCTGTAGCTTAAGTTAAGACTCAGTGTTCACCGCTGTTGCATGCTGTTGGGTTGTACTGTCAAGACTGTACGGGTGCACGCCTATCCATGCAATGGCAGGCGACTAGCGAGCTAAGCCCCCAAGCTAAGTAAGGTAAGTATCCCTCACATAATCACTCTTCACCTCCTTCACGCTAACTCCTCCCTAGACGCCCCCACAGATCTCCCTAAACCTCGTTAAAGTAAAACCCTAACGCATGATCGTTAGGCATCAAAGTAAACCTCAGTAAATGCTGAAGATGCCGATCAATAAAAAAAACCTTGCAAATTGTGGTTAGGCACCAAATTAATTACCTAACAAATACTGGAAGCGCAGGGTACACCCTCAAATTTAATTACCTAACAAATGACAGAGGCGCGGGTAGTCGCAATTGAAAAGGACTCAGCCAACGAGCCCTGGGACTAGAACTCATACCAGCTCTTGCACGCCAAGCAGATTTCTTTTTCTTTTAACTTGCACATAGGGATACGAAACCCAGAGCCGCCAAATCAATTTGGTACAGCGCAAAGTAAATCGCATTCAAGATCTCATACAAGCGAGATTTTTTTTCAAGTAACCTCCAGATAGGCAAGTCAAAACTAGCCCTAGAACATTAATTACATCCCCCCCCCCCAGCCCTCCCTTAACGGCAATTAACAAGGGAGACCATAGAATAAACCTCTTACAGCCAAACATCAAAAGTTTAACAACCCCTAATTAGCTAAGTAAATAGAAATATTAAATAATATTCCACCCTACCCCTTAAAGTAAAGCAAGCGTCACCCCCATTAGCAAGTAGAAGAAATTAACCTATAGCAATTATTAGAAACCTTCCTCAACCTTCCTGGTACAGAAGTACAGATAAGCTCCACACTCTATAAAAAAAACAGCTCATTCCCTAAGATTAACCCCATAGAAGCTCTACAATTAGCATAATGGCAAAGAGACTGTGACATCTCCTAGTATAAGATAATATGAGCAACTAACCACGTATTTTTCCAGCAGTGCAACTATATATATTTTTGCACCCCATAAGTTATTTTGGGAATATTTGCGAGACAAAGGGGAAAAGCAGCAAAGACAATTTGTGTAGACAAGATCCACAGGCACCTCTTACACTTGGGTAGGTTTTTGCTAGGAATTAACCTTACCCACAAGGGAAGATGAAGAAAGAAGTAAAGGGAAGTGGGTTTCGGACAGAGGAACAAGTGTGGATAATAGGACGAAAGTCCAACATCAACTACAAATAATTTTTAGAGAAGAGTGTCACCGCAAAGCCCGTGAAATCACTAAAGTGAGCGGGGACATGAACACAACTAACAGGAAACGCAGCTAGAGCTTGGGCTATTTGCGGGCGAGAGGAGGTGGTACCTTCCCTTCCAAGCCAAGATTCGGCTATTATGGGGAAGGGTGGTGGTCTGGCAAAGAAAGAAATGATGAGTTTACTATGTATATTTTCAAAGGAGTTTGTTTTAAACAAATATTTTGAAGAATACAAATAGTTTGAATTGGCCGTAATGTTTTAATTTTTGAAATTGTAGAATTTCTAAAAAGCGACCGAATGTTTCCAAGAAGGGTAGGGATGAAGCAATTATACCCTTGGGAATAATTTTGGTAAGAGCACCAATAGTTGCATTTAGGAATGACTAAGCTTTTACCCAGCAAAGCGCCGACTAAAAGTTTAGACAATGAGAAAAACTTAAATTTGGAAAACCAACCATAAGTGGTAGAGAAAATTTCATCAAGCAGGAAGCTGGAGGAGCGAGCTATGCTTGCCTTACTAGCTAGTTAGAATTAGCTATAAAAGCTAAGAGAGGCTTTAATAAGTTTGTGACTAAGAGTTCTTGCTCAAATGCAACAAAAAGTGGAACCGTTATTAATTTTATTTGTGAGGTTTTTAAATTTAAGCTCATAGGAAGAGTAGGGGAAGACAGGATCTTGCCTAATCGTTATTTTATAGAGAATGATAAAGCAAAAAGATAAAGTTGTATTTATTTAACAATGCAAAAAATGTGATAAATTTGACAAATATAATGCGATTTTTTAAACCATTGGGGTCGCAGACCTCCTAAAATCATATAAAGCTTGCACCAGGCAATTGACAATTTTTTTGATTAGGAACCCTTTATAAGCATTAAAATCTTCATAAGATTTTGAAATGGTGCTAAGATTAATAAATAGAAAATTTTAAGATAATTAACGTAATTAAAGTTAAATAATAAATCAAGTACAAGATGTGTACTTAAAGAATTTCAAGATGGGCATCTTAGAAATATGAACAAATAACAACTTCGAAAGTAACAACAACAAAAACAGAGAGAAATGAAATAGAAGTTTCTATAACTTCTTATATTGATACAGAATTACTTTTAGGGTTTATACAAATAGGGCAGGTCACTTATTGTGAAACCTGAAGAGAAAAATTAAAAGGAAGTTTCTAGAACTTCTATATTTAAACAGGATCACGAGAAAAAAATGGGGCCAGTTACCCTTTCGTGAAACATGGTTTAAAGAGATTAATGAAAGGTTTGGTACTTATACAATAACCAATTCTTGTGCTAGCAAGAAAAGAAAATAAATTAATAAGCAGTTTCTAACTGCTGGTATTTATACAGAGTGAATAAGTTGTAAGTGGAGAAAGTTGGGAGGGCGCCTATGGTTTGGCGAGGCCTCGTTGCAAAATACATACATTTAAATATTAACCTAATTTGTTAGTAAAGAGGGGGGTTGAGGAAGTTGAAATAGGAACTTTGTGGAAAAAGTTCTTGGCCTATTTTATTTATTTCGGACGAGCGCGACGCGGATGAGAAATCGAACGAGCACTGTTTCGCTATAGTCTATTCACGTGATTAAAAAGTTCCCTATTGTAGCACAGAAAGTTTATAAAAAAGAAAGTTATTGCGATGGTGAAAATTAACTAGTTGCATTTGATTTGTGAGAGTCTATTGCGTTGAAAAACTTGTAGGTTATAGTTAAACGCAGCACACAAAGTCCCACGAAGGAAGAGAAATTAGATGTGTGAGTGGAAAATACTAGAAGGTTTAACTTGTAGATGAATTGTTTGGCATGGAAAATTCCAGAACAATCATAACTGTTGAAATGGGCAAAAAAATGTCCAGCGGTGGAACGAGCTAAGTTTTCTACAGACAGTGGGTAATTTAACGATGTCCCACGTTGTGAGAAATTATCTCAGTTAATATGCATAAGAAATGCTGCTTCATGTTAAGATTAGCTTAGATAGACAAAGCCCAACATCGAAAATCCCGCGAAGATGGTTATTGCCCCACATTTAGCAATTTCACACTGTCTGTAAAATGATGGTTAAAAGCATGTAGCTATTTAAAAGCAATTAAAATGAGTTGAAGAACGTTGAAGTAGTACTTAGCTCATTTCTGATGAACGGCGATTCTCTAGTTGACCGTTAGTTACGATCTGGACAAGGCGTCCAATTTGAAAGTTTGTCTCTCGAAGAGAGGAAACGAGCTCTAGGTAAGCTCCGACTGGAAGTCTTGACGACTGTAGCACAAGTGAGGCCAGCTCAACGAAGCGCGGAGAGACCAGGGAAGGGAAAAGAGTGGGGGTAGGAGACGAAGGAATATACATAAGAATAACCAACATTGTAACAATTAAGTCTCTTGATGAAATGGTCTTCAAAGAGTTGATAGCAGGCGTCACTAGCGAAGCCTGGTGGATGAAAAAGTAGACGAAGTCCTCTTGATCACGGAGATGATAGCGGGCGATAGCGACGAGATCTGGTGGCTAGATTGGTAAGGAAGTCCTCTTGTACGTGGAAAAATTGAGGATCTTCAGAGATTCGCTGCTAGATGACGCTAGGTGGGTCATGGAAGATATATATCTAGAACAGACTCATAGGAAATGTAAGCAAAGTACACCAACAAAGAGAAACCAGGAGATCACTGTTGGTGTTTGCGAAAAAGGAAGGAATGAAATAAAGCAAAGAGAAGCAAAAGCTGACTCGTTCTTACCGAGTATTCCAAAGAATACACCAAGCTGGGAGGGGAAAACACCAACAGAGAACAAGAGACATGATATTAAGAACTTAAAGGTAGAGGAGCAATTTAAGACAGATGTCTTATAATATGCCCATTAGTGGTCAAGATCTTGGCTACCCTAACTCTCCCGTCCCTTCCAGGGTAACACTCGGTCACTCTACCTGAGATCCAGACCAAAGGAGGAGAAGCATCCCTAACCAGGACCAAGTCCCCCACTTTAATGTCGGGATTAGAAAGAAACCACTTCTGTCTCCGTTGCAAGGAAGTTAAGTATTCCAAATTCCACCTCTTCCAGAATGAATTACGGAGGGCTTCAAGTTTACGCCAAACAATAGGTATATTAGAATCTCTGTAAGAGTTGGGAAGGGGAGGAGGGACAGAAAGAGAAGTGCCTATATGGAAGTGACCAGGTGTGAGAGGAAGCAGGTCATCAGGGTCATTGGAAAGTGGAGTTAAAGGGCGAGATTTAACCACACCTTCAATCAGAATAGACAGCGAATTAAATTCTTCGTAAGTCAGAATGCGATTACCTAAAACCTTTCCTAGATGACGTTTAGTAAGCTTTACGCAGGATTCCCACCTACCACCGTGATGAGGGGCGTAGGGAGGTATAAAACGCCATTTGAAACCCTTTGAGTAGGAAAAATTAGAAATCTGTTCCATGGCAGGAGAAGATGTAAGAGCTTTCTTCCACAAGGAAGCTGCGCCTTGAAGAGTGGAAGCGGTATCAGAGAACATCTCAGAAGGAACACCACGCCTAGCAGCGAAGCGAGAGACGGCTGACAAAAAGTAAGAAGTAGAGGCATTCGTTACTAGTTCCAAATGGATCGCGCCAGTAACCATGCAAACAAAGAGAGAAACATAGAGCTTACCAAACAATTTGCGATCAGCTTCAGGGGAATTGCATTGATATTGGAATGGACCCATATAGTCCACACCAGTTAAAGCAAAAGGACGTATAGGAGAAGAGCGGAAAGAGGGCAGATCGCTCATTAATTGAGTATTGACTTTAGGTTTCGCTTTGAAGCAAGGAATGCATTTGTGAATTACAGAGGAAACTTCATGAATTCCATTTACAATCCAGTACTTTTCCCTTAAGAGGCAAAGCAGTGTGCGTGTACCAACATGCAGATTACGATAATGAAAGTCACGTATAATTAAAGAAGTTACGTGATGTTTAGAAGGCAAATTAACAGGATACTTTTTGTCCTCAGAAAGCAAAGATTGCGAGAGCCTACCACCTACCCTGAGTAACCTATTGTCATCAAGGAACGGGGCTAAGGCGCGAAGACGACTGGATTTCGGAAGATCGTTTTAGCAGAAAGCAAAGACAATTCAGAAGAAAAGGTTTCTTGCTGTATTAGTTGCAAAACCTTAATGGTAGCGAGATTCAATTCATGATTGGTAAGGTGTGGTTTAGGGAGAAGTGGTTGGTCAACCTCAAGATATTTCCATCTGAGACGATAGGCAAAAATTCGAATTAATTTGTAAAAGGAAGAATAGCGGGACAACAAGGGATGCGAAACGTTGGAAACAAGAAACGAAGCAGTAGATTTAGATACTTAAGCGTCAGGCAAGTTGGAGTTTGTAACTGGAGGTTTAGATGGCCAACAAGAAGAGTCTTCGATTAACCACGAGGGCCCAAGCCAGTACAACTGAGATGCTAGTAATTGAGAAGGTAAACATCCACGAGAAATGATGTCGGCGGGGTTGTCAGCGCTGGGCACATGTTTCCATTGACATCCCGAAGAAAGAGTTTGAATTTTGGAAACCCTGTTTGCAACAAAAGTTTGCCAATGAAGGGGTTTTTGGCGATCCAAGAAAGAGTGATCATGGAATCGCTCCACAGATAGGTTTGCGAAAATTCGACCTTTAAGACTTCCCGTAATTTCTTAACAAGTTCTGCGGCCATGAGTGCAGCACACAATTCAAGCCTAGGCAAAGTAATTGTTTTAAGAGGAGCAACCTTCGATTTGGCACAAACAAGGTTGGAAACTGAAGATCCATTTAACGAACCGCGATAAACCAAATATTCACAGCAACCGTAAGCTTTTTCGGAACTGTCTGCAAACACATGAAGGAAAAAAGATGTATTAGGATGAGCGTCAATTAAATTCCTAGGAATTTCAATAAGAGAAAGATCAAGCGAATTGCTAGGAAAAGAGAGCCATCTATTATGAAAAGAAAGGGGAACAGCTTCGTCCCATTCACATTTGAGCGACCATAGCTCTTGCATGAAAAGCTTGGCTATAACAATAACCGGAGCAAGGAATTGAAGCGGATCAAAATTTTTTGCAATTTCAGAGAGAATTTGCCTTTTTGTGTTGGGGAGCTCTTCGGCAAGCGAAACTTTATAGATGAGAGTATCAGTGCGAGTGCACCAATGAACTCCAAGAGTTTTTTATGGATTCGGAATTGCCACAAATTTCAACGGAGGAGGGGTCAATATCTTCAATAGGAAACTGGGCGAGAAATTTCGCTGAATTGGAATTCCATTTAAGAAGTGGAAATCCTCCATTCTTTAGCAATGCCTGAAGTTCTAGTGACACGAAAGAAGCTTCCTCCAGAGTGGGGAAGGACTGAAGGTAATCGTCAACATAGAATGATGTAGTTAGTGCTTCAGAAGCTTTAGAATCAAATAAATGACCCTCTTGAGAGGCTAACAAATGTAGGGATCGGATAGCAAGGAAAGCGGAAGGTTTTAAGCCATAAGTGACCGTCTTTAAGCGAAATATCTTAATGGGCTTGCAGATTTCGTCGCGCCACAAGATTCTTTGGAGATCTTGTTGTTCAGGCTGAATTAAAACCTGACGGTACATCTGTTTGATGTCCGCTATAACAGCTATGAGAAATAATCGAAAGTTTAAAAGTATAGCAGATAAATCTGACTGAATAGCGGGACCAGAGTAAATAGTATCGTTAAGACTGTTGCCATTAACGTCAGGTGATGAACCATTGAATACGACTCGGATTATATCCTCTACAAGAGGGTTTTTCCACACGGGATGATGATTTAAGAAACCCGTTTCAATTGGGGGGTGCAATTCGTCATCAGATTTGCTGACAACTTCCATATGATCCAAGCTTTCATACTCATCCATGAAATCAGTGTACTGTTTTTTAACAAGAGGTTCTTTCTTGAATTTTCTCTCGATAGCAAAGAGAGCTTCTCAAGCTTTAGGTTGAGAATTAATAAGTTTGGGGGGATTGAGTAATCTTGGCATCTGAACAATGAACCGGCCTTCAGGAGAACGAGTGGTAGTGTTGAAGAAAAGTTGCTCACAGAATTCGTTTTCTGAAGAGGTTACGTTAGGAGAATCAACGCTTTCGAGCCTCCAGAACTGTTCCAAATTAGTATTAGCAAAATAACATTGAGATACGGGTTGGGGAGAATAATGAGGAAGTTGACCAGTAACGATCCATCCAAAATAAGTGTCTCTGGCAACCACGTTTGAGGATAACTTACGAACCTGTTTGCGAAGACAATTCCAGAAAACATTGGCATTAAAGAGTATGTCAATGGGGCCTTGTACATTGAACAGAGGATCGGCTAACCTTAAATGCGAGGGAATGCTTAAACCTGAAATATCAACAGAGTGACTTGGAGTGTCTTCTCCTATGCTATTGAGAATGAGACAATTCAGTTTGAGAAAGTTATTTCTGTGACAAGTGTCTCTTATGGTTAGCTTTGAAAACTGTAAAGCTTGCGATTTTGAGCTGTTAATGCCTGATACATTGATAGAAGTGGGGTTTACAGGTAGGCCTAATTTTCTAATCAAAGAATGGGACACAAAATCATGAGTTGCCGCTGAATCAAGAAGACCGCGAGCACTGACCCAGTTGCCGAATTTGTCCTGGACTTCGACTTGAACAGTGGATAACAATACTTGAGCACTACGCAAAGACTTAGCGTTTTGAATGTAAGAAGACGCACTAGGATTGATGGTACTATCATTCTTCTGAGAAGTAGATGTTGCTGATGACCTCAATTGATCATGACGATGCAGTAAAGTGTGGTGCGATTTTTCGCAGTGGTAACAAAGTCTTGAAGACTTACAATTAGAAGCAGAATGCTTGGGTGATAGGCAGTTAAAGCAATGTTTATTCTGAGAAACTAACTTTCCTCTGTCGTCGACTGACAGTTCTTTAAAAGATTTACATAGATACCAGGCGTGGGAATCCTTGCAATGTAAGCACTTTAATGGTTCATTTAAACTCTTACGGGGTTCGCTTTAGGTGTTTAAGGCGAGAGAACTGGCAATACGGCGTTCACTAGACCCAGTTGGGTAACCAGTGGCGTTTGACTTTAGTTTAGACGAGCTGGACCCAGGTTTCTGGGTACTAGACGCTACGTGTTCGGTTTTAGATTTAGGAGACAGTAATTCAAGATTAGAGCTAGGAGATGAGGGTTCACTTTGATTACCTAAGCAGTTAAGAGTTGGCATCTAGCATTTATGAAGGTGACTAAATGCTCATACGAGTAATTGTCGTCTTTGGAAAGTTCCATTTCCCAAGCCTTGAGGGTAGCAACATAGACTTTAGAAACAACTAAATGTATTAGGAAAGTGTCCCAGTGTTCAGTGGGTTGATCTCATTGGGATAGAGTTTTAACGTGAAGTTGTATTTTATCAATGAGGGTACGCAGACTAGTGACGTCATTGTGCTGTGACACAGGCAAATTGAATAGAGCCTTCATGTGGCGTTGAATACGTGGCCGTAAATTACCGTATCTTTCCTTCAACAAGTTAAAGGCAATGGGGTAGTTTTCGGCACTTAATGGGAGTGCTTCAACTAACTGCAGGGCTTGACCTTGTTGAATAGATCGCAAATAATGAAACGTGTAAATGATTTGAATGTCTTCATTTTCATGAACTAGAGAACAAAATAGTTCGTAAAAAGAATCCCAAGTAGATTCGTCTCCTGAGAAGTGGGGCAGATTAATTTTGGGAAGAATTGGTTTGGGCTTGTGAGTGCCCTCACGAGAAGAGGTTTGTTGTTCGTGAAGGGAACCAAGAACGGAACCATCCCTTTTCTGCTCCTCCTCAAGTTGGCGAATTGTTTTAAAGGCGGAGGCTATACCGTCGTAGTATTGATTTTCTACCTCTACTCGATCATCAGTTTGATTGAGCATGCAGGTTTCGATTTCGGTTTGAATGGTACAACAGTTTTCATAAGAACGTTCATAGTCCTTTACGCGATGTTTTAACAAATCTAATTCAGCTCCTGAGGGATCTAATTCTTTGATGTATTTTCGGAATCGGGTAAGTTGCCCTTTATAAGAAGCTCGTATGGAAGTAAGTTTATCATACTTGCCGTCCTTATCTTTATCTGTGGAAGGCATGGTGAAATAGGTAAATTGAAGTATAACTTACGCAACTGAGGAACCTTGGAAAATCTGTCAGACTGGCAGCAGCAAACAAATTGAAAGGGAGAAATGCACCAATGGAGACAGAAGCAACCCCTTTCCACCTCACCAGCTCTGCACTGCGAAGTTATAGCTGAAAAATTCAAAGTAAATATTAATGATTTGCAAAATATTGACAAATGGACTCTCCCGGGTTTCTGGGACCAAATTTTGGGTAGGTTTTTCCTAGGAATTAACCTTACCCACAAGGGAAGATGAAGAAAGAAGTAAAGGGAAGTGGGTTTCGGACAGAGGAACAAGTGTGGATAACAGGACGAAAGTCCAACATCAAATACAAATAATTTTTAGAGAAGAGTGTCACCGCAAAGCCCGTGAAATCACTAAAGTGAGCGGGGACATGAACACAACTAACAGGAAACGCAGCTAGAGCTTGGGCTATTTGCGGGCGAGAGGAGGTGGTACCTTCCCTTCCAAGCCAAGATTCGGCTATTATGGGGAAGGGTGGTGGTCTGGCAAAGAAAGAAATGATGAGTTTATATGTATATTTTCAAAGGAGTTTGTTTTAAACAAATATTTTGAAGAATACAAATAGTTTGAATTGGCCGTAATGTTTTAATTTCAGAATTTCTAAAAAGCGACCGAATGTTTCCAAGAAGGGTAGGGATGAAGCAATTATACCCTTGGGAATAATTTTGGTAAGAGCACCAATAGTTGCATTTAGGAATGACTAAGCTTTTACCCAGCAAAGCGCCGACTAAAAGTTTAGACAATGAGAAAAACTTAAATTTGGAAAACCAACCATAAGTGGTAGAGAAAATTTCATCAAGCAGGAAGCTGGCGGAGCGAGCTATGCTTGCCTTACTAGCTAGTTAGAATTAGCTATAAAAGCTAAGAGAAGCTTTAATACGTTTGTGACTAAGAGTTCTTGCTCAAATGCAACAAAAAGTGGAACCGTTATTAATTTTATTTGCGAGGTTTTTAAATTTAAGCTCATAGGAAGAGTAGGGGAAGACAGGATCTTGCCTAATCGTTATTTTATAGAGAATGATAAAGCAAAAAGATAAAGTTGTATTTATTTAACAATGCAAAAAATGTGATAAATTTGACAAATATAGTGTGATTTTTTAAACCATTGGGGTCGCAGACCTCCTAAAATCACATAAAGCTTGCACCAGGCAATTGACAATTTTTTTTGGTTAGGAACCCTTTATAAGCATTAAAATCTTCATAAGATTTTGAAATGGTGCTAAGATTAATAAATAGAAAATTTTAAGATAATTAACGTAATTAAAGATAAATATTAAATCAAGTACGAGATGTGTACTTAAAGAATTTCAAGATGGGCATCTTAGAAATATGAACAAATAACAACTTCGAAAGTAACAACAACAAAAACAGAGAGAAATGAAATAGAAGTTTCTATAACTTCTTATATTGATACTGAATTGCTTTTAGAGTTTATACAAATAGGGCAGGTCTCTTATTGTGAAACCTGAAGAGAAAAATTAAAAGGAAGTTTCTAGAACTTCTATATTTAAACAGGATCACGAGGAAAAATGGGGCCAGTTACCCTTTCGTGAAACCTGGATTAAAGAGATTAATGAAAGGTTTGGTACTTAGACAACAACCAATTCTTGTGCTAGCAAGAAAAGAAAATAGATTGATAAGCAGTTTCTAACTGCTGGTATTTATACAGAGTGAATAACTTGTAAGTGGAGAAAGTTGGGAGGGCGCCTATGGTTTGGCGAGGCCTCGTTGCAAAATACATAAATTTAAAGATGAACCTAAATTGTTAGTAAAGAGGGGTTGAGGAAGAAGAAATAGGAACTTTGTGGAAAAAGTTCTTGGCCTATTTTATTTATTTCGGACGAGCGCGACGCGGATGAGAAATCGAACAAGCACTGTTTCACTATAGTCTACTGACGTGATTAAAAAGTTCACTATTGTAGCACAGAAAGTTTATTAAAAAAAGAAAGTTATTGCGATGGTGAAAATTAACTAGTTGCATTTGATTTGTGAGTGTCTATTGCGTTGAAAAACTTGTAGGTTATAGTTAAACGCAGCAGACAAAGTCCCACGAAGGAAGAGAAATTAGATGTGTGAGTGGAAAATACTAGAAGGTTTAACTTGTAGATGAATTGTTTGGCATGGAAAATTCCAGAACAATCATAACTGTTGAAATGGGCAAAAAAAAAGTCCAGCGGTGTAACGAGCTAAGTTTTCTACAGACAGTGGGTAATTTAACGATGTCCCACGTTGTGAGAAATTATCTCAGTTAATATGCATAAGAAATGCTGCTTCATGTTAAGATTAGCGTAGATAGACAAAGCCCAACATCGAAAATCCCGCGAAGATGATTATTGCCCCACATTTAGCAATTTCACACTGTCTGTAAAATGATGGTTAAAAAGCATGTAGCTATTTAAAAGCAATTAAAATGTGTTGAAGAACGTTGAAATAGTACTTAGCTCATTTCTGATGAACGGCGATTCTCTAGTTGACCGTTAGTTACGATCTGGACATGGCGTCCAATTTAAAAGTTTGTCTCTCGAGTAGAGGAGACGAGCTCTAGGTTAGCTCCGACTGGAAGTCTTGACGACTGTAGCACAAGTGAGGCCAGCTCAACGAAGCGCGGAGAGGCCAGGGAAGGGAAAAGAGTGGGGGTAGGAGACAAAGGAATATACATAAGAATAACCAACATTGTAAAAATTAAGTCTCTTGATAAAATGATCTTCAAAGAGTTGATAGCAGGCGTCACTAGCGAAGCCTGGTGGATGAAAAAGTAGACGAAGTCCTCTTGATCACGGAGATGATAGCGGGCGATAGCGACGAGATCTGGTGGCTAGATTGGTAAGGAAGTCCTCTTGTGCGTGGAAAAATTGAGGATCTTCAGAGATTCGCTGCTAGATGACGCTAGGTGGGTCATGGAAGATATATATATAGAACAGACCACAGGAAACGTAAGCAAAGTACACCAACAAAGAGAAACCAGGAGATCACTGTTGGTGTTTGCGAAAAAGGAAGGAATGAAATAAAGCCAAGAGAAGCAAAAGCTTACTCCGTCTTATCGTGTATTCCAAGGAATACACCAACACTCACACATTCACACATGACGCGACGAAGTACATACATCATTCACAACGCAACAAGGTGCCACAATTATTCTTCGTCTACTCTCAAACGTCAGGTAACATTGATGCAGTTTACTTAGTTCTGCAAACCGACCTTAAGAATATACTTATAAACAAATCGAGGCTCGCGCGAACCAGCCGGCCGGCAGGCGAGGATATTCAACCCGTCAGCCGACAACAGGATAACGCATTTACCAACTCAGCAAAAATATCCATAATAGCGAAAGTCAGATAACCCAAGCTAATAACACTCGAGAATAGCTCACACAGATCTGCCATTCACAAATACATCCATCGACATGTTAAGAAACGTGCAGTAACAAGGGAATCCTTGACAATCATTCAGAGAGGCTCCCCTAGAAGTGCACGGATACCATAGCGTTATTGTTAAAACTAGATTTCCCATAACTACAATTTAGCACCTTGAGAAAGCGTTCCCTAACTTAATTAGACACGGGGACGGACATGTAATAGCTCATAATCTAGCAATAATCCCATAAATAGTGTAGAATATATCGCAATTAGGGCAACGGCATAAGGCATTAATAATTATATCATATCTTTATTATCATGAATGGTTATCAATACTATGAATATTATTATTACTATTACGCGATAATAGAAAGAAAGAGAGTACAGGAACAGAAGCAGGTAGTTATTAAGTTGAATTATTTTAAGGGAGGAATGATGAGAATACCTACCCTACAGGAAGAGGCAGTTTAGTTAGTAAGTTATTAAGTGTCTTACGGCAGCAACATAAGGTTGCCTAGCCCTAACAGGAGATGAATAGGAGATGAAAGCAGAAACGAGAATAAATGGAGTATTTTGGTATTATTAAGTTTATCAATATTATTATTTTGTGGGGTTTGAAGCCATTTTTTCAGTGTTGCCTTAGTAAACAAGAGTTTAGTGCTTTTCAGTCGGTCAAGACGAATGTACCCGAAAGAGCTGGGTTATGCCCTAATCCTGAAATAAATTACATGAGATTAATAAATACACTAGGATGACCAGTTTCGATCGTCAAGCGATCATCTTTTGATCCCTTAAACTTAGGCTATAAAATCTATGTTGAAAATACTGGTGAAAATATTTACAATATGTACAATTATTTAGTTGCAGTATTGGTACTGCAACTGTCGGTCGGTGTATGCTAAATGCAGTATGTATGATGTTAGGTGAAATGTTAAATGGTGACTGATAGATATCCGGAGTTTGTAATTTGGAGTGATTATATGGTTGTAAAAGTTGCGCGTAGCTCTAGCAAGGAAGACAACAAGATAAGTATTAGCCTGTAATAGGATAACAGTTTAACCATAGTTGATTTTGTATAAGGTGGGTGATATATATATAGGGGGGGGGGCTCGTGTGTCGGGAGGAGGATAGTTAGGAAATAATGATAGACGCAGATGGTGGGAAAAGTTTCTGAGGGTTTATTAATAAATCTCTTGGCTGGAGGTATCTATGCTTAAAATGAATTGGAAACATGTGTAACTTCCCTTGAGTCCATTCGCGATAATGGTTGATATATTTAGAGCCGTGGCTAAGCCATGTTTTAGAAATGGTTAATAGCGCCTTCAGGTTTGCGCCTTATACGAACCATTTCATTCAGTAACTAATTTTTAAATTTCATAACTATTAAGGGAATCTCAACTAATCTTAGATTTAGCATTAAAAACTAGCGCTAAGTACTAACAAAAACCCCAACCCCATCCCCTAACCCCAACTAATACTCCATTATCTTCATTTTATGTGGCAGGCTATAAGCATATTAAATGTACGTGTGAATAATCATGTTATTTTTACAGGCGTGTTAACTTATCATTCAACAAATTTCCAAAGGTATATAGAGTCACACAGTAGATATGAGACTTACGGCTAGACAACCCATTTAAGCTACGTATAAATAGACAAAATATTATAGATTCAGACCATAGAGGCAATAGAATTGCTATAACCTCACAATAACACAGTCTCAGCCTTAAAAACACTTAAATCGTCACAACTATAAATAGAACGTATTGCGAATTTTTATTAACACAATTTCTGCATTAAAGAAGTGAAGAAGCGAATACATCGCTTCGACGAAAAGTAATAGGGATAATAAGAAATAATTATGAAGCATCGGAGAGAATATAAATATATGAAGATAGAAGAAGAATAGGGATAATAATAGATAATAATGAAGAATCGGAGAGAATATAAATATATGAAGGAAGAATAGCGAAGTACGACGAATATAGATACAAGAATGAACGTATGTTACATAGTAGTATGTAAGAGACATTAGTATACAAGTTAATATGCAGGCATTTATTAATAATATCAATCGCAATACGAAACATCAGAGAAAACACAGGAACGCCAGTTTATCTAGTACAGCTGACAAACAATCACCAGGGTAAAAAAACACCCCACTATGTGCAGAAATTAACATCACTATCTGATTCCAGACAATTACTAAAATGACAATTCCTGTATTCCCCCATTGTAGAACGAGACGACAAGATGAAGGCAAGGCGACCGTGGTACAAGAAGAGGCGATGTCGATCAAAACGGAAGAAAAATAACAACAACTTAGTAGTATGCAAAGCCGTATATAGGTAGAATTAGCAGTCAATCTATCTCTTCTTTCCACACACAAACCAATTTTCCAAATATTGAACCGCAAAAGCACCCCTTTCACTTGTAAACTTTAAATAATTTCAAACTTCATTGGGGACGGAAATAACGCAAGGGAACCACACGAGTAACCCTTCCGCTACTCGCCACCCCTAACTTAAAGATATCATTCATCCATCATCATCCCCTATGTTATAGGGAAATCAACACGGCAAACGCACCCCCACGGCCGAACGCGGACTAGTGGAGCCATACGCAGTTCATGGACGTGTCCAACAAGGGCAGCACACCCTAGATTCCCTATGTTTTCATCCCCACGTTGTAGGGAAAGTAATAATATCAGCGCACCCTCGCGGCAGTACTCGATCTAGTGGAGCATTACACAGGTCACGGACTACTCCAACAGGGGTAACTGTACCTTTAACTCCCTACATCATCATCCCCACATCATAGGAAAATTACAGTTGTAACGCACCCTCGCGGCAGTACGTGATCTAGTGGAGCATTACGCAGGTCATGGACTAGTCTGAAAGGGGTGACTACACCTTAAATGTCCTATACCCTATCTTTCGTACCATTCACATTCTCTTTCTTTAATAGACATTTTAATTGCATTCATACTTATCCTTAAATGCGCATTAATTTTTACCACCTCCATAATCAGCTATATAGAAACGACAAATTTCACAAACCAATTATATCACAGAATTTCTTTTCAACAAAAGCAAAAATTTATCAAATTGACAAGGTCACAAATGCAGATGAAAGTTGCAAAGGAATGTAAAATTGACTGTATACCACCAACAAACCACCCCTTGCCACACCTACCAACCCCTAACACGGCACACGTACCTACCTGACTACGAGTAAAAAGAGGGAGAAGGAAGAAGAGAAGAACAGAAGAAAGAAGAGAAGAAAAGAAGAAAGAAGAACGAACCAAAATTACAAGAAGAAGAAAACATAATCTAAACCAGCACCCCCAGGTCTAATGCAATTATTGGGGACAATAACTAAAACCAGGAAGGGTCTTGTTATAGCTCCAACCCTTCCACAAGGGTTGTGACTACAACTACACATAATTTATTAGCAGTACAAGAAGGAGCTACAAGATTACAGACATACAGTTAAAGCAAGCCATCGTTGCCCCTCATTCATGAACACTGCAATAGTCTTATGCAACAATAACGAAAGCTAGCGTACAGCTGTACATACCGCTGACCAAGACGACCCAATTAAGGCTACAAATAGAGAGGTCTTCTGCGCTCCCGCTCTCTTACCTCTTCTCTTTGGATCCGCATCATTCGAACTCTAAGTGTGGTAGTGCTACGTGACCAGACGCCCGCTGGGGGGTCGGTCCCAACGACGCTGCATCATGGACAACCGGTAGACGATGTAAGGTGAGTGAGCGTGTCGTTCTTCCACCAATCCTCCCCTTCACCCCCTAATCTATACTTTAGCCACCCCTTTTAATTATTTTAATAAACTCCTCCTATCACAGTCAAGGGATCTCTTTTTATTTCACTTAGTTATAAAACCCTTCCCCTTAGTCTTTAGCTTAAGTTAAGACCCAGTGTTCACCACTGTTGCATGCTGTCGGGCGGCACTGTGAAGACTGCATGGGTGCACGCCTATCCATGCAATGGCGGGCGACTAGCGTGCTAAGCCCCCAAGGTAAGTAAAGTAAGTATCCCTCCCATAATCACTCCTCACCCCCTTCACGCTAACTCCTCCCTAGACGCCCCCAGAGATCTCCCTAAACATCGTTAAAGTAAAACCCTAACGCATGATGGTTAGGCATCAATGTAAACCTCAGTAAATGCTGGAGATGCCGATCAATTAAAACCCCTTGCAAATGGTGGTTAGGCACCAAATTAATTACCTAACAATTGCTGGAGGTGCAGGGTACACACTCAAAATTAATTACCAAACGATAAACCTACGATAATTAAATCCAAGCATTAATTAATTTAATAACATGTGTGAAATATTCAGTGTGTTTAGATAGATTTGTTTCTGGGAAGTGAAATATGTGATGTGTCAAATTTAATTTTCTTTACTCATTCCAAAAGCTGAAAACAGTGAAAAAAAATATTTTTTAAAATTAATTCAGCTTACCCAACGAACAATGGAACACTTATTTTAACTCACATAACCCCAAAGATATTAATATAGGACAATCAAATTGGTGGTATAGGACTTATGCATCTACGATCTCAACGTAAGAATGGACCAATTTGATTGTAGGAGTGTGTGTGAGTGTTCGTCTGCTCTTAAAATAAAAGAGATCATTTTATCTTAGAAAATCTAAATTATTCCTGCAGATTAGAGCTTCTACCTGATTGAATGACACTATCCTATTTCATTTGGAAATATATGTCCGAGTCAACCTTTCTCTCCTATCACATTAAATGACCCGAGATACTCGATCTCTTGCCTGCCCGAGCTAACAGTTGTTTTTGAGTAGATATTTTCCAGATATATATAATTCAGGGGCTCCTAAATTTAATTGATTCTTCTATGTCTCGTTTCCCGGACATCACGTTTTGATTTCCGGGCCGAAGTGACATCTGGGAAACGGGTAAAATATCTATTTATGTATATATTAATTTGCACTCAGGTCGTTTTGAAAACAATTGAATAGATTAGATCTCTATATACTAATATCTACTATACTGTGTCTAATCTAAGATTCGCTGTACCATGTCTCACCGCGTTCGGATGACTAGGTCGCCAGGAAAATCATTTTTAAATTTTCAATTAACATGGACTTTATGTGCTTACGAGGTCTA
This sequence comes from Meconema thalassinum, assembly GCA_946902985.2. NCBI lineage: Eukaryota > Metazoa > Arthropoda > Insecta > Orthoptera > Tettigoniidae > Meconema > Meconema thalassinum. The sequence goes on from OX336389.2 coordinate 1,343,001,121, forward strand.
TTGAAAAGAACATAATTATGAGTACTTACTTTATAGTCGTAACATTGAAAACCTGCATTTCTCCAGGTTTAATTTCAAAATTTTACGATTCCAATTTACAATATTAAATCTTCACTGTAAATAGTAAACTAACGAACTTCTATTCCTGACTTGTTTGACATAAAATTAAAGAAGCAAGATGTTGAGTAATATACATGTAGCTTATTCTCTCTGAAATATTACGGTACAATTATAAAACTTTGCCCGTATGAAAATATACATTTGAATGTTCTTGTGATAAGCGTTACGAAATGTACCCGGTATAAGACATAGCGTTTACTAATTTTCGTTGTAATTCTGCTCTTCCATCCTGATGATCATGATAATTATTCTTCCTGTTTCAAGGGGCCTAACATCTAGGTTATCAGCCCCTAATGAAACGAAATGATATGAAATGAATATAAAAACAGCCCACTGCCAAAGATGAAAATGAAAATGGTTTGTATAAAACAGACAGTAAGCCCAACTATTATGCATTATTTGGATAAAAGCAGTTAAGACAAGGTAGATAAAAAATAAAACAAGTCAGGCATATTAATTAATTACAATGGATATGATCACAATTAAAACACTAAACAGACTAAAACTAAACTAAAAGTCTTAAACTATATTAAAACTTTAAAATGTACCCAATCTCCCTCATGAACCAGATGGCGAGGTATGCTCACTGCCCGTTATCGCGTAGAGCAAGGGAGAAGGTGTTAGGCAGTTTGAGAGTCCTTCGCAGATCGGCCAGGTCCATACAATCCAAGAGTGTGTGCGCCACGGTAAGGTGGGCACTACAAGTGCACACAGGGGGGGGGGGCTTCTCTCTTGAGCAAGTGGGAGTGCGTAGCAATCCCATGGCCGATCCTGATTCGACAGAGTACTTAACCTTCCTTCAGACATGATTGGAAGGAAAATGTCCACACCTTCGTTGTATCCTTCATGACTGTCACTTTGTTGGGCAGAGGCGTGGCGCGCCACGCTTCCTCCCAATACGACATGATGGAATGTCACAACTGAGAGCGTACATCACTAGCAGGCACATTATACGGTAGCGAGGGCAGTGTGACTGCCTCCGCTGCATGATCAGCAATCTCGTTTCCCGCGATACCCATGTGGCTGGGAAGCCACAAGAAGCTGACCCTGTTTCCAGCGTTACACGGGCTGACTAACACATCGTGTACACGCTGGAACAGCGGGTGCTTCGGGAATCACACATCGATCGATAGTTAACAGTCTAACCGAACAAGATGGCTTCAGTAGCTTAAACTAACCTGACCTAGTCTAGCTAACTTAACCTAAGCTAACCTAACCTAAGCTAACCTAACATAAACTAATCTATGCTAACCTAGCCTAAGCAAACCTAACATCCCCTTTCCCGGGTCAAGTCATTTTTATGTTAAGAGCCTGAGTGCAAAACTCGGTTGGTGGATGCTCTCTCGGGCACGTGGGGAGGTGGGGGTGATGAGAGCGGACAGTGGGGGTAGCCTACCAAGAGTATCTTTAGTCAGTCGACCATGGATGGTGGCGTTCATTTTGTGGCTAGGGAAGGGAGGGTCAGGGTACCCGGGCGGGGTATCTTTAGTCCGTTGGCCAAAGATGGTGACGGTCACGTGTGTATGTAGGGAGGGGGCGGATGAGGTAGCGTAGTGGAGTATTTTTAGAAGTCGTTTTCCATGGTTGTTACATGCAAATACAGGAGTGGCGGACATAAGTTTAACCTCCTATTACCTAGCCTAAACTGAAAGAGATCTGCGAAGCGCGGGGATCTCATTGGAGAAGGAGGGGGGGGGGGTTGAACAAACAAGCTGACGCAACAGGAAGCGAGGTGTAGAGTTACAGGAAGCAGGTGTGAGGAACATAATTCTTGCAGAGACAAGCTAAATCCTGTCACAAGGCACCATATGACGTCATAGAAAGCAACGTCAGCTATTTTAGAAGTCGTTTTTTCTGTGGTTACTTTATGGAAATACGTCATTCACCTTCTCATCACCTAGCCAACACTGAAAGAGATCTGCAAAAGAAGATCAGTACATTGGAACCAGTACATTGACCGAACAAGCTGAGACATTTGATGCGATGCAGGTGTGCGCGTGAGAACGCTTTATCAGCAGACATATGATGCGATGCAGATGTTTATCATTCTACGATTGCGTCAGCGTAACATGAACCTACTTGTCATGGCGTGAGAACGCTGCATCAAGAGAAATTTGACGCGAGAAGGTGTTTGTAATTCTACGATAGCGTCAGCGAACAGGATTCAACTTGTCAAGCCTTCACAACGGACTAGGCATGCGATGAGATCTGAGAAGTGATTGTTACGTAGGAGGAGGAGTGGGTCGTTTGATGTTATGAAAGACCACGTGACTGCATGAACAAGCTGATGCGACAGGAAGCGAGGTGTAGAATTACCAGGAAGCAGGTGTACGAGACATGATTCTTGTAGAGATAAGTTGAATCCTGTCAAGAGACAGCATGTGACGTCACTGGGAGTGGTTGTCTATGTTGATTTTTGACGAAGAACGCTATGAAATTCAGCAAGATTTTCTCAGATTCCACCCAGATTTTTCAAAATTACACAGATTTTACCTAAATTACCCGAATTCCCTATAATTGACCAGTGTTTTTGAAAATTCACCAGATATACCTGAATTCCACCCCTGATGATTTCAAATTATTCAGATTTCCTCCAAATTAATACAAAATTTATTCTGAGTGTTGGATGCTCTCTATTTAATTAAGGGTAGCCGAGCGGAGATATTTTTAGTCGATCGATCTAGGATGGCAACCGATGGATTGTTTTTTATTTATTTATTTATTCATTATGTTTTAGTTACAGTTACAGTTATTGTTATAGTTATAGTTATAGTTATAGAACGTAGATACCGACAAAAACCTAAAGCAGCAATATAATGAGGCGTACTAGGAAATGTTGAATATCCTAAACATGCCGCTTTCTTTGGTAACCGCTGAGGATGAGTGAATTACATATAGGGTGGTTAGTGAGAAACAAGGCTTGAGGTGTAGATAAAAAGAAACTAAAGAACTAAATCATTATTGTTACATCAAACTTTTACTTACTATACATCATATTCATGTAGAAGGTGAACATGTTCCGAACAAAAATAAACACATCCTACTCGTGATGACCCCATGACAAGCTGGTGAGCATATCATCTCGACAATTATGTTTATTACCTACCGAGGCTAGCATCTGTTTTCTCTTATCTATTTTTATGCTTGGCAAGGAACAATTCATGTTTGTTGCATGTTTAACTTTTACACTCGTTTCACAATATAGTATAGTGTTGCACTGCTTCCGAAATAGTGGACAAGCTCTCTCTGAGGAGAAAGATTTTCAAAAACTGCCAAAGTATCCTGGAGATTTTCAACCCAAACCAGTCTGCAAAATGCTCTCACATTTTACAGTATGTTTAATTTACATCATATTCGTTTGAGGTCTGTTTCATCAAAAGCGACCTGAATGCCTTACAATTCATTATCACACAGCTTATCTACAGGCTATTGTTAACATTTTTATATTACATTTTTATACAGCAATAGCGGTTTTTATTTCTTTAAACCGTACGATACACCTCTTGTCTTACACCCCCATAGATTAGGTGTAGGGGTTGAAAACGATGATTCAAATCCACGAGAACACTCTCTGACACATCATTAAACCACGTGGGAAGGAATGTCTCAAAATTCTCACATACACGGAGTAAACGTTCACCATACGTCGTTTTTAATTTCTGGAGCTTGATAATGTGATATGGTATGTGTTGATAATTCACTCAACTCCTTTCTCTCTAAACTGCATGGTTGTCCCATCGCAACGAGAACGTTCATTGTAGTAGTCTATAAACAAAAGTCAAGTATATTACACTCTAGCTTATAGAACTCGTGCGCATGACGATATTTTACCTACTGGCGCTCCTAGCGGCAACTCGCTCAGAACATCCATGTGGCAAGTGTGTGTACTGGCTTGTGCGGGAGAATCAAGTGTGATAGTGAAGGAAGCAATTTAACGCTGAAATGTCGTCCATAGAGGTTCACGTGGGTTTTCAGAAGATTCGGTGGGATACGTCGTATTTTAGAGCTTCTACGCTAAAGAAAGGCAAACAGATCAATGAAGGTCATCACATATTTCAGGTGAAGGAACGATTGGGAGAAGAAATATCCAGCTTCTGTTTCAGAGAAACGAGCATTAATCAACCGCCTTATGCTGTTAAACTTAAGGTAATATTTACCTTTCTTTTTGGTCCACGAATCATATGTATATTTAGACTATCAATTTCAAACATAACTTTATTATATATATTTCCCGAATACATTGCCTTTGTAAATTATTTTTTCATTAATTAATGCTCGTCTTTTTTTAAATATATATTTAACAGATCGATTGCAACAGGAACATTCAGTCAGCCGAGTGTGAATGCAAAGCAGGCCTTTCCAAATGATGCAAGCACATTGCTGCGCTTTGCATTTATGTTAATACCGAGAGAGATTCTTCGAAGACTTCCTTCCTTCCTTCAACAATGGGAGAAACCTAAGAATGTTATCGCGGAATATTCTAAATGTGAACATTTAGGAGAAATGTTCAAGGATATATTAAATAAGCAGAGAGTTTGTAGCGTGTCGGAAAGTGTGGGATTAGAAACATTCACCAAAACTGAAATATACGAGAAAATTAAAAATATAGACTGTGCTTTTACAAGAATTTTGAAGGCCGAGTGTGAAGGTGAATCCATAATTATCTCCATTTCTATTGTTGAAGCTATCGTGGATGATGCTGTAGAACAGAGCGAAACAAGACTTTTACTTCAGTGTCTTCAGCAATTAGACCATCAAAACGTTAATAAACTGTTTAGATGCTATGGAATAAATTACTTGCCAAGTGGCAAGATATCACTAGTGCCAAAATATTATGAGTCCATGTTGCCAAGTGACGTCCTGAATTTTTATTTTGACAACGTGAAAGTCACAAAATCGCAGAAGGATGCTATTGCGATTGAGACTAGGGCTCAATCTAAGAATCCTGCTTGGTTCCATCAAAGAAAATTACGCATATCGGCCAGCCAGAGCGTACACAAGATCATGACACTGCAGAGTGGAGATTTTAATAAACTGGCATTTCAGCTTCTTATTTCTAAAGACATAAACAGTCCTGCAGTGAGATACGGAAGAGATAATGAGCAGAGGGCACTTCAGGAATTCTGTTTATCGTCCCAATGTTGCGTGTCACAGCTGGGTTTGTTTATAAAAGAAGAGCAACCCTGGCTCTGCTGCAGGCCGGATGGGATAGTGATAGGTCAGGAATGCCTTTCTCTTTTGGAGATTAAGTTCCCTTGCTCGTGTCGGGAAAAGCCTGTGGTTGATGACAACACGTGTAATGTTCCATAATTGTATATTAACATTGATGGTGATATCAAGTTAAAGGAAACTCATGCATATTACACCCAGGTACAGGCATCATTGTATATTTTGAAACTCAACTTCTGTGACTTGTTTGTATATTCTCCAAATAAAAGTGTGAAAGTGAGTGTCTCCAGAAATGAAGAATTCCTTTCAAGTATTATTCCCAAAGTAGAGATGTTTTATTTCGAGCATTACCTCCGGCTAATTTTCAAGCGTTATACATAGTGTTACATTGTTACCATTCTCATGCTGGGTTTTACCACTATTCAGACATTTGAAACATTATATAATTTCTACTCGAGTTAGAAATATAAAAAAATGTGAATTAGATTGGTGTAATCATGTACAATTCAATAATTATATAATCATGTCTAAGTTAAGGACCTGCCTAAAGTATTGTGACCGTTTGACGAACGTCCTACGACCACACAAGTGCGCATCCGAACAACAGTCGAGCACAAAGACTCAAAAACATCTCGGGGTTAACAGTGAGCATTCTACAAAGGTGTAGAATAAAGAAAATAAAAGCTCTGCTGTTCCCCAGATGCACACTACAGAAAGGACAGAAGGCATATTTCAAGAATCATGAATGACCACAGTATCAGTTAAGATATAATTTGCATCAATTTAATTGATCCATTCAACCATCCTAATCTTTACAAAGGCGTCCTCAGGGAGAAAACAAAAACACCACCTGGAAAAAATAACATCCTGCGCTCCCCCTGGGATCCTATACTATTTAATCGCAGGTGTTGAATAACGTTCCAAAAAAAATATGCAACGAAAACGTCAACTTTTAACCATTTCATTGTGTTAGAATACCCAAGAAATTAATAGTGCATCATGGTATTCTATTATATTATAAACGATATTTACAGTATTCACGTTGTGTAGATCACTGATCGTCCTATCACACTTGAATAAAATTGTATTTCTGAAGTTCTACACTTTTCCATATTTCCAAAAATCATGGATAATCCTATGGGATATTCTCTTCCATGAAACGAGAAGAAATTCCAAAACATACTAGAATTGTTAATTATACAACATAATGCAAGTCAGACCAAGTCGAACAAAGATGGATCCATTAGAAACATAATACCATTTATCTTTCATTATTCCCACACAAGGAATATTCATATTAGAAATAATAAATTATGGATCTGTGATCTATCCTCGATAATAAAATAAATTATGGGATTAATTATTCAGTGATATTAATTGCAACTCAACCTTATTATTCCAACCAATTTCAAACACTTATGGATGATTCGTAGCTATTTCAAAATTTTCATCGGAACATGAGGCCGCATTTTAAATGCCCCATTTCTTTATGCACTTTATCAAATTAGTTTATTCCTTGATATCACAAGATGGCAAAATTATTAGGCATGTTAATCTATCTGCAGGTTTATATCATTCAACCAAAAAATATGTAATTATGGTTAGAGCAAATTAAAGTAGAATCTAGAATTCCACTGATGACAATATCTAGATAGCGGCGTGGGGCTGCAACAGCGGCACCGCCCTTCTTTTGAGTAATATGGGGCAACATCCTCCAAATTCCAACATTTCATTATATTCAACAACTGTAATTCCTTTACATATTATTTTCACATATTTAACTTCCATCCAGTCATATTTACTGTATTTAATGGATTATCATAATTATTAATGGGACAAATGCCTACGCGCATTCCCAATTCAACTCATCACCCTATCAGATTTATCATATGAATGTTATAAGTAACTGTCTCCAATTAACCTGTTCAATTATCTGCTTGTCACCATAACAAAAACCCTCCTAATTGATACACCTTGCTCTAATAACAAAACTACGTTATGATTGCTTTATCAATCCAATGTGCATTAATTCATGTTAATTTCTCATATTTGTTTTAAAGAAACATCACCTAAATTATCCAAACTCATCCATTTATTATTATTATTATTAATATGAAATTCTCATGGATAATTACCATGTTCTATTTTTCATAAGATCCATTAAATTGTTATGAATATTCCTCCTTAATTCCCCATGTAAATTCTCATACATGATCATTCCGCATTATCATTTTAAAGAAACTCCTTAACCACCAGAAAAATCGAATCATTTTACGATAAATGACAATCAGGACTCATCTAAGACGAATTGCATCAAAATGATCAAGAACTACATTTAAATAAACAAATCACCAATAAACTATCTCAAAACGATCGCTAAAAATAACAATGTGTCATAAAAATATGCACGGAACTGTACAACAAAAATCAGGATGAAACTCCTGTCTAATTAGAACAGCCGGATGCCTTCCGAAAATATACTCATTCTACGATATGCCCACCGTGGATATGCTATCTCAAAAGAATAAAATAAAATTCGAAGAGTGGACAACATCAAAAAGATCCATGCTTATGTCCCAATATAATGCAGAAAATAAAGATCTATGGCGTGTAAAACGATTCCTACATGGTTGAATGGTATAGTCTAAGGTCTGATATTCACCGGTACTAGATATTAAGAATAGAATAAGGGCCTCACGTCCATTTCAGATGTTCTTGAAGAAGGTCCAAGTTCCTGCGGCGTGCCCTTAGTCTGAGCATAAAATCCCACGCGATCCTCCGCACATGGAAATGTGTACAGATCAACTTCAGGGCTCCAGTCCCAAGTATCCAGACGTCAGCATCCATCGTACACCCAATTCATATTTAACGCACCATAATACTGGCTCGACTCATGGTAGATTTCAAAAGTTCATACCGGCGTATCGCTACCATGACGTCCTGATCGGATTGTCTTAACAGCATAGCTTCTGCTATGAAAAAGCACGTGTCTAATACTGTCTGATTTTACGACAATCACCCAGTGTTTTACCGTCCCGAAATATTTCCGAATAGTCACAGTAATGTTCCCGGTTACTTGATTGTAATCATTCTGTAGTTATCGCAGTACGCTTACACACCTGTTTAGCCTTAATTCCATGTCAATTGCTAGCCAGAAATCTACCCTGGTATGAGGTATTATATTCACATAACTCAAGTAAGGAGTTATTTCCAGCTCATATGCCTTAATATACTGTGAGCTCGGGCCATACCCAACACAACCTTGCATTTACAAAAGCTAGTCCCATCTAGTAAAACTATCCTGAGCACATTTGAACAATGTCACGTTTTTAGGCTAATTTTGGCTTCCAGGTCAGGTACTCGTAGCTTAAGATTGATTAAGCCACCCGCTTATGCACGGGTTAACTGCACAAACACGACTGTGTCTCCCATTACAGCTGCCTGCTTGACCCTGCAAATCGTCAGGTGTTAGCATATATATACGCATCGCCGTCCGCACATCTCTTCCAGCCTGCAACCTACGGCAGTGAAACTCAACTCAGTCAGGCGCTCGCTTCAAATTCAAAATATAGCCGCGACAAAAAACAACATCTCCATAACCAGCAACTGACGCTCTTTCACACGGTTACAGTATATCAGTCGTCTAATTTAATGATAGGAGGACTGAAATTCACTAAGATACCTGTGAGATGAACAATCTTGTCTAAATGAGGTACCAAATCCATAGTAACTCGGTTACTTAATATTTTATAAACCTTCATTCTATGTATAGCTCTTTCAACATGAATTCTGACAGATGCTATATCATATGTTGATTCTACTTCCTCAGCTGAAAACTGTGGATTAAATGTAAATGGTGGCATTACTATTACTGCGTTCTTATTTTCAATGCACGTTTTTATCTGTGGGAACCCTTTATCACCCATAACAAGATCTCCTGCTTAAATATAATTTAGTATACCAGAATGTACGGTAATGTAGCTGTCAGTCGCTCTTCCACCATAACATTTAGAAAGAAAAGAAATATAACCTGATGGAGTAATGGCAACCAGAAATTTTACAGTGAATGCATTTTTGTAATGAGAGAACATTAAAATTCTTTGACGAACACTTTGCGGTCTTTCACAGTATACTTCAGTACCATCTATAATGAACGTGCAATTTTCAAAATGACGTTTAAAGGAATTTGGCATAGTACATTTAATAGTGGATCGTTGTGGCCAGAAAATCCATTCCTTAGTTTTCTTAAAAAGATGGTAGAGTGTAAATTTAAAGGCAGCAGAAGCCGTAGTCCTGTGACAGTTAAACATAACGCCGAGTGCAGCAAAACTAATACCCAGTTTGCACTTCATTAACAGGAGAAGTAACATATTTTCCTTGTCAAGAGTACAATTGTAATGAACAGAAGGTAACAACGATAACAGGATACGAAACACTGCCAGCTTTACACCCGCTATTTCAACAAGATTATGTTCGCTTTCTTTCACTGACCGGTATCCACAAAAATAATGCTTCTTATCCACAAGGTCCACATTAACACTACAGTCTTGTTTTAAACAAGTGTCAGTAATTGTTTGTTTGTTCGCATGGGGCATTGGCAGATTTGTCTGGACTTCTGCTTCGCAATTATTTCTCAAAGAAGAAAACAATATGTTCACCTCCGTCTTGTCACTATATACGGTCACAATGTCCGTCTGTGTGCTCGCGTCACAGAATGAACCATACTCCATCACACTTCCTTCACCCCCGTCATTTTCATGCCTCATTTTTCGCCTCTTGTATCTCGCAGTTACTCCACTGCCCTCTCGTTGCTGGTGCTAATCCGATAAATGTGGCTTCATGTAGAGCCTCGGTATGTAACCGGGACTGTCAGGATCTCTTGCCGGTGTTACGTTTATAAAATACCGACTACTACAACGTGAATTAATTGTAGGATGCCAAGGTTTACCATAACTAGTGTCCCGTTTTAAAGCCTCAGTCCAAGCGTTCCTTCTATGAATGTGCTGTTTATTGTTTGTGAATGCGAAGAACTTCGTCCCAGGCGGACAATTTCTGTAGGAGTAGTTACATCCAATCACAGAACAATTGGTTTTACTCTTTGTAGAACTTTCTTCCATCTCGAACTTTAATGTGCACCTCAAAAAACGCAGCCTGGTAATCACGTTGCTTCACTTCACTGACAAGCGCCACATGGACTATTCAAACGACTTGCCGCCAGAGCGCAGCAACATCCATGAGCACGAGGTCTATAAGTTACCACAACCACCAGACCCTGCTTATGAAGAGCTTACCATAATGATGAAGTGTAGGTATCAGTCTTTACGCTTTCTATCGCAGATGAATTGATAATTACTCTTCCACTCACGTCTTTTTTAATCGAGATGAAGTGTAGCTAACCACTTTCCACCTGATGCCACCACTGAAGTGATTATCAGTCTTCCAGCCCTGTCCTCTTTCTGCAATATCAAACGCTATACGATCTAGCAACATGTTTTAGCCTGTCTCGACAAGAACCACGTGACTGTTCCGGTCACATCATATGCTACAAGTTACATTATCTCGCTTGTCCATGCAGCATGATCCCACGCTTCTCTTTTTTTGTCACGTCATAAGCTGCATGATCCTGCTTCCGGACATCTGATTACCTATGTAGATATATGATTCGCACAAGGAGCACGTTCACGCACTTCATTTCCTTTCAATGAATTCTCAATAACATCAAGTCCTGGAACATTGTGACAATATCCATAGTACAGAACTCGTTGTGCAATGTTGGTCATCAACACCGTGTAGTTGGGTACTTGGATAACATGGCCATTAGCCCTGTAAAGTTATGAACTTGGGATATCTCAATCATCAAACCCGTGTAGTTGGGGACTTTGATATCATGGCCATTATCCCTGTTTACTTGGGTGTGTTGTTGAGAATTGGATGTAAATTTGCTTAATTTGCATGAATCTGTAAATGTGAGAGAGAATTTTGATGAATTTTGGGTAAATCTGCTGTATTTAGTGATTTTGAGAAGTTTCGGGAAACTAAGCTATTTGTGATGTAAGAGAACATAAAAATATCAATAGAGGTTGAGAGAGAGAAACCCACCACAAGCGCTTTGGGATTAAATCTGAGTAATTTGGGTTTGTGTATGAAAACCTGTGTCACTGTGATTTCTGTTGTAGTATACGGGTCGGTATTTGTCAATTAAAAATATAAATGTAAGAGATGCGGCCATTATGTTTTAAGTTAGTGCTGTTTAAGTAGGCGTTTAAATTGAAAGGCTCCCTAGACCTTAGATATCCTACTACTGTTGGAGTTGAAAGAGAACAAGCGTTGACCAAGAGAGGTGAACTGAAAAGAGTTCGGCATAAGTAAGTTTGGTTAAATCAAGAGGGGATTGAGTATTCATTCATTAATTAATTTACTTATTTGCAATTGGGGATGTGTCCCCAGGTGGCAAATTAGATATACATAACAAATAAATTATTATACATAACAATTCAATAACAATTAAACTGGAGTATTTACACAAATAGTCAGTCTTTTCTTAAACACACCTATATGTTTGTGAAAAGGCTCTAAGACTGCGGCAGGTAGAGAGTTCCAGTTATCAATGGCACGGTTTACGAACGAATATTTACCATAATTTGTTCGCTGAGGTCGGGCCTTAACTTTGAAAGGATGATCACTCCTACTCATGTAAGTGAGCTTTCCCATACGTTTGCTAAGCTCACCCCATGCTGGTTGATTTGTATACGTGTTGTACATAGCGCAGAGTCATCCTCCTAGCCTCAAGTGATACCCACGCAAGTTTCTTTAACATACGGCTCTCACTGCTGCTATAAAAGTCACTGAGTTCAAATCTAGCGGTCTTTCTTTGTACTATTTCCAACTCATTTATGAGCCCTACTTGATATGGATCCCAAACCGCCGAGGCGTATTCCATAATAGGTCTTACAAGTGACAAATATCCTAATTCTTTAGCAGAGGTACTACTTCCTTTTAATACCCTCATTACAATGTGCAGGGATTTGTAAGCTTTAGAAACTACACATCCTACATGACTACTCCATTTCATATCATTCCTTACGTGAACGCCCAAATATTTGCAAGAATCTTCTTCTACAAGTATTTCCGAGCCAATGTTATATTGAAAATCTTGCCTTCGCACTTTCCCTATTTTTATGAGACTATATTTTCTTGTGTTTATTTTCATTTTATTTTCAATCGCCCACTTACAGATCAGGTTCAGGTCATCTTGAAGTACTGCGTTGTCTTGTGAGTCATGTATCTTTCGATATATTACACAATCATCCGCAAACAGTCTACAGTCACTGCGAATCCCATTTGGTAAGCCATTTATGAACGCCAAAAATAACAAAGTTCCGATTACGTTACGGTAATTTCATCCGAGAATCGGCCTTCGACTTTCACTTTCTGGGAACGGCCCGTCAAAAATTCTTGGATCCATAAAATTACTCTTCTATCAATCTTCGTCGAAGCTAATTTATAGAGTAGCATGTCATGCGGCACGACATGAAATGCCTTCGCAAAATCTATAACTACGACGTCGACTGAAACTTCAGTGTCAAACGATTCGCTAATATCTTGAAAAAGTGGTAGCATCTGACTCTCGCATGAGTAACCTTTCTGAAATCCATGTTGCCTATCATTAAACCATGATAATCCTTCCCACTCTTCCCTCAAGTAGTCGCAAATGAGATGCTCCATCTGTTTACAAACGATGGACGGTAAGGCTAACCGGCCTGTAGTTGCCCAATTCAAGTCTGCTCCCTCCCTTAAATTGGGACTACCGTAGCTCTTTTCCAGTCATCTGGGATTTGCGCATTGTTTATGGACACATTAAACATCACCTCCAAGTATCATGCCACGGCCCTACCTCCTAGTTTAAGTACTTCACTAACAAAATTATCAGTACCCTTCGATATATTGCAACGTAATTTTGGTATTAGCTTTACAATTGCTGATTGGTTTATTTGGAAAAGGGGAGCCCCTGATTCACCGTTAAGGTAGAACACACAGCTCACGGATTTATTGAACACACTGCCGTAAAAGACTTTTAATTCATTTGCAATGGCCTGCTTCTCAGTAATTAATTTTCCGTCACCGGGCATTATCATCGACAAATTATTTGAAATTCCCTTTCTTCTCCCAACATAACTGTAATGTTTTTCCACCCATCGCCTCCCGAACCAAGTAAACCTTGCATATAATTGTCATTAGCAGCCCTCTTTTTTAAGACGAGCTCTCTTGATAAGGACTTAAATTTCAACATATACTTGTCATTATCACGTCTTTTATTCTATAATTTCCTAATTTTCCGCTTTAGACTCGTGATTTCTCGTGTGTAATACTCAGGATCTGGATTTTGTTTCAGTAACTTAAATGGGACAAATTTATCAATAACCCTATTTAAAATTTTCAAAAAGTTAGTCCACGGGATATTAATGTGATTTCTTCCGATGCCCATCCTACAAATAGCTCATTCAAATACCCCTGTATGTGTATGATAACCTATGTTATTGTAACGGTTATTGTATGTACTATGCAATTGGGTCTATGATAAGGTAAGAGGCTGCCGTGTTCTTAAGATAAAAACTATTCCAAAACTTGCTAGGATAACTAATAGATAGGTTAGAGGTAACTAATGAGGGGGTAGCAATAGTGATTGCTAGAACAAATTGGTGGGAACAATGGTAAAAGGATGCTCGTAATGGAATTAAAGGCTAAGTTGGAAAAGGGGCGTGGTGGCGCAGTGGTCAAGCTGTTGGCCTCTCACCAAGGTGGACCGGGTTCGATTCCCGGTCAATGCATGTGAGATTTTCGATGTGAAATGCCATGCCCTGTGGTTCGGATTCCACGTAAAAAGGAGGTCCCGTGGCTCATGATCGCATGATTAACGGTCACGTAAAACCAAAACCTTCCTTCCTTCCTTTAAGTTGGAAATGCATACACTAGATAAACCTGATTGTATAAGCCGACTCAAATGGTCGGGTCATACGATGACAATCTAAGAGAATAATGTGAATACTTGAGAGATAAACGACTTAAGCTGTGAGGGTAGGATAAGTAGAGACAAGTCTAAAAGGCTATGGATAGAATTACAGTAGAGTATTCTATCTCAAAAGACTGCGAGAGGGGAGGACTGTCCCTTAAGGCAGTGGAAACGAGAGCGACGTAAGTTTGACGATCGGGGATCGTGGAACTGTGGCCGGGCACTCGGCGACCTAGGGGACTGAGATCGAGCAGCGATTGAGCAGAGGCTGAGTGAAGGATCAGGTGAGATCAGACAGTCTCTATTTTTATTCAGTGTGACGAAATCGTATGAGACGGGCCTTGTACCTGGACGGTGGATTCCTTCGGATACCTAGAAGGAATAAATCGGCAGTACACCAGAGATCTCTTTTTATTGGGGGACAACCCCGTGTTCCCACTTCTCCCTCAGTTCCCCCTCTTCTAGCTTAAGGGTTGTGCTGTTAATCGTGGGTAAGACAATCGACAAGGACACGGTAACGACCCCGTTACCTGAGCAGGAAGAACCCCCCCCCCCCTATATCAATCCAGGTAAGTAAAGTTAAAGAACCCCTGAGTGGCCTATGGCGTAAGTCCATGCACTCAGGCAGGGCCATTATAGGAGAGACGCAACATTGCTATCAAACGATGGTAGAGCCAGATCCCCTTTCCGATGCAAAGTTTGTGAAAAATGAAAAGAGGCTAATAAAACTCGGGGCTAAAATTAAAAAGGTAAATAGGTAAGTACTAAGTAGATAAGTGGATTTGGAAACAATCTAGTGGATTTTGTGGATTCTATAAATTTTAAGCGTAAACAGCTCGGGTGACCCATTCCTACACTCTGACTAGAAATTAAATGTCTTGGCCGAGTAAAGAATCAATCCTTGAGCCTCTGCAGTACAGTATTCTCTCAGAAATAGCAAGCATGTATCAGATTTTGCTGAGAAAGACTTTTTCGATCTCTGGTCGTATATCGTAACCCAACCCGCCTGTAAGAGTAGTGGCATTGTAAACCATGTGTTGATGAAAATTTCGCTCTGTCCATTGAAGTGATTACAACCTAGAAAATGTTTGGGAACATCTAGATCATCAACCACATGCAGTTGGATACCTTGGATATCATAGTCAGGTAGCTCAGTGTACTTGGGCGAGTTGGATATTATGGTCATCAGTACCGTGTACTGTAGTTGGATATGTGTGGGCTCAGATATTGTAACCAATTGCCCCGTGTACTGTAGTTTGGGTCTGTATACAATTCAAGCCATAATTGGACTTCATTCGCTTAGAGTATAAGTGAGAAAACTGCTTCTAGGTGTCATCAGCTCCGTGCACTTGCGTGTCTGTAATGGATTTGTAGCACTTTGAGAAATCTGGATAATTTAGTCTGATTTGATGAATTTGGATCATTTACAGTGAATTTTTTAAAAATGAGTAAGTTAAGCTAATTTACAGGTACCGTGCAACGTGTGCAACGTGTGCAACGTGTGTAGAGGAACGAGTCAGCGCTAGTTGATTAGCATTAACCGTTACAAAACAGCGCGTCGAAAACCCCCGAATGCTGCCATATAGCTAAAAAACGGGTCTTACTATACTTTCATCAGTCTAGTTTCAGCTACTTTTCAAGGTCACTCTTCCGAGCATTGCCAGAGATTGCCAAAGGTTAGCGATTAGATTAGGGTAGCATATGCGGTGCCTATATAATACTTTTACCAACCTACATTTATATTGCTTGATTAGAACACGAGAAATAAATACGAGATTTTAAAAATTTAGCACAGCCGCCATTCTTAAGTTCTCATAAAATTTCATTAAATTAGACGTCGATATATTAAGGCGTGTATGAAGATATACCGTGCCAAGTTTCAGAGCGCTCGGATGAGTAAATCGCGAGTAAATTCCATTTAAATATTAAAATTTCGCGTTGCCACTGAGTCGGTTTTGTGTCCATCAGGTTATTGAAACCCCCATACGTGAACTTAAGTTAATGGCCTCTATCAACATACAAAGTTTTAGTTTGATTGCTGTAACAGATTCGTAGATATTCAGAACCGTCTAAATATTTCGGATCGTTGCCATGTTGGATTGTTCTATATGTAGGCCATAGAGTAATGTATGTTACCATAAGATGAAGTTTACTACGTAGGTTCGTTATTCAAATGTTCACTTCGATCGCATGATTAGGACACAAGAAATAAAAACTTAATTTTAAAATTTAGCACAGCCATCAAGAGATTATGAAAACAATTGAATACAATTAAATGCCAGTAAATTAAAAATTCTACAATCATTTACCGTACCACGTTTCACGACACTCTGGTGATTAAATCGGGAGAAAATTCCATTTAAATATTTTAACTTTGCTTGGCCGCTATGTTGGTTTTGTACTTATCAAGTAATAAAACTCCACATAGATGAATGTACCTTAGTATTCTCTATCACCGTACAAATTTTCAGGGTGATATCGGTAATAGTTTCGGAGATATGGGATGCCGGTGAATTATTTCGCACGGCCGCCATGTTGGATTGATCAAATATATTAAAATTTGAAATACACGGTCGTGGTCGGACGAGGTAGTAGTATGTCCTTACCGAGTTTCATTGAAATCATTAGGATTTAATATAAGACTTTCAATGTACAATATTAAGGGGTTCAAAGCAATTAGACAATATAAACAAAATATACCATGTTGTTTTTGTTGACTCATTGTATGTGCTAGGAACATATTAATCATCAGCTCCGTATACTTGGGTGTTATCTGATAATCTGTGTTTATGTGGCGTCTGAAGTATTGCGTGTATTTATTCATGCTAGGATTTGGAAGGGGAAGGCTGTGTACTTAAGTTAGGAACAATCTCGGCATTTGCTCGGAGTAGAAGTGGGGAAACCACGAATAAACACATCTAGGATGGCCATGTTGGGAATCGAACCCAACTCTTCTACCCCATTCCAGCCCTCAGACCAAAATTAAACTTCTTACCAGAGCCAGGATTCTAACCCGGACCAATATTTTAGTATCTAGAACAGAAGATGAGGAGGACCTACTTTATATTTTCTTTAATGATTAGATGCAATATTTTCATTAATTTTCAGTCAACATTTTACTTTACGGAAAAGGTGGACCGGGTTCAATACCTAGTTAATCACTTGGCTAATGTTCGCGAGATAAGCAGTCACGTAAAACTTCAGCCTCTTCCTTCCTTCCTTCCTTCCTTCCTTCCTTCCTTCCTTCCCTCCGTCCTTCCCTCCCTCCTTCCCTCCCACCCACCCGTCCTTACTATTCATTTGGATCATGGACCACCATAGCGTAAGAACGGAATGTATTGCAATTGTTGAATTGTAGCCCAAAGCACTTAAAGCAAACACGCTAACTAGAATTTTGTTTATTGTTATTTCCCTTAAAGTAACCTCACCTCTCCCTACCCCTTATGCTTGTTGGCAACACTGGAATGACTTACCGCGATCTGATAGTGCGCTAGTCTGGACAATAACCCCGGCCTGACCCCTCAGTGTTTTGATCTAAAAGGACAGCACGTGGGGCTATTTTTAGACATAAGGCCAGTCCACGTGGAGTACCTGGTCACGCTATGCGCTGCTCAATCTTGCGCCTGGCACGGTATGGTCCGCTCAACAACGGCGCATGACCGGCCAGAGGATGTTCCCGGGGTCAGGGGCTGAGCACCTAACCTAAGCTGAATTGATCGCCAACGCAATGTCTTCACCTCCAAGTACAAGTTCCTCTTCTGTTAGGGGTAGGGGTCAAGAGAGGTAGAGGTAGACATTGTTAACTAAAAGAACAAGTTGGGCTTCTTTCAGTAGTAGGTAGCAAGACAGAGGTAGACATGTATCCACTCCTTGTTAACTACAAGAACTAGGTTGGTGTTCTTTTAGTGGTAGGTGGCAAGACAGGTAGTGGTAGATATGTCTCCACTCCTTCTAAATTACAAGAACAAGTTAGTCTTCCTTCAGTGTTAGGTGGCAAGACAGGTAGAGGTAGACATGTCTCGACTCCTCGATAACTACGAGAAGAAGTTGGTCAGCTTTCAATGGTAGATGGCAAGACAGGTAGAGGTGGGGGCACAGGTATGCACGTCGCCACTCCTTGTTAACTACAAGAGCAAGTTGGACTTCTGTCAGTGATCGGTGGTAAGACAGGTAGAGGAAGACATGGCGTGACTCCTCGTTAACTACAAGAAGAAGTTGGTCTTATGTCAGTGGTAGGTGTCAAGACAGGTAGAGTACCAGGTATGAATGTCTCCATTCCTTGTTAAGTAAAAGAACAAGTTGGTTTTCTTTGAGAGATAGGTGGCAAGAAAGGTAAAAGTAGCGGCACAGGTATGCATGTCTCCATTCCTCGTTAGTAGGTGGCCTGCGACAGTTTAAACTAGTGACGCTAGACGCTCAGCTACGCCGATCGCCGCTCGGCTTTTGCCGACATCTCTTAAACCAATAATCGGAAGGGGGTCATGTGATGATTCAAATTAAAGGGCGCAACACCCTCTTTGTCGTGGACCGTATATTTTTCCAAACTTCTTCAAAGGGCGTTACTACAAATTTTCAAGATGTTGTTCTTTTTACTTTTTAAAATTAAGTAGATTGGTTTAATTTTTATTTGTCATTTTATTTTTAGATTTTACCAAAGTACCTAACTACATTTTAAAAAATATCTCGCGAACTAATAATTGAACAAGGTTATGTGAGTATTCAAATTAAAGGGCGTAACACTCTCTTTCACGTGGACGATTTATTTTTCCAAAATTTGCGAAGGGACGTAACTACACATTTCCATATTTTGGTTTATTAACTATTTTAAAAAAATTATTCATTTAATTTTTAATTAATCATTTTTTTAAGATTTTGCCAAAGGGCTTAACTGTACATTTTATTATTATTATCGAATTTTAGGTAATTTATATTTTATTACTTATGTGATAGATCTATATGTAGATAAGTAACTATCCCGACAGAGGAGGTGGGTTTCCAGAGCAGTGGGAGTAGCTTTAGTCGGTTGATTCAGGATGGCTGATTATTATTATTAGTAGTAGTAGTAGTAGTAGTATTAAATAAAAATTTCATTTTTGGGAAACATTAGCCAAGTAGAGTACCCATGCTGGGATTTATCTTTAGTTCGTAAACCGGGTTGTGAGAATTCTATTACACCCATTTTATTTGTACACGATTGCACCTTTAAATTAACTACTAGGTCATTAACCCAAGATATCCCGAACGAATAATCGCTGAGAGTCGCGCGAGAGCTCATATTAAAGGGCGTAACGCCCTTTTGTTCATGGCCCATTTATTTTTCCAAATTTTACAAAAGTGCTTAACAACACAATATCAAAATTTTAGTTTTTTAACTTTTTAAATTAATTTTACTTTTTAAAATTATTTACTCATTTATTTTTTATTTACCTTCTTAGATTTTGAATTTAGGACTCAACCACACATATTAAAAACTTAGTTTTTATTATTAGGTAACTTATTATTTATTTATTTATTTGATTGACCTGTATAGACAGGTAACTATCCCGACAGGAAGGGGGGGGGTGGCCTGAATGGTGGAGAAATATTTAGTTGGTCAATTCAGGATGGCCGCTGATTGATTATTAAGTTTTATTGATTACTGATCAACTACTAGCTCATTAACCCGGGATTTCCCAAACCAATAATCATAAAAACTTGACTTAGGACGCAAACGAATGGTGGTTACTCTCTGTATCTCGAAGGCAACTCATTTTTCAATTTTGACTTTAGTTCCTAAATGCAAATTTAAATTTCGAGTTTTTAATGTTTTTTTTTTTTTTTTTCATGTTAAACATTCCCAAGTGTAAAGAGGCTTTAGCGAAGTCATGTAACATGTCACCTAGCACTTAACAACAGGATAGCCTGAGGGAGCGATCCAAGATGGCCGCTGATGAATTATTTATTTATTTTGTTAGTTTTATTATTATTTATTCATTTACTGACTTAATTATTCATTTATTTATTATTTATTTTTAATTTTTAGAACTGTTGTAGGAGCATTTTAATCGATCTGTAATGGCAAGTAAAAAATTGGATTGGCGCTGAAATGTATTATTATTATTATTATTATTATTATTATTATTATTATTATTATTATTATTATTATTATTATTATTATTATTATTATTATTATTATTGTAAATTCAGCAGCTAGAGGCCTGAAGGTGGCTATCCAGACTGCATACCCTAGCGGCTTATTGTAGAATTTTACATAGATTTCCCACAAAATTATAGAATCGTTACCTCTTGCTTGTGCCGGGTTCAATTGCTGTTATCTCTACTGTCGACTTCCCTTGGTCATTTCTCGTTCCCTTGCGAAACCGACAGAATTAGAATATCAGGTGTCTAGGGAGTCAATACTACTGTATGAACAACATTTAGGGATTCCCAACACGCTGTGGTGTAACGGCAGATGCTAGTCAACTGGCGCTAACTAATCACTCTATATACGTAAACACGGCGCTTGCAAGGTTCATAACATCACTTAAACTTTTTTAAATGCTCTAAGATGGCCTCAAGTCCCCGAAACCCTCATCGACGCAAGGTCGATGACCATGGTATCCATGTCACACAACTATACGAGGAGGGAACAGTGTCACGATTTACCTAAAATAACAGACTAAGCAACCAACCGACTAACACACTAAGCAATATTCTGGAATGCCGACTTCGACTGTTTTCTTTTAACCACGTTTTGTTAAACACTATATTTTTCACGAGCTTGGCATCGAGAAGGGCAACCGGTCACAAAAACCACTCGGTACTGTTCCCGTTTCTCCAATGGGACAGGCGATCACCCGGCCAACATCCCGGCCCCATCAGAAGAAACGGCCAAGGGATTGGGTGAAAAAGATTAGGGCGTGAATCATGGTTCATACAGACAAGAATAAAAGAAATGCTCCAGCGAGCCAGAGACAAAGGGTCTCGGGTCGTTTACGGGTTGGGATGGCAAATAAACTGAACCAGGTTTCAAAAGCAAACTCCCTAACTTGAATTAACAAACAGAGAAGAAAAAAAGCCCTCGTAAAATCACATCTGCTCCTTTATTGGCCAAAGGTTAAATAAATATGCAACCTGCCTACCACGCACGAGTATAGAGTTAGGGTGGGACAAAGTCCGAAAAAAAATAAAGTTCATAGTCCCTAAACAAACAAAAAAATTATACTTATTCAAACTCGTGGGTGTCCTCTCTTAAAGTTCCGACAAGGAGATCGCCTTTCAAAAACTAAATTAACCCTTAATTTATCGGTGCTCACGCATGTAAACATCACTGGCCACTTATCACAAAGTTCACCTGCGGCAAAAACTCGAAGAAAATATCGAATATCTGTGTATATCACAACTGTCTACCCTTATACAGCAATGGACGGATCTCCTCTATCGAACTGCAAATTAATAACTAAAGAGCATCATATCACATCAAATAACACTCAAACATCAACTCAGCTTCCCATAATATGGCATTTCAACAATTAATTATAACTTATCATAAATTATTAACACACCCAGATTGTGCTCACATATTTACACTACTAATTCTTATTATTATTACTGATTTATATTCTTCGTTCCAACAACCTTGATCCACACTGTCATATTTGTTATTGTAATTAAATTATAGCATTGTCTAACGTTTAGGAAAGGTTAAGAACCTCGTAATAAGGCACCCTAATGTATTTCATTCTCACAACGAACATTTAATCGCATCCCTTCCGTCGAACACTCTGTGTGAGGATCCGAACGATCTGACTCTAGAGCGCACTATCAATTACACCCCTGCGCTATTCAATATACAACTCTTCGATAAACGTAACACGTTCGTCAAGAGTAAAGGACCCTGTCCTCACAAATTCAATTCAACGGTCATACGTCGCCCCGTGAATAACCTCGTCACATATGACGGAATAATACCATATTTAATTATCACATTAACTTTACACAACATCATTACAAAAATCATGCATTATTAGCATGTCTCAAGACCCCACACTTAACAGAGCGTATCAACTTAATCGGGACCACGAGGTCGTATGATAATATGGCATCCTATCCAAGGATCCTTACTCGACAATCTCCAACCATATTCATTTTGCTATCCTTTTGCTATTAAAATCTATGCAATCCGTGACAAACCTTTCAGAATTAAATTCATATAATGACCTCGGAAATCGAAATGCTAGAATCTCCCAGCAAAATGGGCATCTCATATTATCGTTACCCAATTTCAACTTATTATTATTATTAGGTCTCAGAGAATAAATGTATGTCTTACTCCTACCATTGATGCTGTTAATTTATGTAAGTCAGAACGACTCGAAAAGAAAGGGGAAAAAAATATCTGTACAACTCTATGAGAAAATGATGCTCCTGTTCAATCTGGAATAAATGATTATGAATGGCGTTAAGTTACACGATCAAAGGTCATCTCATGGCACGGCTATCCGAGGTAGAAGTTATCTTCTTCCTGATGAACAAGGATGGAAATGAAACGTCTTACTTTAGATCCGGCGACCTCGGAAACCCTTGGCGTCGGCCTCGGCGTCGTCTGCGGCATTTGGGCGGCGTCGTTCCTCCAGCGTCTCCGCGATGTGGTCTCCCAGCGTACTGGTAGAGGTATTCGCCCCCGGCTCCTCTCGATCTCCTGGCGACGCCCATGTCCGCCCACCGGTTGCCCCCGGTCACCGTCAGCGACGGCATATCCTGACGTCCCAACCAAGGTCCACTCGTCCATCTCGTCGCGACCGTTCACCCCATTATGGCCCCTTTAGAGGTTCAGTGCAGCATAATTTGCGTATTAATATGCATGTTGATTCCCAGAATATTTGAGTCCATGGTTATAAGGTTCATGCTGCCGTGTAGCAATATTACATTTCACTATATCAGAGCACTTTCACGCCCACGCACTATAGCGTCTAGTTCCTGGTTCACTTGAATTATATGTACTCACTTTCCTCAACCAGTGACACACTTCCTTCCACGAGAAGCTATGTCGACCTGGCCTTGACCGACATATGAAGTCGCCTGCAGCCTGCAGTCCTTCAACACAAGCTTAAAGCAGATGTAGCCTTCCGTCACATTCTCACTGCGTCTCTTAAATGCCAGCACTGCTATGCTATTTTCCAATGAATGTCTGTTACAATATAGGGCCTCGCGATAATGCTTCGCCTCGACTATCGTTATTATTGTTCTTTCCCCGATACTCGTAATGTTAAACACCTCCTAGTATTCACCTTTAATTAACATAAATTGTCGGCATGATAATTCAGTTTTTCATTACGGCCTCCACTCGGACGTTCAAAGGCGCACAATTTGTCTTGCTATTGCCACAGTACATGCCTTCAACACCTTACTATCCGCTAACTTAACCGGACCACGTGCATTAATCTTCGTAATCAAAATGGTAAAGTACTGTATAATATTCCACGCGTCTTCACATATCAATAGCAGCATATGCATGAATTTAACGGACCTTCGTTTATCAGTTCTGATTATTTCCTCACATACTGGCGAGTCCGATATCGTCTTGAAATTCACGATTATCGTTCTAGTGACACCTTACTGAACACTGTTCGACAAACAAACTGACACACTTCACTGTAAACAACTCACTGGCACTACACGCACGCTAGCCTCATGGCCTGCTGATCACTCCTCGTATCAAATGGCCACGAGCACTGACCACTCACGTAAACCGTTCAAGTTCCCGATGCAAATTTCAGTCCACGTGACATAGGCTACTCGTCCGTGCCACGCTGGATAACATACTCGTCCATGCCCCGCTGACTAACTGAACATTCCGGAACTGTGTCCTCCTCTCGAGAAAAAAAAGTGGAAGGTGTTGGAATCTTCTGGAGCATTCCCCTACTCCAGCGGTTGCCTCGCCGCGTCATGCCATGACGTCATACTGACCCTCCGGTCTCCTCTCGATCTCCTATCATCCGGGGCCGGTAATTGACCCTGACTGGATCGGTCACATCTCTCCCGCGGCCTTCAAAATATAAGCGGTGGGAACATAGCTTATATTTTTCCTCAAATGATGCATGTGAACGATCCTTTCAGTCATCTCCTCAATGTTGACTAACGGGCTTGCCTGTGATACTTCCGCAGATTCGCGGCATTGAAGTTCCCAACAAGTGCATTCGTGACGTTGTCAACCACCCTATAGCAATTGTAGTCCATCACTCTGGCAATCCTATGGGGTCCCGAAAATGGGCGCGCAAATTTCCCATACACTCTGAGTGGTAAGTTTGATGACGTAGGTTTCCGAATCAGCACCAGGTCATGGACTCGAAGTGGTTCGTGAAAACGGTGGCCAGCCTTCCTTCTCTCCCGTTTCTGCGCCTGTAGCTGCGTCCTCTCCCGAGCCAGTTCGTTTCTCCTTTGCACCGACGGCTCAATCTCTGGGGGTGCCTGTATAACAGCATGCCAAGGTCTACTTGGTTTTCGTCCATGGTGCAGAAGACAAGGAATTTGCCTGGTACTTTCATGTGTTGTAGAGTTCAAGCAACGTTCAATTATGGGTACCACTTCCATCCATCTATGATTCTGTTCATGACAATAAATCCGGCAGTATTTTCCAATCTCTGCATTTACCCTTTCAACTGGATTTCCTTCTGCGTATCTTATGGAGCTCAAGATATGCCTTATGCCGAGTCGTGCCATTGCCTCTTGAAATTCGGCGCTCGTGAACTGCGTTCCGTGATCGCTCAGGAGGAACCCTGGCTTCCCTGCAGTTGGAATCACGCCGGTTTCAATCCTGCGAATTACGTACCGGGATGTTGCCTTCTGTATAGGGTGCAACATGACTAATTTGGTAAACACATCCATCGTCACCAAGATGTATTGGTTACCCCTGGTGGACCTCGGAAGGGGGCCATACAGGTCCGTAGCCATTAATTCATTCGGACGGGTCGGTATAATAGCCCTCGGCTTCTCCTTAGATACGTCCGATGGGAACTTGAACCTCTGACAGATGTCGCATGTCCTGATTACCGCTCGTATGGTTTTTCCCATATACTCCCAGGTAAATGTTACTCTTATGGCATGTAAGGTTTTATCACATCCTCCATGCCCAATAGATCGGTGAGCCAACCAAACCACTGCTGAAATCAACTTCGGCGGTATTACAATACGTAGCCTTGTGTGGTCTTTATCGACAAACTTGTGAATCACGTCACCAACAAAGTGATAAAAGTGAGCAATCTTTGCCGTTCCAGCATAATCGGGGTCATCTGCACCCATGCGATTCTTCAAATACCGGTATATCCGTCTTAACGGAGTATATCGCCGTTGCGCCTGGCTCAGGCGTTTCAAACGCTCCTCCGTTTCCTGATCATCCGGTATTAGCTCTACCTGGTGCAAAACAGCCTCCTCACGTGGGTTTCTGCTCAAAACATCCGCTAGAAAGTTTTGCTTTCCGGGCCTATGAATAACTTCGGCATCGAATTGCTGCAGGAAAAGGGTCCAGCGCGTGACTCTTTCGCTTGAAATGTCAGACTTTAACATAAACTGTAACGCGCGATGGTCCGTCACAATCACGACCTTATGCCCTAAAAGAATCTTCTTCCACATCTTTAGAGCATAAATTATAGCCAGCGCCTCCAATTCCGTGGCAAAGTAATTAAGCTCAGGCTGTCGCAATTTCCTACTGGCAAATGCCAGATAATGTTGTTTCTTCTCGTCATCCAACTGGTACAACACAGCGCTCTCTCCTACCTTTGAAGCATCGGTGTCAATATAAAATGTTTTGGAGAAGTCTGGGTACTCCAATTTAACGTTGTTAAGGAGCATGTGTTTAGCTTGCGTGAAGGCCTCTTCACACGCCTGATCCCACTTCCACCGATTGTTTTTCCTGAGCAGCCTTTGCAGAGGGGCAACTACATCCGTGTAATGGGGGCAATGACTAGAAAAGAATAAAGTCATTCCCAGGAACTGCCTCACTTGTTTCACCCTTTCTGGTCTGGGAAACTCAGCTATCGCCTCAATTTTCTCCGGGTTCGGCCGATATCCATGTTCGTCAATGAGATGTCCCAAAAACCGAATTTCTCGGTGAAAGAAATTGCATTTCTCCAGGTTTGCCTTAAATCCGGCCGTAAGCAAGTTCTCAAACAACAATCTCAAGTGTTTCAGGTGCTCCTCTACTGACGTGGATGCCAAGATCAAATCGTCCACATAACATAGTACGTGTTTCTTGACCTCTTCACTCAAGTTGCTGTCCAGCACTCGAATCAGCACAGGGCCACTGTTTTTCAAACCGAAGGGAAGGCGGTTAAAGACGTGGGTCTTCTGCTCATGCAGGAAGCCAGTGTATTGCTTGCTGTTCTCGGTTAACTCGACATGATAATAGGAATTTGTGAGATCTACGGTTGAGAAATATTTTTTTCCCTTAAAGTGCCTCAGCAGCTCTCTAATTTGTGGTGGGCGGTCGTACTCTGGCAAAATGCGTGCATTTATTCCACGTGCATCCAGACAAATCCTCAGGCGACCATTTGGCTTCCTTACAACCGCTAAAGGGTTTAGGAAAGAAGTCGGAGCCTTCTTTATTATGCCATCCTTCTCCATGGCGTTTATCATGGCCTTTACCTCCTCCTTCCATTTCTCTGGGACAGGATATATGTGTTTCCTGTATGGTGAGTCATCACTCAACTTGATATCGTACTGAAAGTTCTTGATAACTCCAGGTTTGTCGCTAAATACCTCCCGAAACTCCTGTATTAGGTCATCAAACTGTTTCTGGACAGTTGGATCCAAAATTTCTTTTACACCAACGGGCATGTGGGTGATCGTCTCTTCTTCACGTTCCACGATATTCTCAAGTGTGTTCTCCAAGAAGAGCGTGC
This sequence comes from Meconema thalassinum, assembly GCA_946902985.2. Lineage (NCBI taxonomy): Eukaryota > Metazoa > Arthropoda > Insecta > Orthoptera > Tettigoniidae > Meconema > Meconema thalassinum. The sequence continues at coordinate 1,343,028,298 of OX336389.2, forward strand.
TCGAGTTGGCATTGATATAATCTTTCGATCCTCTGCTCGGCGATTCGTTTCTGACATACATAACACCCTCTTGCATATTTATAATCCAGCCGTACTCCGAAATAAAGCCAACACCCAGAATTATTTGAAAATTGATGTTGGAGATGGCCACGAACACGTGCTCGTAAAACCTCCCCGCAATCTTGATCATCAACAGGGCCTGCAGCTTGCATCTCACTGAGCGATCGGGAATTACACCTCTAACATTTTCATTCGCTACTGGTAGAGTATATACGGGTCCTGCCTCCATTATCTCGTCCAAACTGACTGAGACACCACATTAATCATCGCTCCGGTGTCAATCAGGGTTTTTATTTGTTTACCGAGCACCTCTACTGTTATGATTGGCAGAGGATACACTTTCCCGCGGCGGATAACGTCTCCCTCATGAATCAAGTCTTCGTCGGTAGCCTGAAATATCTCTTGAATTTCGATCAGTTCGGGAGGACCAAGGTTTGAGGAATTTCTTAATTTGAAGTTTTTTTGTTGATCTGACCGACTTGTGTAAGGTGGTCGGTCAGCTTCCCCCGGTGGTGCGGATGGATTACTCCGTAATTGTAAATATTCCTGGCTCTCTCGATGTCTTTCCGTATAGCTCGGCCGCGACCCCTGCGAACGAGAATCCCTATCGGCATTCTGTCTCTGATAATATTGATGTGACTGCCTTCGCTGATATTCACAATATCGTCCCTTCGTATTGTTGAATCGGGATCTCCTACGCTCTTCGTACGGTTTATTCATCCACCTGGGTCGCTCGTCTGTTCCACCGTAGCTCCTATCTCGGCTCCGATAGTACCTTGTGTCTCTTGGCCTGTCCGTCTCCCGCGGCGTTCGCTCTTCCGTCTGCGCAATTTTGTCAATCACGACCATATTTACATCTCTATTTTCCTGTCGTCCGGACCTCGCCTGTAACTGTGCGCTAGTGTGGTCAAGTTTTCGAAGAATCTCTTCATATCCCTCTAAAGTCTCGGCTCCTGACGCTATTACAATCTTCTGGACCTCTACAGGTAATTGTCGTATAATGGCTTGGACCAATTCGTCCTCCGGCACTGGTGGAGTCAAATACTGCAGCCTGGCGAGTTGCGATGCGAAGTACCCCGCATACCTAGTCGGATTGGACGTCGCATACCGTTTAGCGTATAGTTCCGCCCGTATGTTCAATTGTTCTTCAGGGCTCCAAAAGCGTTTGATTAATAGTCGTTCGAACTCGTCCGTGCTCGTGAACGTGTATCGAAATGCGCAAAACCAAGTTAATGCTGTCGATTCCAGGGACCTCTCAATAACTCTTAGTTCCCTCTCACGTGGTATCTTATTTTCTGCCATGTATTCACGGACCTCCCTCATAAATTCGATGGGTGTGACGTTATTAGTCCCATTGTTCCCCGAGAATTTCCTCGGCTGGTGGTCTATACTTCTAATGATAGTCAGGTGTCCCGCGGGGTTTGTACTCTGTATTCTCGGCGTTGCAACTACCTCTCCCGCCTTTCTATAAGATGGGGTGTTTTCACTTTCCGTCCCGTTAAGAGGTGGCGTGTTTTCATTTTCGGACCATCTAACCCTTTCTGACTCCGATTTGTCTTTTATCTGGGTCATTTCCGCCTCTAAGTTGCCTAATCGAGTGAGTTGCCTTCCCTGTTGAATAATGATCTTCTCCTCCAACTCAACAATGGAAGTGTGGATAGATTCTCTCACATGTTCGAATAATGTCGTTTGGGAATGAGTGATTTTCCTGTCATACGTGTCCTGGAATGATTCAAACTGTATCTGCATGTTTTTCACGTCCTTCGCGACCTCTTCTGTCCAACCTGACACGTCCTGTTTCAACTTATCCAGGGTTTCCTCGTTAGACTGACCAATTTGCTCAATTTTTGCCGTCAAATCTTGTCCCATGCCTTTAATATTACTGTTCAACTTCTCCTCAAGCCCCTCAATATTCTCCCGAAGCGAACTCTGAGTATCCCTGATTTGCCGTGCCATAGAATCTTTGAGCTCCGCGGTGAGCACTTGAAATGTAGTTTCTACCTTTTTATCGAGTAGATTAATCTTATTATCTATTGCCTTTCCTGATAGCTTAAGATTACGTTCTACGGCATCAATGTTTTTCTGCAAATGAGATTCTAAACTCTTAAGATTAGATCCCATGACTTCTAATAAGTCGGTTCTGAGATCATCAACTTTATCACTAACATCTATTTTATTCCTGCTATTTGAGTGCCGACACCCTCTTGTGTCCTCTGTACCTCTGCTATTTGAGTACCGACACCCTCTTGTGTCGTATGTAAGCGATCCAGATCGCTCTTCATGTTCGTCTTAATTGACCCAATACTATCCTTAACATTATTCATTTCAGTGGTTAGACCATTTAATCCATCTTGGATTTGTTTTAATATATTAGCTATATTTTCTGCGGTTACTACTTGTGACATCTTACAATACAACTTAAATATACGGGCCTACAGGGGAATGTAGGTCGTCGAGTATAGCCATGACCTGAGATCGTGAACCAACCCTGTCAAATGGTTCACTAAAGGCTCAGTGTGATACGAGGTTAATTTTACACAAAAGAATTACACATGGCAAGCATCTCGCCCCCATCAAAGGCACGAATCTGACCACTCAGTATACTCCCATCACAACAACAAATGATTGAGTAAAAAGCATGCCCATGACGGAGACGACACGCACCATCGTCGTCGAGCCAACACGTTCGCGGCGCCACTTCTCCATCCCTGTGCCCGTTTCTCCAATGGGACAGGCGATCACCCGGCCAACATCCCGGCCCCATCAGAAGATACGGCCAAGGGATTGGGTGAAAAAGATTAGGGCGTGAATCTTGGTTCATACAGACAAGAATAAAAGAAATGCTCCAGCGAGCCAGAGACAAAGGGTCACGGGTCGTTTACGGGTTGGGATGGCAAATAAACTTGACAACGATTCAAAAGCAAACTCCCTAAATTGAATTAACAAACAGAGAAGAAAAAAAGCCCTCGTAAAATCACATCTGCTCCTTTATTGGCCAAAGGATAAATAAATATGCAACCTGCCTACCACGCACGAGTATAGAGTTAGGGTGGGACAAAGTCCGAAAAAAATAAGTTCATAGTCCCTAAACAAACAAAAAAAATATACTTATTCAAACTCGTGGGTGTCCTCTCTTAAAGTTCCGACAAGGAGATCGACTTTCAAAAACTAAATTAACCCTTAATTTATCGGTGCTCACGCATGTAAACATCACTGGCCACTTATCACAAAGTTCACCTGCGGCAAAAACTCGAAGAAAATATCGAATATCTGTGTATATCACAACTGTCTACCCTTATACAGCAATGGACGGATCTCCTCTATCGAACTGCAAATTAATAACTAAAGAGCATCATATCACATCAAATAACACTCAAACATCAACTCAGCTTCCCATAATATGGCATTTCAACAATTAATTATAACTTATCATAAATTATTAACACACCCAGATTGTGCTCACATATTTACACTACTAATTCTTATTATTATTACTGATTTATATTCTTCGTTCCAACAACCTTGATCCACACTGTCATATTTGTTATTGTAATTAAATTATAGCATTGTCTAACGTTTAGGAAAGGTTAAGAACCTCGTAATAAGGCACCCTAATGTATTTCATTCTCACAACGAACATTTAATCGCATCCCTTCCGTCGAACACTCTGTGTGAGGATCCGAACGATCTGACTCTAGAGCGCACTATCAATTACACCCCTGCGCTATTCAATATACAACTCTTCGATAAACGTAACACGTTCGTCAAGAGTAAAGGACCCTGTCCTCACAAATTCAATTCAACGGTCATACGTCGCCCCGTGAATAACCTCGTCACATATGACGGAATAATACCATATTTAATTATCACATTAACTTTACACAACATCATTACAAAAATCATGCATTATTAGCATGTCTCAAGACCCCACACTTAACAGAGCGTATCAACTTAATCGGGACCACGAGGTCGTATGATAATATGGCATCCTATTCAAGGATCCTTACTCGACAATCTCCAACCATATTCATTTTGCTATCCTTTTGCTATTAAAATCTATGCAATCCGTGACAAACCTTTCAGAATTAAATTCATATAATGACCTCGGAAATCGAAATGCTAGAATCTCCCAGCAAAATGGGCATCTCATATTATCGTTACCCAATTTCAACTTATTATTATTATTAGGTCTCAGAGAATAAATGTATGTCTTACTCCTACCATTGATGCTGTTAATTTATGTAAGTCAGAACGACTCGAAAAGAAAGGGGGAAAAATATCTGTACAACCCTATGAGAAAATGATGCTCCTGTTCAATCTGGAATAAATGATTATGAATGGCGTTAAGTTACACGATCAAAGGTCATCTCATGGCACGGCTATCCGAGGTAGAAATTATCTTCTTCCTGATGAACAAGGATGGAAATGAAACGTCTTACTTTAGATCCGGCGACCTCGGAAACCCTTGGCGTCGGCCTCGGCGTCGTCTGCGGCATTTGGGCGGCGTCGTTCCTCCAGCGTCTCCGCGATGTGGTCTCCCAGCGTACTGGTAGAGGTATTCGCCCCCGGCTCCTCTCGATCTCCTGGCGACGCCCATGTCCGCCCACCGGTTGCCCCCGGTCACCGTCAGCGACGGCATCTCCTGACGTCCCAACCAAGGTCCACTCGTCCATGTCGTCACGACCGTTCACCCCATTATGGCCCCTTTAGAGGTTCAGTGCAGCATAATTTGCGTATTAATATGCATGTTGATTCCCAGAATATTTGAGTCCATGGTTATAAGGTTCATGCTGCCGTGTAGCAATATTACATTTCACTATATCAGAGCACTTTCACGCCCACGCACTATAAGGTCTAGTTCCTGGTTCACTTGAATTATATGTACTCACTTTCCTCAACCAGTGACACACTTCCTTCCACGAGAAGCTATGTCGACCTGGCCTTGACCGACATATGAAGTCGCCTGCAGCCTGCAGTCCTTCAACACAAGCTTAAAGCAGATGTAGCCTTCCGTCACATTCTCACTGCGTCTCTTAAATGCCAGCACTGCTATGCTATTTTCCAATGAATGTCTGTTACAATATAGGGCCTCGCGATAATGCTTCGCCTCGACTATCGTTATTATTGTTCTTTCCCCAATACTCGTAATGTTAAACACCTCCTAGTATTCACCTTTAATTAACATAAATTGTCGGCATGATAATTCAGTTTTTCATTACGGCCTCCACTCGGACGTTCAAAGGCGCACAATTTGTCTTGCTATTACCACAGTACATGCCTTCAACACCTTACTATCCGCTAACTTAACCGGACCACGTGCATTAATCTTCGTAATCAAAATGGTAAAGTACTGTATAATATTCCACGCGTCTTCACATATCAATAGCAGCATATGCATGAATTTAACGGACCTTCGTTTATCAGTTCTGATTATTTCCACACATACTGGCGAGTCCGATATCGTCTTGAAATTCACGATTATCGTTCTAGTGACACCTTACTGAACACTGTTCGACAAACAAACTGACACACTTCACTGTAAACAACTCACTGGCACTACACGCACGCTAGCCTCATGGCCTGCTGATCACTCCTCGTATCAAATGGCCACGAGCACTGACCACTCACGTAAACCGTTCAAGTTCCCGATGCAAATTTCAGTCCACGTGACATAGGCTACTCGTCCGTGCCACGCTGGATAACATACTCGTCCATGCCCCGCTGACTAACTGAACATTCCGGAACTGTGTCCTCCTCTCGAGAAAAAAAGTGGAAGGGGTTGGAATCTTCTGGAGCATTCCCCTACTCCAGCGATTGCCTCGCCGCGTCATGCCATGACGTCATACTGACCCTCCGGTCTCCTCTCGATCTCCTATCATCCGGGGCCGGTAATTGACCCTGACTGGATCGGTCACAGTACAGACTTTAATCGCATATCATTACTAACCGACATTATAGAGAACTGAAAGCAAACTGGTCACGAGTAGATCTTAGAACAGCTGACAAAGCAGGAAGACAATTTTCTAGTTACAATCAAGCGAGAATATGTTTGCGTAATGTACAGTATAATAGTTGCAGTTTTTTAAATCTCTCTTTCTTTTTACCTTTATGGGCGTGTTAACTCGTGCCTCGACATCATCGGGAGATCGTAGGAGCAAATCCCAGTGTCGATACACAGATTTTTTCCACAAAAATCTAGAATTGTGCCGGGCTCTTTGCTGTTATATTCCCTATCCACTTTTTTTTTTTTTGTCAACACTTGTTCTTTTCTGACTCTGATGATATTAGAGTACCCTGTGCCTAGAATGTTAATACAATAACTGCATTTAGGGCTTTCCGATACACTTTTCTGTAATCAGTAATTGCTAGACAAAGGGCAGTAACCCATTACTCTTTTCCCGTTAAATGATTTCAGTAAGGTTCCTAAAATTTCTTAAATATACCCTATATTTTTCAGATTTACTAACGATTTACTTTTTTTAATTACCACCTAGACAGAGGGTAATGACCAAGATGTCTCTAGTACTCTCACATCTAACTGCATGAGGCTGATAACCAATATGTTCACAAATTTTTAACCACACGGGGCTGATGGGTGACGACTGATATATGGTAATCTTACAACACATTCAAATACACGTAGCTAAATGATCGAGATGTCCCACACAGCCTGCAGTCTAGCCCGAGACAAATGCAATATTAACAGTAGTATAATAACCCCTGCGCTACCAACACTTGAGAAGTGATTTTCTGGGACTTCTCACGAAATTAACCATATTTAACACACATGCTTGTGTTGGGATCCTCTTTTTCATTTTTCCTGACGACCTCTCTTGATTAACTCTTGTTGTATTCCGACCCTGGCAGTATTAGAGTAACCGAGAACTAGGGAGTCTTTAATTTCTATGGTTATATACCCACTACGTACTTACCACGCTAGGCAACCTCTTTCCCAATCCTATCCGTAATTGACAAGTACATATAACACTACAGCATTTACAATAACACTGATTATCTATCAATCACCAAATTACTTTATATTTACATCCAAATTTTACCATTATACTCCAACAATCCTTTAGAAATTCCTCCTTTGGAAATACCAACCCAATCCTAATTTCTCTCTATCATTCTTATTACTGAGGTAACTTTACTAGAGTTCGGTTCGTGTGCATCCGTTGATATCAACGTCTCAACGACCAGCCATTCTAGGACATTATTATTATTATTATTATTATTTTCTTATCGTATGGCTTCGGTTGCCGGGTGCATGCTTTGTTATTTGACACCCAAAGGGTAGCTTGCATGTCGAATTTCGTTGTTCCTTGTAGCACTGTGAAAGTCAAGGAGGTTAGATATCTAAGCTCCTTGAACACTATATCGCTTTATAGTAGAGAAATGAGAAACTTTCCGTTGGCGGTAAATCTCGAGATTAATTCTGCCATTATCAACACGGCCTACTGAATTCAAATGGGTTCTTTGACATGCCAACATCGTATGACATGATGTCGTAATTTTTCCACCTTTCAAAAATCACTTACCACGGCCAGGAGCGAACCTGCAAGCTTGGGTTTAGTAGACCGACACGTTGACCACTCACCCACCGTGGCAAGCTATGTGTCTACTATAAGGGGTACTCATATATCGTTAAGGAAAAAGTAAAGACAGAGCTGTCTATTTAAGCGATCTTGTGTAATGTGTTTGTAATCGAGATGAGTATTTGAAAAGACGCTATCGTAATCTGAAGTTAGAAACCGTTTGTGATAACCTGTGTTATTGGGATTGTCAACACATTTGTGTCTAAGTATTTCCTGCTCACCATTTAAAATTCGGTTATGATAGAACCGTAAGTACCAACTCTTAAGTTAACATTACTTGGAACTAAAAATGCAATGCGGCTGATATACAAGTATCAATATTAGTCCGGTCTAAATTAATTCTCATTCTTAGAGATGTGTTTCTAGAAAACATGTGTGTATTGTAATTATTGTGGAAAGCAATCTAATGTTGTGCAATACCATTTCCGGAGGTGTAGTAATGTCTGTATTTATCAATTAAGGATAGGATTGGGAAAGAGGCTATTGTTAGGGCCCTAAAGGCCCCTAGCGCCCTTGAGAGAGATATCCATATACGCCAACTACACTCCAGATATCTATCTACAACTATCTACTACATCTACGCCAGCTACCCCTATCTACGCCATCTGTCCAACAACCTACATATTTCACCCTTCACCCTTCAGAATACCCCTAGGCTGGAAGCAACAGCAACAACGACACACTTCTTACCACACAAGCCAGCAGAGCTAAAACACAGCTCTTGCACAAAGGCTGACCACGCCTCATAAACATCAACACAGGAACTGACTGCCACAACTATGAGGAAATGCACGGTCAGCAAACCTAAAACACATAAATGGACTTCCGAAACAGGAGAGGGGGTCTGTCTCCTCCAGAATCGCTGTCCGATTGCAGAGCGCCGTCTCCGTACCGCAGGCGAGAGTGTACTATCTCAGGGTTCCCTAATTAAGTGTTATCCTTCCTCATTACCACACCTTATTACTTTGTACACAATACTTGTTTGAAGCTGTCCCTTCTTTCAGAGAAGTATTTGCATTACACACCAAAACACGTAGTACGCCAATACACCTTTATTAATAAGAGCCCGATTTTTGTTATTGTTGTCCTCGCCCTACTTCACAGCCCGCTTCCCCACTCACACTTTATTCATACCACAAAGTACAGCATTATTAGATTGCACACGCCAGGCGACCTTGTCCCCCAGCGCGCAGTGCTCGTAACGCAGTGTCAGCAGCCAAGTCATAGCTTCGCTCGCTCCCACTTTAGTTTGCAGGACATTACCTTCACCCCTATGGAACAGCCCTTGGTCCTGGTCCCTCATTCGTAGATCTTTATCCTTTCACCCACTACGCCTTCTAACACTCACCCGACAATCCATCGCACCCGTTAGAATTCCCCTGATCACACACCACCCTCGACACCTACTCACCCCCAGTTTCTACCCCCACTACAAGGGTAAAACACTATCATGAGCTTAAGTAGATACCGTTTGGGGTAACCTGTGTTTTTGAGATGGCCTTAGTAGCCATCGATATGTAAAGGATGTTAGGACTGGTAAAGAAAACGCCTTGGCGTTAAATTAGGAAACATCCCAGCATTTGCCTAGAGTAAAAGTGTTAGACAATAGAGAACCACTTCTGGGATGGTAGAGGTGGGGTGTCGAACCCACCTCTTCACAGTTTTGCCTCACGAGTTTAAGTGTATACCGTTCCAGTCCTCGAATCAGAATTAATCTGCTTGGTAGAGGTGTAATACTCGTGACAATGTAATAGCAGTAGGCGTCTTGGTTATATACAGAGTCTTGGCCTTCCTTGTGGTCTGGCATGTATACTCATCGACTTGATAAAAATGCAACTCTCTGGAACTTTGTGTATGTATGAGCTAGCAACCTGCTTGACTTGTACTTCTCAAACCTGCTAAGAATAATATAAGTACACCTATGTGAGCGATAGAGGCATCCATACCTAACAAATCAGTGACTCCTTGTAAACAAAGATCCAATCGAACTGGTATCAAATGGGCGTTATTAATAACTGTGGTGTTAGGTATGGCTAAGAGAGCCCAATCCACTTTGGCAACTCTTAAACCCAGACAAGGTCTGGGTTGTTCCGAACTTAGTCAAGTTTATGCTTTTCGATAACTCCCGAGGAAAAGCGTGTTATAGAATGATGGACTAAAACCGAAATGTTTTAAATTTACAAGACTTGGATAGAGATGTGGTGCTCCAACCACTTCTGGAATGATGTGTAGATAATGTTGACTGGGTTATCTGTTAGCCCTAGTCTCAATCCTGGTTGGCTTAAAACGCTTTTTAGTAAGAATAGTAATGGGTCTTACTCGGTCAGAGCCTAGACCTTTTGGAGGTTAGCATTATCGTGTAACGTTACACATTATCTCAAAATAATAATTAACTTGTCTGCAAAGATTGTTTCCCTATCAACATTAATCAACTAACAATAACAACCAACGGCAATGCCAAAGCACCCCTAGTCTTTTAAAAAGGGAACGAGTACAGGGACTACACCTACAGTAGGAAAGCCTGGAACAGTCTGAAATATCAACCACTTAGGGGATATAAACACTGGTATCAACAGAGGCCTGTGGGTCGCTAGAGGTACCCTAATGTGTAGCTATGTTAGGTTAGATTAAATAAATAACCAATAATCAATCAACCGTCCTCCATTTTGGGTCGACAGATACCCCCCTTTCAGCTACTCTGACCGTCCGCTCCTTACCCACACTAACGACCTCAAAAGTATTTGAAACTAGGTATTTGAACGTATATGAGTGCGCAGGAATTTTGTGATCGACCGCTCGGCTACCCTGTCGGGATAGCAAGGAGTCATATTTCATGACTATGTGGAAGCCACTCAAAACCTCACCAACCCTTGGGAACGTTTACCATTTAAAAAATATTAAAAGAACACCAAATTTGTGTTTTGCACCTAGGCCCCGAACGTAAAAATGAAAAATGCCTTGTCCTTGGAATTGGGGCGTTCGGTTAGCTTAGGTTAGGTTAAGCAATGTGCGCTATCTTGAGCTGCCCGAACAGCGCTGGGTGGGTCTAAACCAGGGCCATCCAGACAGCGCTCCCCGAGCGCTACCGTTCCGGCCGCGCTCTAAGCCAGTGCACTGAGCGCTTTGTTGGAAGGTAGTTTCAGAAGTGGTGGGAGGAGCTTGGCTGGCTGAACGTGCTGAAGTGTGCAGCCGATCCATCAGTCACTAGTCTAGTCCAATGCGCTTTATTGACAGCGTGTAAGTAAATCAGTTTCACAGTGGTCATGACTGATTAGCATACAAAGAAAGGAGTGGTGAAGCAGCAATCTTTAAAGCAGAATGGGAAATTTAATTCTCCTGTACAGCTTATAAAAGGCATGCCAAATGTTTAGTGTGCAACAGAGATGTAATGTGTTAAGAAGAACACAATTTGTTGTTGAATTTTCCTCTCTAATATGTTCACATTTCAGTTTGGAATAAATCACAATATTCTTTATTTAACACTTGTGTTCGTTTCCTGCACATTCCATACATCGGAGTACCATTCGATTTGTATATGCAGTATATTTGTTATGGCAAAACAGCCCTATTAATATCTCAACAATCCAACAAGAGCCGTTGGCCGCACGACTGTACGTACGTATCTAGTCAGTGTGGTCCGAACATTGTCCGTCTCCTCGCTGCCGCAGTGTAGTGGTGGTAGGGGAAGGAGCGCTAGTCTGACTGCCCAGTGCTCAGTGCTCCCCGAGCGCGGCCGCACTCCCGGAGCGCAATGACTGGATGGCCCTGGTCTAAACCAACACTGCCTATCTACTAGTGTTGTCAGTTACTCGTATCGTAGCTTCATTCCCGTAGTTGTTTGGCGAACGCTAAACCGCGCTGTTGTTTGTTTACAGCATCCGTACCTATCGTATACTCTCCACAACTTTATATTGTTGTATAGCAGCGACATTTTGATTTTCTGTGACCTGGTTCCTTACAATATCATTTATATACCCTGTGTTATTTATGTTTATTTACATAGTCGTGATTTTATTTTTGATTTGCAAACGGCAAATGCAAACACTCTGAGACTGCGTATAATTATCATTAACGTGTGTTGTACGGAAAGAGGTTTTCATTAAATTGGTATTCATCAACAGCAGTTCATTTGAAGACATCTGTCCAGTTTCTGTCTTCAATTAAATGGACATTTATGATGTGGTTAGTTGCGTAGTGGCTAGCATTCCTGGTTGTCATCGCGGAGCCCCGGGTTTGGTTCCCGGCTCTGCCAAGAAATGTAATTCCGGTTTGAGGGCTGGAACATGGTACGCTCAGCCTCGAGAGGCAAAGTTGAGGAGAGGCGGATTCGATTCCTACCTCAGCCGTCCTGAAAGTGATTTTCCGTGGTTTCCCACTTCTACTACAGGCAAATGTCGCGATAGTAGCTAACTTAAGGCCACGGCCGCTTCCTACCCAAATACCACCTCGATTACAAGTACACACACTAGTACAGATATCCCAGTGACTCAGGTTATCAGTCAGCTTCTACACACATCCAAGTACACGGGCCTAATGATCTCGATGTCAAAAAGCCCCTAAACAATCAACAGCAACAACACAACATATGGAGTGGTTACTTCAGAAACTCTTGTTTTAAAAAGTTATGTTCTAGATTCCTCGGTTTGTAGCTCCAGTCTGCCAATAACATAAATAGGCAACCTAATATTCAGAGCATTGAAGTAACTGTTTCATAACAAATCATCTCTGTGAGCTGTTTTAACTTGGATGGACATTGGTGTCTTGCAAGTTGCAGATGAAATCATTATCAGTAGCCTAGTAATTTTAAGAAAATGAATATTCCTAAAACAATCGACCTGTTAACGTGAAGGCGCCACCTGGAGTTGAACACAAGTTTCTTGATATCTAGTCAGAAATATTAATCAGTGGGCCCACAGTAATTAATGGTAGCCAAGAGAGGTTTACAGCTCTCAGTATTTGTTGTAGCTGGAGTACTTCAGAGTTTCAGAAGTGGTTTCATCATATGACTTCACTGAAAGTTTGCATTAACCCAGTCAACACTAGTCTACATCTGGCGTTATTATCACTTTGAAATATGAATGGCTCATTGTGTGGCCTCATGCATTGCTGCAAGCCCATGCTATCAAGGATTGTTGTTGTTGTTGTTGTTGTTGCCATATCAACTTGTGTATGTATAGTTTGTCAGTAGTGGTATATGGATTTGTAGGGGAGACTAAAATTGTTAAGGTTTTGTATGTTCCAACCAGACCAGAATGAATTTTTTTCTGAAAATAAACCGAAGATTTTTAGATCAGGACAGGAGTCTCAATATGTAGCCTACTCTTGAGACCACAGAAGGTGACGACTAATGTTTCAAGAATACCAAACAATGTAGACTCATGCAAATCTCTGCACCAGGGACTAATCGTTTTCCATTCAATATAGGTACTCTACCATTCTGTACCATACCAGCACTGTTTTAAGGTGTAGCATGTTTTGTGTCCTTTAGCTATATGCATCTATTTATTGCTTTTTAAACTGCTGCACTGTGTGTTGAAGTCTTATTTTATGCATTAGAAATTTCTGTTATGATCTGTTTAGTTATATTTGTTCTCTCTGATGTTATATGATAAAGACCCAAATACGTTCACATCTGGTTCCTCGTGAAAGCCGACCCCATTGATGAGCAAGGAAATTTCAATGATTAGGTTTTGAGTTGTACAAAGAGTGGGCCTAGAAGCAACATAAATGGAAGATAAAAGTAAAAATGTACAAATCATGTGGAACACAAACCTGAGACATCCAACTCCGTAGCCCTGCCACTGAGCCAATACGTTGGACATGCCAATTCATAGACCAATTACACAGATGGACCCTTGACGAGATAATTAAAAGTGTCTTCACATAAGCTCAGAGGTCGAGTAAAGGAAGCGTAAGGTTTCAAGTTCGTGCCGTGCATGCGTCTGACAAGTTAATGTTCTACCCTACATCTATTTGGTTTGTACATTTTGTAAAATCCACGACCTAATAGCAAAAATTCTCTATGGCCATTTACAGGATATTTTCTTTAAAAGCATAGCCTGCATTCGTACATGTTAAGTTTCTTATAAGTTACATTCCACATTTATTATATTAATAGCTTGATGTTTGTATTCTTACAGATCTGTCCACTGGATCCAGTTGTGCCCGATACTCCGACCTAAGATTGGGTGGCCCGGCTCATCACCCCAATCCGCAGCGAGAGTTCGGTACAACACGAAATAAAATAATCCAACGGGCAAAATAAGTTCGGTTTCGACGCAAGTTAATCCAGGATGATGAAATCTGAATAATCCCAGAGCGCCAATGGGAACTGGGTTCAAAGGTTAAAAATCCTGAAATTATTTCGATTATCGTTGAAGTAAAGTTGCGAAATTATAGAAGATTGCACAAGTAAGATAAAACATTCTGCATTTATTGTAGATGTACTGGTTACACACAATAAAAATATATGCATCTCCTATCCCTGCACTCGGAGATTATCTAAGTTAAAATTTGCTGTGAAAAAAATCAAAAATAAATATTTATTGGGGACAAAACCTCCTTGTATCCTGCCCTTTGAGATAATGAAACTCACGGAGATCCATCCTATTATTATTATTATTGATTTTAAATTTTATTCACATTTGTATTCCAAGCTAATCTCTTATTCTAGAGTTCATGGTTGAGATGGTTCCACAAATATATTTAAAATTCAAAAAAGCTATCTCACTAGATCTCCTTCAAGCTAATTTCCCTTAATTCGATATTTACCCTTCATTTATTTAATTCACAATAAATTTTCTAATCACCAATTACTTTCCAATAATTTTGCCATAATTTGATGTCACCTTGATTTAAATTTCATGTTTGTACATTTTGAGTATTCTTTACTCCCATTGACGTAGTACTTCTTTTTTCTTACTCCCATTTCACTCAGATATTATGCTTAAAATTGGATATTGCATTACATATATTCAAAAAACCATTCAAATAGAATGTCATACCGACTGATGTTTCATTAGACTGTTCCCCCTTAATGAGATACGGTTACTTTCCCTAATCTATTACAGCATAGAATACTACTTATAAACATTGCATTATGTGGATTTTTGACATTTCATTTCAACCATTAATTATTATTTTTCCTTCAATATTCCACTTATATTTCAATTTATAACACCTTTATAATACTGAACGACCGCATAGAAACTCAATTATGCATAATTCATAACTTAGTTTTACTGACTCCACATTATATTTTTATTATTTCCTCTGATCGAGTCTTCCACTTCTCTACCAGTTCTAAGTGCTTAATTTGTTATAAAGTTGTTAATTATCTGCTCAAAATACCAGTCTAATGTGTTGGCATATCGTGTTTTATGTAGCTTTCTCTCCTTGCTGAAATTACCCTGCATAAAATATTTCTATGAACGTCATTCAATTCTACCATACTGTTGTTCAAATCTACATTCCTAAGATGTCACTTCTGACTCAAAATAAATCTCTCCAAATCCTAATCGTTTCCTGTGATGTATTCTCGATCTTCAATATCCGTAATTAACTTAACCAATTATTTCGTCACAATAAAATTTTGATTAATAAATCCAACTGCTAAATCTACTCTTATTACTAAGATCCAAGTTCTACGTGAGGTGATGTTATCTGTACCTTTTTCTTCACAGTGAAGGTACCTGTGATGTCCTCCTTCCGATAATGGATCGTCCTATTCCCCCTGCTCCATTTTCTTCTGGTCTTCATCCAGCTCAGGCTCTGCGGTAGACTCAAACCCTCTCGTAGGCCTCCATAATCCTCTTCTTATGTCACGCGTCCCAGTAACTCCTCATATCTTCCCGTTTTTAGCCCTGCATCGCATTCTTTAACGAGTTCATCATATTACGGTGGCAATGGACGTTACTGATGACCGTTATGAAATTGTCAGTTATTGCTGCTATTAATGCACAGATTCAACGTTCGTGTTGCCAATACATAGCTTGTTATAACTGACTTGCGTACCACCACACTTTTACGTAAGAAATTATATCGCAAATTTCCTCGCTATCGTATACACACACGCGTCTGGCTGCTGTACCAAATATGGTGACTATTTGTCGCCTTGGCCTTGACCCAGTATTGGAGTTCACTCACCCCTTCGTTATTAATTTGTTTGCCTCGAAGCGATAACAGGTGTTCTATCTCACGGAACATATGACAATCACATATGATTACGACGTGCTGCCTGAATACACGGTCTCGTTTGCTGTAATATTTTATTAAGTTATGCACTGAATGCGCTAACATAATATAATAACGCTTTTAAGCGTGCTATTAAACTGTTCATTCTGCCACTCCTACAGTGTACGTTTTCACTAATTTCAAACAACGTAACACTTTATCGTACCGCCGCGACATTGCATATTTCACATCGCTCGTACGCGTCTTGCCCGTACCGGAAAATATCTGCCAGTACCGTACTATACTTCACTTTCACTGACTTTTTATCGTAGCGAACTCAATATAAGACGTGCAGTTTACGTATCCAACTGTGGACAAGAAGTGAATTCCAAGCTCTCAATAACCTTGCCATTTCGCCTCGCACTTGGCCTACAGAGCACTCTATAATCTCAACCATACTACTTGGTCAAATTAATTACCATATTCTTGACATTATTGACATTAGATATATTTGTTTTAAAAATGTCTTAATAAATTTAATTTCTCCATCGCCATGCACACCACTGACGTTTATTATTGTTGTTTTAAGGGGGCGGAACAGCTAGGCCATCTGCCCCTACCACTGACGTTACTTATTGTTGCTTTATGAGGTGGAACAGCTACGGTAGATCATCTGCCCCTACCACTGACGTTCCATGAGAGGAATTGGAAAACAAAGTTGAGTGGCTCAGTGTCCTAGCTTAATTGTTCTTTTTCTCCTGGTTAATTAAACACTCAGTCCAGAAAAATACTGGAATGTTAACTTATTTTCAGTCATTGGATACATTTCCGAACTCTAGTACCAATAGTAATATAGGTTTTCAATAAATCCTTTAGTCAGAAATGATTTGCGCATGAACCCAAGGACCAAGGATTGTTGATCGTATTGAATGAACCAGTTATAATAATAATTATACTGCACCTAAGCATACAGATGATTGAAATGTTAGCATTGTTTTCTAAATTCAGTATACGAGAAAATGAACAAATTCGCGTGCATTTCTTCTATCTACGTTTGACAATAGAATCATCCCACCCTTTCGCAAGATATTTTGCCAGCAAAGATAATTTTTCACATAGTGCGAAAATGAATTACTTGGGAAAGATGACCTCACTGTTCTGCCCCTTAAATCAACTATAAAGTGAATTACTGTGTGGACGCTACTTTAAAATGTATTTTACTTACCTGCCTGCACGGCATACGATACGTCTAGTTAGACAATATATTCATCTCAGACACCTCACCTCTAAATATCTAAGCACGACGTGACGCACCAAACTTGAAACTCTTGAGCTAGCTGACCAAACACATCAGGGCCTTGGCTTTGGCGAAATAAGTGAAGGGATGAGAAAGTTATTTCAACGATTGGTGCATACGCCGAATAAGCTAAATTTAGAATAATGGAATGCTCTCACTGTCTTCAAGTATTTTCAATCTAATTTTTCCAGTGTACATTACCTCAACGACTTGCTCGTTTTTGAATGATATTTTTTTTTGTTTTTCCGTAATTTTTGTTTATTTTTATAATTTTAATTTTTAATTAATTTTTTTGTTTTTGTTTTATTAATTTTTGGTCTTTTTCAATGTAGGTGTCCACCTCAAAATTTTTAATTCAATTCCAAATTTGTATTCTCTAATATGTGTTAAGAGGGACAGATGACCTCGTAGTTCCACCCCTTAAAACAACGATAACTAACTAACTTCAGGTATATTCTGAGAACAATACATAGCGAAGCCCCATCGCCTAAGTTGACCACTTTGAGACAGTTGTTCTTCCCACAAGCGCTTTGTAGAGGAAAATATTGTCCACTTGACATAATAAGTTCTCAATCCTTGTAATATTGTTCACAGACAGTTCATTGCCCATCTTCCTAGGACGCCGGGCCCCCCTGGGAAGGTCGGGCCCCGGGGCACCAGCCCTGCCTGTCCCCCACCCCTCCCTCTCGGCGGGCCTGAGTGTGGTTCTTTCTATAACATACATATCCAATAATTGCATTTCTTATACTACATAGTGTAAAGCAAAATATAAATTACTTTTTCAATTACCAATTTCCTGTGATTTTCATTTATGTGTTTTTCTTTCCTTCTCATAGGCCTAACACATTTGCAAGAGGGTCACGGGATTCAAACAAGAATTTAAAACCTGTAGGGGATGGGAGGAGGGGGTGATAATAGAAGAGAGTAAGTTAAAAGATTCCATAGTCAGATTTGGAGGTTATGTAGGATACGACGAAATAGTGGGGATGGGTAAGAGATGCACACTGGAATTTGGAGGTTATGTCGGTTGGCAAACCTGACTCGATATTTTATTGTAAAGCATTTAACAGATAAACCGTGTTAGATAATATATTTTAAGTTGCTTTATGTGATGATCTAACGTCAATACAAAAGAAGAAGTAATGCAATTATCAAAATACATCTACAGATGTATGTTGGTTGCCAACATTACAAAATGATCGACAAATTTCAAGACATCTCGAATATATTGTTGACTGCCTGTGAAACATTTTGTCAGAGCTAATGTTGTCAAAGGTTAATGTTAATTGATCCACAAAGGGACCTGCTCTGCGGAATATTCATAAAATTAAGCTCACATCTCAGGGACTTAATTCCTTATATTTCCCCCACCGCATTCGAGTGTATTTATGGTAAATTATTTAATATGGGAGATAAGGCTCTGTTATTATATCCTATTTGCTCTCACCAGGGGACAGCGCCTACTTGTCATCACCGATTTTGTCCAAATTG
This sequence comes from Meconema thalassinum, assembly GCA_946902985.2. Classification (NCBI taxonomy): domain Eukaryota; kingdom Metazoa; phylum Arthropoda; class Insecta; order Orthoptera; family Tettigoniidae; genus Meconema; species Meconema thalassinum. The sequence goes on from OX336389.2 coordinate 1,343,046,916, forward strand.
ATGGTATATACAGGGTTTCACCAGAAATGAAAGTGACAGAAGAGGAAGTTCCAATGCCCAAGTGTTTAGAATAAAATAGCATTTTGGCACAGGTCAAGCGAGGCATGAGCCACGTATGTCTTTTGTTCTTCTATAGCAACTTCAAAACAACCATGTAATTCTAAAAATGCAGCGTTTCCAGCGTAAGCAAAATGCCGAGAAAATTACTGCTTCCCTTGTTTTTGCGATGAATATCACCGCAAGCACGTAAAAATCTTGAACTGTAAAATCATAAATGTATCTATTGTTATACAAGACGCTCTCCTGTACGCCTTACTTGCAATCCCTTCCTGAAAATTTATTTGCCACCCCAAATTATCCCGAGCCTTTCCGTTTCATGACTTTTATGCAAATATCAATCGATACAATACATTGAGCATTATTTCGGTTAATTTGCAGCGTAAGACATTTACGAATTCAAAATAAGAACAAGACAAGAATGTTTCCGCATAGGGACTCGACCCCACAACACTCGGATTACCGTTCTGCATTCTTTCCGCTGCGCCAACCGCTGCCTGGAAACTACGCCAGCATACGTGGTTCATGCTTCGCCCGACCCACACCAAAAATGTTACTTTTTTCTAAATGCTTGGCCATCTGGAGCTCCCAATTCTGTCACTTTAATTTCTGGACAAACACAGTATATACCATAAATTTCGACGAAATCGGTGATGAGTAGGCGCGGTCGCCTTGTCAGTGAGATAGCGCTAGGAAGCGCATGTATTCCACTGAAACCCCGTAACCAATTTTATGCGAACTCAAAATGTATGTCCCAAAGAAATTTCCCCCTCAACAGTTGGTAACACATAGACACCACCAGAAACTTGGATATCGATTGCTCGATCTTACCAGGGCCATCTATACATTGTTGCGCACCGGTGTATACATTGTGTTTTTTTTTTTTTTCATAATAAATTGTGATATGGTTGATCGGTTCGTGGGATTGTCAACATTAGGAAATGCAAAGCTTATAAAACACAAAAGTGGTGTCAGAAGTGGGATTAATAAATAACGTACACCCATAAGAAAGTGAAACTTATTTGAATCGTGCTACGGTACCGAACGAAGTTCAACTCCACACAGGTTACTGTACCAGAGAACCATGTCCCTTCATCATGGCAGAAGGAATATCCATAGAACTCCTTCAGGCTCTTTCTAGGATTATTGCAAACGCTCTCAGGGAATCCACCACGCGAGGCGGCATCGGGAACGAGTTGCTGTTACTGGCACAGCCTAGACTACCACAGTTCTCGATGCCAGCATATCGTGCCGGCGATGGGACCACCATAGGGGACTATTTTACGCGGTTCTCCTGGGCGCTCAGTCTGAGTAAGGTCCTGGAAAACGAACACGCGCAGTACGCACGTGTCTACATGGGCGCCGAACTTAACGAAGCTTTGAAGGTTGTCGTAAGTCCCGTTGACCCGGAAACTCTCTCATTCAGCGAAATCCAGTCAAGATGTTCGAACCATTTCGACGCCAGCCGCAACAAATATGCAGAGAGCATGAAATTCCGGGGCGTCATGCAGTAGAGAGCAGGGGAGTCGATCGCCAGCTACACTCTCAGATTAAGACAAGCAGCAACCCACTGTGATTACGGAGAATTCTTAGACCGCATGTTAATTGAGCAACTGCTTAAAGGTTCGGAATGGAGGGACATGTGCGACGAAATTATTGCCAAGAAGTCGGAGAGCTTCACCGCTGCTTACGAGATAGCCTGCGCACTCGAAGCCACTCGGAACACTGATGACGAGTTTAAGAATCCGAATATACCCTCAAAATCCGATTCAACCAATCGGATAGGTTACAAAAAGCCACAGTCGTGGAGGGGTGACAACCAATGAAACGCGGGATATCGACTAATCGTCAACAGAAATCCGGCCAATCAAGGCGTCAACAAGGATCGCATCCAGCAAATCAGGGAAAATCAAGTAACCAATCGTTGTGCGCTGGGTGTGGCGGGGAACATCCACGCAGTCAGTACAGGTTCCTCAACGCTGAATGCCGGACATGCGGCAAGAAATGTCACATTGCTAAAGTGTTTTGGTCCAAACCAAAGCAGCGGAGTACTAATCACGTAACCGAAGGAGAGCAACCAGCTGACAGCGTTGATGTCATACATCATTTCATCGAGGTTCAGTTCATCGGAGCAATACAGTCTCTAGGGAAGCAGTTGATAGATGTCATCATTGAGGGAACCACCGTCAAGATGGAACTCGACACCGGCGCTCCCTGTTCGATGATGAGTAAATTGAGGTTAGGTATGATCGAACCAAATTGTGTTCTACAGAAGGTTGATCGTATTTTTAAGCAACTCTGGCCACCATATTAACTGCATCGACAAGACACCAGTCACCGCCACCATCGGCAGCATCTCCAGGAACCTCGACCTCTACATCGTCGACGATGAATTCGAGACACTCCTTGGTCGAGAGTGGATCTCTGAGTTTGTGCGAGAGATCAATTTCGAACAGCTTTTTGGAAAACCATAACTGACCCACCAACTCTCCTTCAAGCAGTCTCTGTCTCCGGACCAGCGAAAGGAACTTGACGCCACCCTCAACCGCTGCCAGGATGTCTTCAGCGATACTCCGGGAAGCTGTCAAGCCCACCAGTGAAGAAGCACCTGAAAGATGACGCCACCCCGATCTTCTCCCGAGCCTGTAGCCCTGCGAGATGCCTATGCCAAAGAAATCGACGCAAAAATCGCATCCAGTCTCTACAAGAGGGTAGACTACTCAGATTGGGCGTCAACAACTCATGTCGTCGTGAAGAAGAACGGCATGTTGAGAATCACGGGCAACTACAAACCTACTCTCAACCCGCGGATCATCATCGATGAACACCTCATTCCAAAAGTGGAGCACTTGTTCAACCAATTGCGTGGCGCCACCCTCTTCTGTCACCTGGATGTCACAGACGCGTACACTCATCTCGAGGTCGACGATAAGTTAAACCAAGCCCTCACGCTCAACACTCCTACCCATGGACTGATTCGTCCAACTCGTGCTGTCAACTTAGCAGCAAACATCTCCGCTATCTGGCAACAGCGAATTGACACGGTTTTGCAGAAACTCCCAAATCTCGTGAGTTTCTTTGACGACGCCATTGTTTTTGCTGATAGTTTTGACAATTTGATAGAGGCCCTCATCGTGGCACAGGAGCGCTTTCGCCAACACGGTATCAAACTCATCAGAGCTAAGTGCAGCTTTGCAGAACCAGTCCTGGAAGCTCTTGGCCACAAGATCGATGCTTCAGACGTCCATTAGTCTCATGCGCACATCCGAGCTGTACGAGGCGCACCGAAACCAACGACTCCTGAAGAACTCCAGCTGTTTTTGGGTAAAGCGACAAACTACAGTGCCTTCGTCCACAACCTGTCAACAAGAGATCGACCACTAAGAGACATGCTGTTGAAGGACATTAAGGACGCTCTAACCTCACCGCAGGTCAATATGCAGGACGATCCAACACTACCACTTTTGCTGGCAACGGACGCCAGCAAAACTGGTCTCCGTGCAGTGCTGTCACACCTGCTCAGCAACGGACTAGAACGGCCTATCTCATATGCTAGTCGAACAATATCATGCACGGTGCAAAGGTCCCCAAGGATCGACAAGGAAGCGCTCGCCATCGTTTGGGCAGTACATATGTTTTTCAACTATCTGTACGCTCGACATTTCACGCTTCACGACATTTCACCCCTTACGCAGAACCTATATCCAAAGACGTCGCTACCAGTCCTGTGCATTAGTCGCATGGTCAATTATGCCAACACCTCACACACTTTAAGTACACCGTGGTTTTCAAAACGTCGAAGCAAAACGCCAACGCTGACCACTGCAAGCAGGAGCACCGTTACCATCGACCGTCAACAAGATCCGAAACTCAATCTCGTAACAGAGGGAAGAAACATAGGATTACGACGACTTTGATCTTTATACAGTTCACCAGACGCAGCAGTTACCCGACAAATACGGAGCGATTGCACGAGAGACGTAATAATAATGTTATTGGTGTTACGTCCCTTTTAACTACTCTGGCTTTTAGAGACGCCGGGGTGCCGGAATTTTGCCCCGAAGGGGAGCTTTAACGTGCCAGTACATCTACTGACACGGCTCCCTCACATTTGCGCGCCCCCTAATGTCAGCTGACTGCGCCAGGATACGAACCTGCAACCTTGGGCCCAGCAAGCGAGAACGTTAACTTTGAGCCACGCAGTCAGCTGAACACGAGAGACGAGGAAGGACCCTGATCTCTGCAGAATTGTCAAACTTCTGGAAGGAGGCCAAGATCTCACCCATCATGACTTCATGGCACCCGAATTGAAATACGCCAACCTCTTGATGTTTTAAGCACAGAGTAGTGGTTCCACCTGCACTGCGAGATGCCATCCTCAACGACCTTTACGCAGCTCACATAGGGATCGTCAAAATGAATGGAATGGCACGTTCCTTTGTGTTTTGGCCAGGCATCGACTCCGACTTCGAGAAGCCCGCAAAGTCCTGCACCACATGCGCACGCTCCTCCCAAGTCCCACGAGCATCACTGGGAGTACCCGAAGGCACAGTGGGAACGCATTCGCATCGACTACGTGGGCCCAGTAGCTGACAGCATGCGTCTGATTGTTGTAAACGCCTACATCAAGTGGCTCAAGGTAAAGATGACGACCTCCACGACAGCTGCAGCAACAATCGCCCAGATGGATGACTTGTTCACAGCGCACGGGACCCCAGTCACCGTTGTTTCAGACAATGGTAGGCCGTTCATCACAGAAGAATTCGAGGCCTTCCTGCAGAACAGTGGTGTGAAGTACAACAAGCTTACAGCGCCGTACCATCCATCAACTAATGGCCAAGCAGAACAGTATGTCCAAATGGCGAGGGATGCCCTCTACGCGATGAAAACCACCGAAGGAATTCTGCAGACCAACCTGAACGAGTTCCTTCGCCAAATTCGAAAAGCGCCGCACTCTACCAGTGGACAATCTCCATCTCAACTATTTCTGGGACGAGAACTTCGTACACGTCTCAACCTGGCGAGACCCGAAGACGTTCGCTCTAGAGACTGCGAAAAACAGAAAGCAGAAATGGACTCGACATTCCACACCTTCGAAGCGGGATAGTCAGTTTACTTCCTGTCAGGCAAACCGAACCTGGACAAGTGGCTGCCCGGTACCATCTTAGCCTGCATCGGAGATCTTCACTATGAGATAAACTACCAGGAGAAACGAATAAAGCGCCACAACGACCAAATTAGGCCATTTCCAGGAATAAAGCCAAACACAGAGAACCAGGAACCGACCAGGGATGAACATGCCAAAATTCCACCTAGGCCTCGACGTGTTCGGTTTTTCCAAGCACCAGCTACCACAGCACCACCAAGAGGACGCCACAAGTGATCCGTGGGAACCGAACACCAACACCAGTTACTCCAGTTATACCGCGCAGATTTACACGCAATCGCCGCTCGCCAGTAAGATTTTCACCATAGACGTAACAAATACAGTTTAAAAGAGGGAGGAAATGTTGTGTATTGGAACTCAAAATGTATGTTCCAAAGCAGTTTCTCCCTCAACAGTTGGTAACAGCTAGACACCACCAGAGACTCAGTTATCGATTATTCGATCTTACCAGAGCCATCCATACATTGTTGCCACTGATCTGTACATTGTTGTTTTTTTTTCATAATAAATTGTGATATAGTTGATCGGTTCGTGGAATTGTCAACCTTAGAAAATAAAGAGCTTAGTAAACACAAAACCAATATTATTATGACAGTTTGGTTAAGGCTGTTAATATGATTTGATTTCTATTTGTGCATAGTTATAATCCTGTGTGATTGTGCGTTATGTTCTGTTGTATAGGCCTATGCTATGCATAATTATAATGTAGGAGTAGAGGCACTACTGTGCACAAACTCAGCTCCCACTCACAGTGTATGTACTGATACGGTAGTAATTAGCTCAATTACTATGATGAGAAAATTATTAATAATCATTTTAATAATAATTTATTGTTTTTCTGGCAAGCGTATAGGCCAGGCGTTCTCAACCTTGTGCTCACAAGCACCACGATGCTCTTTAAATTAATTTTATGTTCGACCCTGGTGAATTGTAAATATTATATATCAGAAAACTGTACTATAATGAGGCTCATTATAGTACAAGTTTTCATTATGATACAGTTTCTCCCACCAATCGGAGCTCAAAAAACAGTTGTGTGACCAATTAGGTGAGGATAGCATCGCACCTGCGCTCACTTCCAAGGCCCCCTATTTTAAATTTCACTGCGTGGCGAGTGTCATAGTGAGGTATTCCAGGAGGCCTTGGTCAAATACAAGGTATTCTCTGCGTCCCATGCGCTCTGTACAGTACATAAAACTGGGGAAATCTTGAGAGATATTTATGAATATTTATGTTCGAACATAAAATAGTTATAATTATCGTCGAACATAAACAGTCGTATGCAACTCGCCTATAATGGTAATTAGGACACTCGTATGGAAATTATACAACTCGCTACGCTCGCTTTATAAACATACTCGTGTCTTAATTATTGCCATTATAGGCTCGTTGCATAATGTACTATTGGTGCTCTCGTCGTACGAGCCAAAATGTGCTCGTGAGTACAAACTCCCGGAGATCCATTCTTCAATTCTAATTCTGTTGCACGAACCAGAATAATAGTGTTTTCATTACAAGTACATAGTCCGGCTCTGTGGCTAAATGGTTAGCGCGCTAGGCTTTGGCCCACAGTGCCCCGGGTTCGATTCCCAGCCGAGCCATCAGAGATTTTAATCTCCTGAGGTTATTGCCCGTGGCTCGGGGACTGGGTGTATGTGCCGCCCTCATCATCACTTCATCCTCATTACGACGCGCAGGTCACCCACGGGCGTCAACTAGAAAGACCTGCACTAGGCCTCTCCGAAGGCCACACGATCATTACATTACAAGTTTTGACAGTCAGAATATTTTTTATCATTTTGTGAAATAGTATTTATATATACAGTGAAAATAATTGGGCATCCCTGTTTTGAGTAACACGAAAGATGCTGATTCGACTCGACTGTCCACATTTAAATGTATCTTATCTGCATGAGTCATGCAATCAGTTGCAGCAAGCCTGGTGAGCGGTGAATCCCTAGCTATTTAAGCACTTCTTAGGGAGAGATAGAGATAAGAAAAGAAAGAGAGGCGCATGCTTGTTGCATTATTATTATTATTATTATTATATTCGATTTATTGGTGCTCGAGCACTTAATATGGCATGAAAGTGGTACTCACAATCTCAAAAAGGCTGAGAACGCCTGGTGTAGTCTATCTTTGGGCCACTATGGGTATCGCACACACATAACGACAGTGCAGGCACCAAACTCGTGATTTGCGGAGTTAGGCCAACGGCTGCCCCTCAGAATTTAACGCGTTGTACTTGGGGCTGCAAGCCTTAATTTAAATGCGTCACTGAATGTACATAGAGCCCTGCGCGGATAAACAGAAAGTTATCCGCATCCGGCCCACATCCGCATGACTGTTATCCACATCCGCCCCGCATCCTCACGACTGTTATCCGCATCCGCCCCGCTACCGCATGAATTTTATCCGTATCCGCACGTTTGTTACCAAATCTGCTGATATTACAATGAAAATGAAAATCCACAGCCTGCTTCCACTCAACCGACCGGGGCAGGAATGGAATGAATGAAGCCCCCAGCTAGCGGCGAGGATATGAACTGTGCCGGCTGCCGAAGCCTGTCGCACTCCTCTGGGGCAATGATTAAATGAATGACAGATGAAATGAAATGATAGTGGAGAGTGGTGCTGGATTGAAATGTTGACAGGGAAAACCGGAGTACCCGGAGAAAAGCCTGTCTGCCTCCGCTTTGTCTAGCACAGATCTCACATGGAGCGACCGGGATTTGAACCACAGACCCAGCGGTGAGAGGCCGGCGTGCTACCGCCTAAGCCACGGAGGCATTTTGCTGACATTACAATAATATTTTTAATTTATTAGATAAAGTATTATTTAGACATTTGAGGAGAAATTCGTTCCCCTAGGCTACGTGTGAATCGCAAGACGATGGTGACTGAGCTTTGTCCCTCTGAGTAAAGGCAAGTGAAACAGTGGGTGGCTAATTATAGTCCTCGGATATAAGCATGCAGGCAAGCGCAGGTATCAAGTCAACACTAATTGAGGGTATTCCCATGACTGGTTTTCCTCACTTCTCTATTATTCTCATACAATCGAAGCGAGAGCAAATAGAGAAATAACAAGAAACGCAAAAGACGCACATCCTAGCAAAATCTAAAATAATTTAAAATAATTCCAGTTCAAAATTGTATTCTAAAAACTATCCGCAAATTTACTCTAAACATTATTCGCAGCTTATCCGCTATCCATACAAACTATATCCGCAAGGCGAAAAATGTTGCGGATATCCGCTGGTTTATCCGCAGATATCCGCATCCGCGCAGGGCTTTAACTGTACAGCCATTACGTCAGTGACAGACACGGCCCGCTATCTTTGCAAATACCAGTGGAAGCGTGACGTAGCAGCTGCTTATTACCGTGAATTGCCACGTGCAGGTTGCATGTCTTTGTGCGGCGGAGGGAGGCTTGGAATTGTGTCAAATTGCCGAAAGTGTAACAGGTCATCGACCGGGAGCTAAGCACAACCCACACAATAGCTCCGCTATATAAATAGAAATATAACACAAGATTAATCCTTTCCCTCCCTCAGAAATGAGAAAGGGCATATATAAAGAAAATATGATTCCTTCGGTAAAAAGACATACAGTAGATCAGATTGCTCATTCGCTTCTGCAGCAGTTTGCTCCTTCGAGTTCCACTCCCACTGGTAACTTGTTGTTGGTTTTTGTTTTTGTTCCATTAAGGAGCTTGTGGTAAGCCTCCGTGGCTTAGGCGGCAGCCCGCCGGCCTCTCACCGCTGGGTCCGTGGTTCAAATCCCGGTCACTCCATGTGAGATCTGTGCTGGACAAAACGGAGGCAGACAGGTTTTTCTCCGGGTACTCCGGTTTTCCCTGTCAACATTTCATTCCAGCAACACTCTCCACTATCATTTAATTTCATCTGTCATTCATTTAATCATTGCCCCAGAGGCGTGCGTCAGGCCTCGGCAGCCGGCACAGTTCATATCCTCGTCGCTAGATGGGGGCTTCATTCATTCCATTCCTGACCCGGTCGGAGACTGGAAGCAGGCTGTGGATTTTCATTTCAAGGAGCTTGTGGTATCATCAAGTTGGATGTGTAAAAGTGCTGGTGGTGATTGTTATTTTATGGGGAGAAACATGTAGGTCATCTGCCTCTAAGGATAAAGATGATAATGAAAATTACTGAATGTGTCACAATACTACACCAAACTACTGACACATACTTAGAGAAGAAATGGTCGAAACCTGAAGAAATAAGGGAAATGAAAGGTAGGGGAAAGAACTGCCCATAATTCTCGAAGAATTAGGATTGAGGGACTAGGAACGAAGTAGAGCCATGAAAGGAATGGGGAGATGGCTCGCCCCATGATCACTGCAAAAGGGAAGAAATGGACCCAGCTCAGGAATACCTCGGGTTCACCAAATCACGAACTCATCTCTCGTGAGTCCTACAGTGTGTAGCACTATCCACGGTGCACCATTCGTGGTGGGGCTACACACTCCCTACCTTCTCTAGGGCCTCTTACAGAAGGCAGGAGATACAATGAGCCCTTGAGAGTGTAGCACTATCCACAGTGCACCCACCATACGTGGGAGGGGGCTACCTTCTCTAGGGCCTCTTACAGAAGGCAGGAGATACAATGAGCCCTTGAGAGTGTAGCACTATCAAGGGTGCACCATACCTGATGGGGCTACACACACCCTGTCTCCTCTATGGTCTCTTACAGAAGGCAGGAGATACAATGAGCCCTTGAGAGTGTAGCACTATCCACAGTGCACCCACCATACGTGGGAGGGGGCTACCTTCTCTAGGGCCTCTTACAGAAGGCAGGAGATACAATGAGCCCTTGAGAGTGTAGCACTATCAAGGGTGCACCATACCTGATGGGGCCACACACACCCTGTCTCCTCTATGGTCTCTTACAGAAGACAGGAGATACAATGAGCCCTTGAGGGTGTAGCGCTATCCACAGTGCACCCACCATACGTGGGAGGGGGCTACCTTCTCTAGGGCCTCTTACAGAAGGCAGGAGATACAATGAGCCCTTGAGAGTGTAGCACTATCAAGGGTGCACCATACCTGATGGGGCTACACACACCCTGTCTCCTCTATGGTCTCTTACAGAAGACAGGAGATACAATGAGCCCTTGAGGGTGTAGCACTATCCACAGTGCACCCACCATACGTGGGAGGGGGCTACCTTCTCTAGGGCCTCTTACAGAAGGCAGGAGATACAAGGAGCCCTTGAGAGTGAAGCACTAACCGGGGTGCACCATAAGTTGTTGGGCAACATACACCCTACCTTCCCTAGAGCCTCTAATAGAAGGCAGGAGATACAATGAGCCCTTGAGAGTTTAGCACTATCAAGGGTGCACCTACGTGGTGGGGCTACACACACCCTGTCTCCTCTAGGGCCTCTTACGGAAGGCTCGAGATACAATGAGCCCTTGATGGTGTAGTGCTATCCAGGGTGCACCATACGTGATGGGGTTATTCACATCCTGTCTCCCCTAGGGCCTCTTACAGAAGGCACGAGATACAATGAGCCCTTGAGAGTGTAGCACTATCAAGGGTGCACCATACGTGATGGGGCTACACACACCCTGTCTCCTCTATGGTCTCTTACAGAAGGCACGAGATACAATGAGCCCTTGAGGGTGTACATCGATCTGTACATCGGTACCTACATGCAAACTCAAGTCATCCACCGTCGCAGAAGGAAATGGTTGCTTGGACACTCCTTACCAGAGCCAACCACATATGCGGTAAGGACAGCGTAAATGAACAGAAGAAGCGAGTTTGGAACACGCTCCTAGTTAATGGATACAGCAAAGGACAGATAAATAGGGCTATACGGAATGTAGAACAAAGCCGAAGAGCTGACGAAAAGAACGAAGATAGGTCCCACCATAAAGCCTTTCTGCCGTATGTACAGGGATTGACAGATCGAATCGACAGGTTGTTAAGGAAACACAATGTGACAACGGTTATGCATCCAATAAACAAACTGACGCAAGTGGTGCGTAAATCAACCGAGATACAGCAGCCTGGTTTGGCCTTTTCCTGTTGACAGGTTAACATAGGGCAAACAAAAAGAAGCATTTCCATTAATATATCAGAGCACATTTCAGACACAAAACACACTACTGATCTGCAATAGCTGAACATTCTGTAGTCACGAGACACGCCATAGAATTTGACAATGCCGAAAGTGTTGCTAAAATTCCTGGATATATAAACAGATTAAATAGAGAGGCAATAGAGGTCGTGAAGCATCCCAATAATTTCAATTGCGAAGACGGATTCAGACTTTGCAACACTTGGAAAGATCTCTTAGCGCGCGACTGGCTGGGGCGTGGACCTATCAGAGAGCAGCGTGAGGTCAATGCAGATCAAGCAGGCACGTCTGGCTGGCAATAACCGTCAGTTTGGTTACGGACAACAACTCGCACTCACCCATGTTAAAGGCTGCTGCAATGACAGCCGAAACATCGGGAAACAATCACCGATACACGACGCGGCTCTATCCTGTAAGCCTAGATGTTAAACTCGACACCAGTCATGAAAGACTACGATCTTAAAAACCTCAAGATGGAGGCTGTGTGAAATTTTAACATAAAGTTTATATTTCTTGTGTCTTAATCATGCGATTGAAGTGAAAGTTTGAATAATGAACCTACGCGATAATCTTCATCTAATGGCACATAACCCTATGGTCTACATATATAACAATCCAACATTGCGTGCATCCGAAATATTTAGACGGCTCTCTATATCTACGAATCTATTACAGCAATCAAACAGAAATTTTGTATGCTGATAGAGGCTATTAACGTAAGTTCACATATGGGACTTTAAATAATCTGTTGAACACAAAACCAACATGGTGGCCAAGCGAAGTTAAAATATTTAAATGGAATTAACTCACGATTTAATCATCCGAGCGTAGTGAAACTTGGTACGGTAAATGTTCTTATAAAATTGTATCTACTGAAATTCAATCATACTCAATTGTTTTGATAACCCCTAGACGGCGGGTGTGTGAAATTTTAAAATTATGCTTTAATTTCTTGTGTCCTGATCATGCGATCGATGTGAACGTTTGAGTAATGAATAATGCAAATAATGAACCTAATCTTCATCCAATGGTACATAACTCTATGGCCCACACATATAACAATCTAACATGGTGACCATCGGAAGTATTTAGACGGTTCTCAATATCTACGAATCTATTACAGCAATCAAATTGAAATTCTGTATGCTAATAAAGTTCACCTATGGATCATTCAATAACCTGGTGAGCGTCAAAACTAACATGGTGGAGACGCAAAATTTAAATATTCAAATGGATTCTTCTCGTGACTTTTCATCCGAGCGGTATGAAACTTGGCACGGTATATCTTCATACAAGCCTTAATATACTGACGTCTAATTTAACGGAATTTTATGAGAACTTCAAAATGGCGGCTGCCCATTTTATAAAATCTCGTTTTCATTTCTCGTGTCCTAAATAGGACCAGTGGGACATATGTAAATAGGCTATTTAGTTCTTCATGGAATTAATTGTTATATATTGTGCCCAACTGGTCACGGCAGTCTGGTATCGAACTCAGGGCCTTATCAGAGAAGACCAGGCAAATGGTTATGCCTAAGGTCGAACCAGTGGTCTCTAAGGGGGAGCCATTATATGGAACCCACAGAGCAATGAGAGGTCTACTGACACATAATAGTCTAGCGTGATTTCACGATTATTTAGGTGCAAATCATAGCAATTGAAAGGAGAAATTATAAGCAAAATGCAAGGAAATGTACGTTTTCAGTGCATACGAAGTCGAGAGAGGCTAGTATTGAAGTCTGACAAATGACTTTTAAAAGTAGGCGGAGTAGCCTTGGCGCCTACGGAACTATTTCTGTCTAGGGCGGTCAGACAGCTCAAAATTAATGACCCGGGAGTTCACCGGTCGACAACGGGCGAAGCTTTGGCGGGACCAAGCCCACAAGAAATTAATTAATTACAGAGAAATGGAGCATTGTAATGCGATGGAACATACACATAGATGAATGTATTCACGGAGGAGTAATTTAGAAGTGGTTTTTCACCTAAAATTACGCCTATTTCTCAAAATGACCGCATTGCAACCTAACTCATGCTCTAGAGCATGAATACTTTAACCAACCAGCGGGAAATCCCCACCGTAGCGTCCCACGCGCTGAACTAAGGCAATTAATTGTAATTAATTGGCCGAAGCGATCGCCGGCACGCGAGTGTTTTTAAAACTTCCACGCCTAGATAAACAAGATGCAGTTGTTATTTCGGCTGAAGACGGAGTATTTCAAGAAGGGAGTCGCTCTCACGTGTCCCGTGAACTATTTTGCGCAAGAAACCAATATAAGGGGAGAGCACCCTACGCCAAGGGTCAGTTATGGTCAGTCGAAGTCAGTTACACGTCTGTTATGGTTCAGTGGAAAGCAGTTGAAGACGTCAGACGGTCGCTCGAGTTGGAAGTTAGTTCTTTGTCTACAAGCGCTCTGCAGTAAGCACGCCAATTATTAAAATATCAGCGTACCGCCGTTGAAGACAATGGAGGCAAATTGTAAGCTTCATCAGTGATAATGAAGTGCATAAAAGGTAACAAAGTGCAGATATTGCTTTATTATCTGACACAGATATAAATTCGCTACAGCGAATAGGAACTGATAATGTTTGGAACAGTTCGTATACCGGAAGGTATTGTCAATTATATGACATCAGCATTAGGAACACTCCAGTGATGGGAGAGTGGAAGTTATTGCCACCTATCCAGGACAGTGAGGTAAACGGGAGTGCAGGGAACTAGGATAGAACATCTATAAAAACGCTACTAGATTTCACGGAGACCAGCGGTTATCATAAGTCATCGCATCTCTGAGGTCAAGCGTAGGTGAAATCCAGATTAAGGATCAACATGTGAAATGATAGATGAAGTGTATAAATTGTGAAATAATAATTTAAAGTGTTAATGTGTTTAATGTTTAATATTCAGTGTTTATCAGTGGTAAAGGCCACTTGTGGTAATATGTGCATCATGTGTAAAAAGTGTGAATCTCAGTGTTGTGTATTGGATATCATGATGGATTAAGTCAATCGTCATGGTAGAGCTCAGGCGGAGATACTGGTACTTTCCAGCCAGAAGGAAACGTGAGTAAACATGCAAATAATAACATTATAATGGCATAGTTCACCATGTAACGATTAATCACTTTGAAATTAAAGAAGTAATAGTCACTTACTGAACGAGTTTTCACCACTCGTCTTGAATAAAGTATGACTTGGAAGGTGATTTGCTTAGGACCATGTAGATCAAAAATAGTGATGGATCTAAACGTTAAAATAATAATAATAATAATAATAACTGGGGTCGGCAACCATAAAGTAAGGGCAAAATTAGCCTAGGTAATGTTCAAATAGTGTCATGTCTAATTTAAGATACTGTCATTTGGTAAACAGTAAAGAATGTAGTGTGGAATATCGCGAATACGAGAGCTTTTCTCAGTGTCAGTGAAATTTTGAATGAATATGTGAAATTAAAGTAAGCCGGTATATTTATACATTTGTGTTAGGAGCTATGTAAAGCTTTGGCTTAAATAATAGTCTATAACATGAAGAACGCAGGTACCTTGATAATGGAGTCATATATGTGAAATATTGTTTAGCCGCATATAGCGTGCAGATTAACGTAGAATCCAGTGATTTACGTAAGATAAGCACGGGAAAGACTAGTATAGCTTGCGCGTGAGGTGAAAATGGGCTTAATCTTCGAGAAGTATCGCCTTTGTGCATACTGTATTGTGTTACGCAGCGATTTGGATAGAGTCTGTCTATTGCCAACGCTTGCATTGAATTATAGCCACTATGGACGCCCAGCGAGGCGCGGTGAGCATTTTTACTTATGGTCTGCCCGAGAGGTAGAATCATATTCGTCGACGAGGAACGTGGTTCCAAAATATATATATGTAATGACAGCTGCTGATGATAACCATGGGGTTTCATTATGATGCGCGTCTTATAAGCCACAGTAATCACCTTAGAACGGCAATGCTATCATTAGAATTCCACCCCTGCCATGAATGTTTAATAGGAGCCATTTGAGCCCAAATACACTGTAAAGTTAGGTGTTAATTAATTAAATGACTCAATTACTTAGGACCATGCCTAGCGGATCTTTCTTGTTATATAAATTGTAAACAAGGATGGCCTTGACGGTAGAGAGAGACAGGAAATATAGACCATTTCCGTGGCAGCCATCTTGGAGAGCTGTCTGGAACTAATTTTATGACCTGCTGAGGGGAGAGAGGTCGCTCGACCGATCCCTTGTCAATTACGGTCACAATAGGACACTGAGAGGTCTCGGTATTCAATAATGCAATTAAAATATGAGTATTTTAGTGATGCAAATGGAATTAAATGGTATATGGCAACTCACATACGTGGTTGAACCATAGAAATCTGATGATATTTGGCGAAGTTATCCTCTGAGGGGGAAGGCTGAACCAAAATAATGTAGGCATCTTCTTTAAAGTGCATTTTGCCAGTTTATGCTAATTTAGGAAAAACGGGTATGTGTTTTTCCCAGAACATGACACAGTTGTATCTATAATAAGTCCGACAAGACCCAGATAATCGTTATATGGTGAAACTATAAATATTCTATCCATGTTTATGTTTATTTTATGATTAAGAAGCATGACTCATTTTCCTAGAGCGTTCATAGGGATGGAAAGAAGGAAGATGATTCGCACGACACAACAAAAATATTTGCTAATAAATGTAGGAAACATTGAAGTAATGATAATTAAAGTAAATGTCGTAGAGGACGGAATAATGTCTTAGAAATTCATGTTTGTGACATGTGGTTTTTGTGTTAAGATACTTCCATTAAATAAAATTGTGTCACATGACGGACACTATGAAAACCTTGTAATCTGAACTATTATTGACAGGATATTAGAAGTAGGTTTGAGTGCATTGTAGCGCTATTTTTAAGGAGAAAGCTCACAGAATAACCCTCTTTATTTGTGGGAATTAATTGTAATTTGTCCTTTGTTTTGTATTTGCTGTACAGCCATGATTTTAGACCAGTAAATGTTTTATTCATAGGAATGTTGTGTGTTTCCTGTAGAGTAGTTACCTGGTAGACTCAAATCCTGAACATGTGGTCGTATTGTGGGCATGAACGTCCCATACCTCGAAAGACCGTGAGCTAGTTGGGATACGAACACATGGTCCACATGGTGACAATCGGGTACATGGGGGGAGTTGTCTCTGTACTTGGATTGAGTCACAGGTAATTACTTAAGTCGGTCAAGGTATTAATGGTAGAAGCAAATAATAACATAGAAATTAGGACAGAATAGGAAGACCGCATCCCATTTGTTAATAAGCCACCACATTAAAAATAATTGTTAATCCTCCATAAGACATGCTTATATAATTGTAACTTTCATAAACCATAGCCATAGATAACACATATAAAATAACATGACGCTGATATGTGGGGCCAGTTTAAAATACAGGTAACCTCCACTTAAGCATCATGAGCATGGCATAAATAAGCATGTTGACTACCCTAATTTAACATGGCGCCCAACGTGGGGCATTCGGCAGTAAAAACCACTCCTTGGACAGTTTTAATAGTAAATTAGAATATGGCCGATGTCTTACGATGGCATCCATGCACTCTTCTTATATTTAACATGGCGCCCGTACGTGGTTGGCTTATGGGATTCAGAAAAAACCCATAATAATAGCATGGTTTTCATGGGGAAAACCATAGAAATATTTTTTTTTCCTCAAACTTGGTTTGAGCGATTGTGAGTCTTTCTAAATGATGTTCAGACGTCAGACAAATGTTGTCAGACGGGTACGAGGGTCTATACCCATTCCATAGTTAGTTTTGACATTTTATAATATGTTGTTGTTGTTGTCGCGGGATCGGAATCCTTTCTTTCCAATAGAACGCGCCAGTGTCTTCAGCTAGGGCCTACCTGAATCTCAAATTAAGTAGCACAGGATGGCCGGAACGGAAGAAGTACTCAGGTGTATCGCCGAGTTAAGGGAACATTTCGATGTTATAAATGCTAAAAGTAAGGAAGAATCCAAAGCATTTAAAGATGAAATAGCGGATAGGCTAGAGGCTAGTCAAACTGAGGTAAGCCAGATGTTGGCTACAGTCAATACTAGACTAGAGGCTAATCAAGCCGAAATAAATACTAGACTAGAGGCTAATCAAGCCGAAATAAATACTAGACTAGAGGCTAGTCAAACTAATGTAAACACACAGTTAGAATTAAACCTAGGAGAGGTTAATAAGAAAATGGACGACGTTAAAGAGTCTGTCCAGAGACAGGTAACTAAGAATATTGTTAGCGTGATCTCAGAAATGCAAAATGATAACGAAAAACGCTTTGAGTCTATTGAATTAAAATTAGAAAGCAATTTGCAAATGTGCAGAGAGTCACAGCGTGAAATTAACGATAATTTAAACAGTATGTCCCGGGAGCTTAAAGACATTCAAAGTCAGAATGAAGCAAACACGAAACGTCAGTTAGAGCAATTTAACACGTTTACTCAGACCGTGGATCATAGGTTCGAGGATAATGAACTAAAATGGAATACGAGAATGGCAGGTTATGCCAAGGCTGTGGACGAAGCTTTAAAAAAGCAGGACCAGAATATCCTTGACCAATGCAAGGAAATGCAGGAAATAAAGACGTCTGATCGAGATAATAAGGAAATAATGTCTAATATGAAGATACAAGTTGGAAAAGTGCAGAAAGAGTTGGAAAACACTCAGAATGACTTAGCAGTTCTCCATAAAAGACAGGACGGAGACCAAGGAGAAATAACAAAAATAAGGACTGAAATCTCTCATATACAAGGTCACATTCAACGGGAAGTTACAGGCTTACGCGAAGAGTTAGAGCTTCGAGAAGGCTTAAAGACTGAAGCCAGTGATAAGACTCTTGCCGAAGTAAGAGAAAGTCTAGCAGGGGAAATTATCCACCTGAAGGAAAACCTTAAGGATAATAAAGAAAAGGTATTTTCTATGGCAGAAAGAAACCGAGATCGCCTCGAGAAAATAGAACGAGAGGTATTAGCTCGTTTGGAAAGGACTGAAAACAGGCACAGCCAGTTAGAAACGAGAATGATAGCGCAGGAAGAATCCATGTTGCGGAATCCTAGGTCTAGCGAAGGAAGTATAGACGAGAATAGGAGGAATAAATGGGCAGAGATAGAAATACAGCCCACTCCAAAGAATGCAGCAATGCCAAGTGACAGCCCGTATGCCACACCTGGTATGCCAATGGCTATGTCAACACCGCAGGAAAATGCTGTACAGAACCAAATAGTCACAGTTATAAGGGCTAGTGATGAAAAACCAAAGAAATACTCTGGGAGTAATTCTAATATGACACCCAAGTACTGGCTTAAAGAAGTTTCCGAGTACTTGAATGATGCGAAAGTACCGCCAGAGCGCAGGTTGAGAGCGATTGAAAAACTCACCGAAGGAGAGTGTGCTCTATGGTTTAGAAGTTTTAGGTACACGTTCGACACCGTTGAGGAATTTCGCCAAGCATTTTTAAGCAGGTATTGGAACGCGAGCGTACAACAAAATCTCAGACTGGACTTGTATTCCAGGCGTTACAGTACTAGTAACCCGACCAAGTACGGAGAGTTTTTTGTGAACCAATTATGCCGTTTTCGCGAGCTCGACGAAGGACTCAGAGAGTCAGACTTATGCATAGCAATAGCTAAGCAGCTGCCGTATGAAGTGCAGCGCCTGCTAATCTCAGCAAACGCCAAAACTGCAATCGATATGGAGGAGGTGCTGAGACAACTTGATTTAACCACAGTGCAGCACGCAAGACAAAGCCGACATGTGGAACAGGTTAATATGACGAATACGCCGATCGAGCCAACGAAGGTGCAGACGAAATCCAAGTCTACAAGCACCGAAACAGAAAAATCCGACTGGCAGCGCGAAGGACGCGAAAACCAAAATTGGAGGCCAGCGTATCGAGGAGGTTCGAACCGTGGTAACCGAGGAAGGAAAAACTGGAATCAGCGTGGTACCAGAGACCAGCAGCTGGATGACAGAAGAAATTACGGCCGAAATGGGAATAACCAAGGATGGAGATCCCAAGAGCAGAGTCGTGGGTTCGATGAAGAGGCGGAAGAACGCTATCATGCATCTTTAAGATACATGGAAGAGCGCGGAGATGATCCAAGACAATCGCGAGTTCACTGGGATGAAGCGATTCGAAATAGAAGGTCACCCGACATATATCAAAATGATGATGGTGCCAAAAGTCTGGAACTTCAGCAGCATGAAGACAGGCAGAAGAACTCCACAAAGAATGGAGCAATTGAAAAAAAAAACACCAATTTTAAATGACCAGAGAGAGATAGGTTCAGGATGGAGTACTGTAAATGTTATTAACTGGATTGCCAAACCTGAGGAGCTTATCGAAGACCTCGATGAAAGAACGGTCAATGTAAGAAGGGAACTACCTATTATTATTGTAAACATTGCGGGAACGAAAGTAAGAAGTCTCATCGATACAGGATCAACAGTGAGTTTGATAACCCAGGCATTATACAATGAAATCCAGAGTAAAATCCACGCATTGAAAATACCCATTTCAAGCGTGAAAATAAAAGGTGTCATACCAGACAAAGTTATGATATGCAGATACCAAGTATTTTTAGATCTGCAGATAGGGAACTCTACATTCTCACAGAGCTTCCTACTTGTAAATAAGCTGCCATATAACCTTATTGTTGGGATGGATTTCATAAGAGAGTATAAAGTTATTATAGATCTCTCGCAAGACATTGTAATGTTTCGCGCAAGTGAGGGAAAGGAAGACTTAGAACTCTCATTAAGGCATAATGAAGCGAGACAAGAAGAATATGTATGGCATACATACGGAGATATGACTGGGGAGGCAGTGTCGACAATAGAAGATATTGAGGAAGAGTTGGCAACACTGGCCGCAGACATTGAAAAAGATCTCGAACCAAAATTTGAAGAATGCCTGGAAGAGAAGATTGAGGAAGCTAAATTTGGTCCAGAATATAAGAAAATGCTAAGGGAACTGCTATTCGAGTATAAAGGAGTCTTCGATTCGAGACCTGGCCGGATCAAGAATTTCCAGTATGCGTTTCAAGTCAGCGATTGGACGCCATTCAAACAGAAGCCGTATCCTGTAGCTGAGAAACATTATTTAAAGGTCAAAGAAGCGATACAGGAAATGCTAGAAGCAGGCGTCATTGTAAAGACAGCCACACCTTATGTCAGCCCACTGGTAGTTGTACCGAAACAGGATGGAAGTGTGAGGATATGCCTGGACCTACGAAATTTGAATTCCAAGGTTATACCGGAATTTGATACAGTTCCACCCATTAAGGAGGTACTCAGAAGGTTCAAAGGAAAGACTGTATTCTCAAATCTTGATCTAACGGCAAGTTTTCACCATCTTGCTCTGGAAGAGAAAACAAGTCTGTTAACCGGATTTTTATTTGACCAGCACACGTACTCCTACGTCCGTCTTCCATTTGGATTAAAAACAGCAGGTTCAGCGTTGATACGAGCGCTAGATAGGAACCTATCCGAAGAAGTAAAAGCTACAACCATATGCTACGTAGATGATATACTACTGACCTCTGAAACAGTTGAAGAACATGTCAGAGATCTACGCAAGTTGTTATATGACCTAAGTCAGGCTAACTTCAAGGTCAATATAAAGAAGTCTAACTTTGCTCAGAGAGAAGTTAAATTTCTAGGTCATGTAATCGATGCACAAGGAGTTAGGCCTAATCCGGGAAAACTGGAAGTCATAAAACGTTTCCCGAGACCAACGAAGGTGAAGAACGTCAGGCAATATCTAGGCGTTATTGGATTCTTTTCGAACCGTTGTCCGAAGTACACCGAGACTGTAGCACCACTCCAAGACTTACTTAAAAAGGGAGGAAGATGGCGATGGACGGAGCAATGCGAGGAAGCCTTCGTGAAATCTAAACAGATGCTGTTAGATTATGTGAAATTGGGATATCCTGACTACACTCAGAAATTTATCATCCAGACTGACGCATCCTTCGTAGGCATTGGAGCTATGTTGTATCAGGAAAATAAGGACAGGCCAGAGGAGAGAACTTATATCGCATTCATCAGTAGAAGGTTGAGGCCTAATGAAAAGAATTATACGGTCACGGAGATCGAGTTACTTGCGATACTGTATGCATTACAGTATTGGCACAAGCTGATTTATGGTTTTAGAATTATTTTGAGAACAGACCATAAAGCCCTAACGTTCCTGCTGAAAACTGACTTGTCGAGTCAAAGACTGACAAGGTGGTCCCTATACATACAACAATTTCAAGTGGAAATAGAATATTGCCCGGGGAAGGACAATATCATACCTGATTTGCTAAGCAGATACCCTACAGCAGAGGAAGAAGAAACTCTAGCTATTGAAATAGAAGATAGAGATCAGAAGACCTTAGATGATCTGAGGAACATCACCGTTTTTCAACGTGAAGATCCCTGGATACGGTTGATGATAAATTACTTCGAGGGAAAGCTGAATAGAGGAACCCCGATGTATATGGAAGCTGAAGCACTTTCAACGGAATATCTATGGTTTAACCAGATGCTACATAAATGGAGCGACTCTGACCACACAAAACCTAGGATTGTTGTACCACCAGCATTGCAGAGAAGGCTAGTTTGGCTAGCACACCGAGCTTTTGGACATTCAGGTGTAGATAAGACTGTTGCCCTGCTTAAAGAGGCGTTTATTTGGCCTAAACTTAGAGAAACAGTCAGAAATACTATCAGGACATGTGATATGTGCCAACGAGTAAAGCCTAACTCGTACTTAATGAGGCAGAAACCTATACCACTCTTACCAGAGAAGCCATGTCAGCTTCTGGCGCTGGACAACTTTGGGCCCCTGCCTAGAGCTAGAAGAGGAAATAAACACATCCTAGTTGCACTAGACGTGTTTTCCAAAATGGTAGTCCTGTGTCCAATTCAGAAAACCAGTACAAAACAAGTACTTAAGAGGCTGAAGGAAAGAATCATTCCTATATTAGGACAGCCAGAAAACATCTTATCGGATCACGGAAGCTGTTTTACCAGCGTAGAATTTCGCAGGGAGTTGGAAAATCTGGGCATAAGACAGATTTTGTCCACGGTTAGGCACCCGGAGTCGAACTCAGCTGAGAGAGTTATGAGGGAGGTGCAGAAATACATGAAGATATACTGCTCTACTGAGAATTGGAAATGGATTGACGTGCTTGAGATTATTGAATATTGTATCAACAATACTGTGCACGAAGCTACAGGAGAGGTGCCAGTGAGCTTACATCTCGACAGAAGACCCGAGAGGCCATGGAATAATGTCATCCAGACACCCGTCGATGCACAACTTGGACGTGAGTTGAGAATCCAGAGGACGTTCGAGTATCTCAAGAAACAAGCAGATAAACGACAGCGGAGAAACAGGAGGAAACGTTATCATAGACCGCTACTTGTGGGAGAATACGTCTTATTGAAAAAACCCGCCAGTTCAGATCCAGAGAGCAGGAAATATAAGAAATTTCAGCACGCTTATCTCGGACCCTACCTGATTATAAGGGATCTGCAGAATAACGCATATCGGATTAAAGATGAGGCAACAGGTAGAGAAGTTGTGGTAAATGCCGCAAATCTGAAGTTATATAGTCCACCAGAAGACTATGAAGCGAGAGAAGAGCAAGCTACACACACCCAAGTGAACGAGGAATCATTACGTATGCACGGAAAGGTTCCGGAGAAAAGCTTGCAGACTCGAGAAGGGTCGAAGAAAAGGAAACAGCTCGCCAGCCCAGCGGACACGAGGGGAGAATGCAGCTGTCGACTGCAGGAGTTTTACGACCAGTTAAAGGGAGCCGCTGTAGAGTTAGAGGAGATGAATGAACAATTGAGACAGGAAAACGAAAGTCTACGAGACAGCAGACAAGAGTGGAGTGGGAAAACGTGAAAGCCCATTGCCAAGAGCAATGACCGCTTAAAATAAACACTGCAAGGAGTTGATACCAGCTGATAGGCCCGAAAAATTCACTTAGGAAATGAATTTTTCGAACTTAGCAGGAGAAAGATGTGCCCAACTGGTCACGGCAGTCTGGTATCGAACTCAGGGCCTTATCAGAGAAGACCAGGCAAATGGTTATGCCTAAGGTCGAACCAGTGGTCTCTAAGGGGGAGCCATTATATGGAACCCACAGAGCAATGAGAGGTCTACTGACACATAATAGTCTAGCGTGATTTCACGATTATTTAGGTGCAAATCATAGCAATTGAAAGGAGAAATTATAAGCAAAATGCAAGGAAATGTACGTTTTCAGTGCATACGAAGTCGAGAGAGGCTAGTATTGAAGTCTGACAAATGACTTTTAAAAGTAGGCGGAGTAGCCTTGGCGCCTACGGAACTATTTCTGTCTAGGGCGGTCAGACAGCTCAAAATTAATGACCCGGGAGTTCACCGGTCGACAACGGGCGAAGCTTTGGCGGGACCAAGCCCACAAGAAATTAATTAATTACAGAGAAATGGAGCATTGTAATGCGATGGAACATACACATAGATGAATGTATTCACGGAGGAGTAATTTAGAAGTGGTTTTTCACCTAAAATTACGCCTATTTCTCAAAATGACCGCATTGCAACCTAACTCACGCTCTAGAGCATGAATACTTTAACCAACCAGCGGGAAATCCCCACCGTAGCGTCCCACGCGCTGAACTAAGGCAATTAATTGTAATTAATTGGCCGAAGCGATCGCCGGCACGCGAGTGTTTTTAAAACTTCCACGCCTAGATAAACAAGATGCAGTTGTTATTTCGGCTGAAGACGGAGTATTTCAAGAAGGGAGTCGCTCTCACGTGTCCCGTGAACTATTTTGCGCAAGAAACCAATATAAGGGGAGAGCACCCTACGCCAAGGGTCAGTTATGGTCAGTCGAAGTCAGTTACACGTCTGTTATGGTTCAGTGGAAAGCAGTTGAAGACGTCAGACGGTCGCTCGAGTTGGAAGTTAGTTCTTTGTCTACAAGCGCTCTGCAGTAAGCACGCCAATTATTAAAATATCAGCGTACCGCCGTTGAAGACAATGGAGGCAAATTGTAAGCTTCATCAGTGATAATGAAGTGCATAAAAGGTAACAAAGTGCAGATATTGCTTTATTATCTGACACAGATATAAATTCGCTACAGCGAATAGGAACTGATAATGTTTGGAACAGTTCGTATACCGGAAGGTATTGTCAATTATATGACATCAGCATTAGGAACACTCCAGTGATGGGAGAGTGGAAGTTATTGCCACCTATCCAGGACAGTGAGGTAAACGGGAGTGCAGGGAACTAGGATAGAACATCTATAAAAACGCTACTAGATTTCACGGAGACCAGCGGTTATCATAAGTCATCGCATCTCTGAGGTCAAGCGTAGGTGAAATCCAGATTAAGGATCAACATGTGAAATGATAGATGAAGTGTATAAATTGTGAAATAATAATTTAAAGTGTTAATGTGTTTAATGTTTAATATTCAGTGTTTATCAGTGGTAAAGGCCACTTGTGGTAATATGTGCATCATGTGTAAAAAGTGTGAATCTCAGTGTTGTGTATTGGATATCATGATGGATTAAGTCAATCGTCATGGTAGAGCTCAGGCGGAGATACTGGTACTTTCCAGCCAGAAGGAAACGTGAGTAAACATGCAAATAATAACATTATAATGGCATAGTTCACCATGTAACGATTAATCACTTTGAAATTAAAGAAGTAATAGTCACTTACTGAACGAGTTTTCACCACTCGTCTTGAATAAAGTATGACTTGGAAGGTGATTTGCTTAGGACCATGTAGATCAAAAATAGTGATGGATCTAAACGTTAAAATAATAATAATAATAATAATAACTGGGGTCGGCAACCATAAAGTAAGGGCAAAATTAGCCTAGGTAATGTTCAAATAGTGTCATGTCTAATTTAAGATACTGTCATTTGGTAAACAGTAAAGAATGTAGTGTGGAATATCGCGAATACGAGAGCTTTTCTCAGTGTCAGTGAAATTTTGAATGAATATGTGAAATTAAAGTAAGCCGGTATATTTATACATTTGTGTTAGGAGCTATGTAAAGCTTTGGCTTAAATAATAGTCTATAACATGAAGAACGCAGGTACCTTGATAATGGAGTCATATATGTGAAATATTGTTTAGCCGCATATAGCGTGCAGATTAACGTAGAATCCAGTGATTTACGTAAGATAAGCACGGGAAAGACTAGTATAGCTTGCGCGTGAGGTGAAAATGGGCTTAATCTTCGAGAAGTATCGCCTTTGTGCATACTGTATTGTGTTACGCAGCGATTTGGATAGAGTCTGTCTATTGCCAACGCTTGCATTGAATTATAGCCACTATGGACGCCCAGCGAGGCGCGGTGAGCATTTTTACTTATGGTCTGCCCGAGAGGTAGAATCATATTCGTCGACGAGGAACGTGGTTCCAAAATATATATATGTAATGACAGCTGCTGATGATAACCATGGGGTTTCATTATGATGCGCGTCTTATAAGCCACAGTAATCACCTTAGAACGGCAATGCTATCATTAGAATTCCACCCCTGCCATGAATGTTTAATAGGAGCCATTTGAGCCCAAATACACTGTAAAGTTAGGTGTTAATTAATTAAATGACTCAATTACTTAGGACCATGCCTAGCGGATCTTTCTTGTTATATAAATTGTAAACAAGGATGGCCTTGACGGTAGAGAGAGACAGGAAATATAGACCATTTCCGTGGCAGCCATCTTGGAGAGCTGTCTGGAACTAATTTTATGACCTGCTGAGGGGAGAGAGGTCGCTCGACCGATCCCTTGTCAATTACGGTCACAATAGGACACTGAGAGGTCTCGGTATTCAATAATGCAATTAAAATATGAGTATTTTAGTGATGCAAATGGAATTAAATGGTATATGGCAACTCACATACGTGGTTGAACCATAGAAATCTGATGATATTTGGCGAAGTTATCCTCTGAGGGGGAAGGCTGAACCAAAATAATGTAGGCATCTTCTTTAAAGTGCATTTTGCCAGTTTATGCTAATTTAGGAAAAACGGGTATGTGTTTTTCCCAGAACATGACACAGTTGTATCTATAATAAGTCCGACAAGACCCAGATAATCGTTATATGGTGAAACTATAAATATTCTATCCATGTTTATGTTTATTTTATGATTAAGAAGCATGACTCATTTTCCTAGAGCGTTCATAGGGATGGAAAGAAGGAAGATGATTCGCACGACACAACAAAAATATTTGCTAATAAATGTAGGAAACATTGAAGTAATGATAATTAAAGTAAATGTCGTAGAGGACGGAATAATGTCTTAGAAATTCATGTTTGTGACATGTGGTTTTTGTGTTAAGATACTTCCATTAAATAAAATTGTGTCACATGACGGACACTATGAAAACCTTGTAATCTGAACTATTATTGACAGGATATTAGAAGTAGGTTTGAGTGCATTGTAGCGCTATTTTTAAGGAGAAAGCTCACAGAATAACCCTCTTTATTTGTGGGAATTAATTGTAATTTGTCCTTTGTTTTGTATTTGCTGTACAGCCATGATTTTAGACCAGTAAATGTTTTATTCATAGGAATGTTGTGTGTTTCCTGTAGAGTAGTTACCTGGTAGACTCAAATCCTGAACATGTGGTCGTATTGTGGGCATGAACGTCCCATACCTCGAAAGACCGTGAGCTAGTTGGGATACGAACACATGGTCCACATGGTGACAATCGGGTACAATATCAAACTTATATTATCCATTAAAACTCTCCTGTCTATTAAAACAATTTTCCATGTGATAGGCCTAAATTAAGTCGCTTATGGTTCACAACCTATGTCGTGGTGGCGCAGCGGTAAAGCTGTCGGCCTCTCACCAAGGTGGACTGGGTTCGATTCCCGGTCAATACATGTGAGATTTTCAAAGTGAAATGACATGTCCTGTGGTTCGGATTCCACGTTAAAAGGAGGTCCCGTGGATCATAATCATAAGATTCGCGGTCTCGTAAATCTACAATCTTCCTTCCTTCCTTCCTTCCTTCCTTACAAACTATGTCTTCACCAACACCATTACAATGGAAAGTTATGCTAGATTATATAGTCTCAATATCGGTGATTAAGACTCTTCCCGTGAGGTGGCATCTTTCTGTGACGAACCAATGGAATTAACTTTTATAAAAAGCAAATGCATGGCTTCTATGAGTAACGAAAAGTAACCTACAGAATTTAGTGCCCTTATATAATGATTATTATCATAGCTCATCATACGAATCATCTTCTCATTCGCCTGAATAAGAAGTGAGAAATTAAATAATTAGGTTTTAAAATTTCGAACAGACGCCATCACAATTTTTGAAAATACTTGACCATCGTTAGATGTCTCTACACCAAGCTCTGAATAGATTCGCTGTGCCAAGTTTCACTACACTCGGGTGATTAGATTGCTAGAAATGTTATTTATTTTTGAAAATTTGAAAATCACTTGGCCACCACGATGTTCTTGTGTTTCTCAGGATTTGCAAATTTACATTTCTGTCCTTACTGAACAGTTCTGTAGCTGCATACAAAATGTCAGTTTCGTTGCTTAAATAGTTTCGGAGATACTGAGAACCGGTGAAATGTATCGTAAGGACGCCATGATAGATTGTTTTATATATATGCTATAGAATTATGTGCCGGCAGATGAATATTATAATCATGACCCATTATACCAACCTGTATTTCTATCGCTTGTATAGGACACGAGAAATATAAAAGTGATTTTTCTAAATTTTGCACAACCGCTATTTTAGGTTCTCATAGAAATTGAACCAAATTAGACGTTTGTATATTTATTCTGGTATGAAGATTTTTCGTGCAAGTTTCACTGCGCTCTGATAATTAAGTCGCGATAAGAATTCATATACCGGTAATTGTTTGCATTTCGCGTCGCCGCCATGTTGGATTTGTGTTCATCAGGTTATTGAAACACCCATTGGTGAACTTATGTTAATACATCCCTATCAGCATACAAAATTTCAGGTTGAGTGCTGTAATAAAATCGCAAATATTGAGAACCGTCTAAATACTTCAGATGATCACCATGTTGGTTTATTCTATATGTAGGCCACATTGTTATGTATCATTAGTAGGGTCCTGATTTTTTGAAAATGCATATGCGCATATGCAAAAGCATATTTTGTGAATTTATTGCATATTATGAACATAACAGCATATTTTAGCCTACACATTTGAAATTAAGTATAATCTAAAACATCTTGAACGAAATTGGTTTCGCCTATGTGTTCGGCATCCACCGTAAGCAACTTTCTGAGCAACAGATAACGAGATAACAGTATTTAAAGCCTGGCTATTTCAAGATATGGTTGGGGATGGATATTCCTTCCAACATTTGGGCAGTATCCCTTGTAAGCAAATCTCTGAGAAAACGATGAGATAAATGTATTTTACCCAAGCATGCCGTCTGGCTATTTCAAGAAGGGAATGGGGTGGGACATTCCTGTCACCATCTCAGCAGCCAGTTGCCTGGGGTTAGTTTTGAGAGGAGTTTCATCAGTTAATGTGAGTAGATGAGCAAGAGGGGTTTTAACTCACAACTTTTTGATCCCTCCTCGTATCGGCCTCTAACCCAATAGCTCGCGAACCCATGGTCGGATTTGGACATGCGACATGTTGTAGGACTCGGGGTGATGTACCCTTTCCTATAGTGAACTTGTTATATTTAAAACATAAAAATGAAAATTGTTGTTTTTGAAAGTAGGCTATATGTTTAAAACTAATAATCCTAAAAAGTCATATATAGGCTTTAACGAAAGGTCTCTATGTCCTTTATCGTTAGTACAATACTTTATGTTTTTTACATTTTCCCCCAAAAAAGTTCAATTTTTACAATTGGCTATATTTCTGAAGTTAGGAATTTTACAAAGGAGTGTGTTTGACTTAAATTAAAGGTCTTTACCGCCTTGACACCCAAAATAATTTCCAGGTCTCTAGGACAAAAAGTATTAGTAGTGGGAGAATAAGGGGTCTCCTTATAATCGCGTGTTTGCTTAAATACTGATGCCTATGTTGGAAATGGATTTGTTGGGGTAGGAATAGTGTTAGAGGGTCCAGTGAGGAGTCGTTTTAAGGGTATTTTTTTCTGATCTATCTTATGGCGAGCTTATTTTATTAATGGGTTGAATTTTGAGAATGTTGGAAATGGATTTTGGGGTAAAAACATGATTTTTAGACTCTTTGTTATATCTTGCGAACCAATAAGACTAGAGACGTGTACGAGGTGTCATAGGACTTGGAGTGACGTCCCCCTTTTGAATTTATTATTTATTTTTCCAAAATAAAATTGACAAAGGGCCTAACGACACATGTTAATTTAATTTTTTAATAGTGGTAGTTAAGAGAGAGAAAGAGACGGTGCCGGTTGTGTTAAAATGAGCGTGTCGCTGGCCACGGTGACTGTGCTCAATAGATCATTCGATATTTCGCGAACCAATGGTTATAGGACAGCATGCGACGACTCGTTTTAAGTGTATTTTTCCGATCTTTCCTATGGCGCACTCATTGACTCAAAAGACCTAAAACTGCGAGGTCAACGGCTTTGGTTTCCCTTGATAGACTGAGAACCAATAATGGTAGATGGCTATGTGAAGTGTCGCTTTGCGCGGTGTGACGCTGTAGACGCTGGGCAGCTAAGCGGAAAGAATGGTAAGAGGAATAGTTGTGATGAGATAGATTTAGGATGAAACACGGCTTTGAATGGTTAAGTGAAATGTATGATTTATATATATTCTAGCTGGTAGCCAGTAAGCGAGCCCAAGTGTTTATGGCTCGAACACAGAAAAGAACAGACCTGCTCTGCTAACCAGTCCCCCAATACCACCACGACTTGATAACATTATCTTAGGAATGCGCTGAGCTCAGCTCGCAACAGTGGTGCTGTGGAAAAGTACTGAGAGTGCAATTCATCCCCACCACCACTACTACCACTACTCTGGTGGGAGGTGTGAACGGGAGTGTAGGGAAGGTGAGATGGGTGGGGGTAAGAAGGGGGACAGAGATGCATGTTGATGATAACAGTTACTCTTGCTTACAAGTCTTAGGTCATTGAAACTTGTTTTCCAGACCTGACTAGAGTACAGAGGGAGTAGTCTATAGGTTGTAAGCATGAGTTAATAAATAAATAAATAAATAAATTATAGACACACGGGTTTACACAAAATCTGATTTATTGATCCAAGAATTGAAGGCTGAGCTAAATCCCAACCATTAACATACATTTTGTTTCCTTTTTGATTTATCACTTTTTCCACAAGGTAATGTTTTGGAAACGCTGTCTTTCGGAGTTCTTGGAGATAAAACCTGCCTTTTATGGGCTGATGGTTGAGGTACTCTAGTAAATAGGTGACTGGGCTGTCCAGGTTGACTTGACGAATTCGAAATAGTTCTGTCTCCCAATTTGGTGTATAACCTTTGTCGAAGACAGACGTGAATTTGCTCACACGGACATGGTCACCGATGTTAAGGTGGTTACGTTTAGGATCAGCTGTTATAATGGGGTTAAACAGTTTATCCAGCCGCGGAATATTTGTTGTGGCCAGTCGTGGCTTTGTCCCAATCGTTCTGTGTTTATCATTGTAACGTGACACTAGCTCTGGTATTAAGTCTATCCAGCGTCAGGACCCCCGAGCTGTTAACTCTTTCCACATATGGGTTTTTAGCGTGCGACTAAACCGCTAAACGACACTGGCTTTTAGATTGCTGTACGTGGTGTAATGGTGAATATCCAACGATTTGAGAAAACTGGAGAAATCCTTGTTGAAAATATTTTCCCTGGTCTGTTTGTAGGAGCTGGGGTTGACGTTTGGATTGTTGAATAATACGTATAAAGGCCTTGGTGACTAGAGAGCCAGACTTGCGATTCACAGGTTGAACAAAGGTCATTTTGGAATATACATCAATGACAGTCAGCATATAGCGTACACCATCGTAAACGCTAGCATAGGGTATCATCTCAACCAAATCGGCCTGCCAAAGTTCATCCACACCCCGTGAAATAACCTTGAGTCCCTGATAGTTACGCCTACCAAAGCGATGCAACTCGCGAGCTATTTCCACTGTGATGGGTGAGGGTTTAAACAATAATTTTGGCATTTCGATGTTCTTGTTCAATTTTTTTGATTCCCCAATCGTGACCGGTGTGCCCAGCTTGACGTGAAGTATGCAAGAGCTGTAGCTGATGGACTAGCTTACTGGGATTATGCCAGTAGTTAACATCCACAAGGGGCTTTAATGGTTTAAATGTCACTCCCGAAGCTGACACTGCACGCCCACTAAACGTTTTCGCAATGATGGTTTTATATTTTTGATATATATTTGCATTCACTTGTTGAGAGGGTTGATACTCTCTTTTGTGGGCATTGGTTTCCAATAAAATGGATTTATATTTGTCACGATCATCAGCCGTATAGTCCTCTGAAATCGGAGTACGAGAAAATAACAGCTTTATCAGGCCTGAAGTTAATTTACAGTTTATTTCTTTAATGATGACACTAGTAAGAATAAATTTAATAGATGAATCACCAATTTAAAACCATCATCTTCATAGCGGACACCATAGGTAGTATCGGTTCTTTTTGTAAAGAGCTTTTCTAAATAGGGCGCCAGCTTTGATCCATAATGTTTCCTTAAAATGATTTTTTTTTCTGCAGTATTTTGAAGCGTGCACAAGAGTTCAGACAACGTTTGCTGCTTGAAAGAGGAAGGTGTCTCAGCAATGACCGATGTTTTTTTTTTTACTCTGGAAGGGGTGACGATTTTTGAGGAGTAAACACTTCATCATCCTCATCCTCAACATCGCTAGAACTAACCAATTCCTCTTGCTCCTCTTCTACATGGAGCTCTTGTAGAGTCTGCGTTGCTTGTGAAACTCTGAGTAGCGTTTCAGATGGCTTGGAAGATGGTTTAAACATGGCTTTTTGAATAAATAAAGCATTATCCGCACGTGATCGTTTCAATTTACGAAACTTTCGGCGAATATTATTTTTTGCTCTAATAATATGCTTTTTCAATTGACTCTCTGCTAACACCATGGTGTCTCAACAAATGACTTAAGAGAAACTGAGACAGCCTCTTAAATAGTAATAAAATGATCAAACCCTAAGCGATAACGTCCTTGGTCAAGTTCACTTTGTATGTCAATAACAAGACAGGCATGGCGTTGCATGTTCCACCACTTGGCACACAATTAAGTAAACGTTTGAAAGGTCATATCCGGATTGACATGTTCATTATAAATGTGGCGACTATTCTGTTCATTCTGGCGAAATAAAACAATGACATTGGCATTGTCACGAATAAGTTGTTTGGACATTTTAGAATACGTTTGTCCAAGATAAAAGCAATCGATATGTCTGTGACGACCCATGCTGAAATAGATTTGAATGATGGTTTGTCGTTCAGTGGATACATCATCGAAATCATCAGTGAATCAGGCCTCACAGCATCCGGAGAAATAATATTTTCTTGCATGGAAAACGTAAAATAACCCATATTATCGGTCCGTAATTCAGACATGACTTGATCCAGGAACACGTAGAGTGGCTGGTAGAGGGATTTTGCAAAAATATAAATATTTTGAAAACGCAGACCATTTGGCGCTGTGATGAGCGTGAGCAACATATTGGTCTTTCCACATCCTGAAGGCCCCAGTATGATGCAGCGAATGGAAGACGGAAATAGTGAACCGTGGCGTTGTTCACATGATGTAGGATAGAGATGGGAAACCATGTCCTCCACGGGGAATGACTCTTGCTGCTTAATAATCTTCATATCAACTAATGGTAAAATAGGCTAGCAGGCTGTCTATATACATGGAACCAAGCCTTGTGACAGGAACAGTACTCCAGTACTACAGTATGTTGATGTATGTCTTTGGACGTGCGTTAATGGCCAAGGCCAAGACTGTCCCATTACATGATCCTAAGCAAGAGACAGACCCTGCCAATGAACACTATGTGGATAGGTCAGTGGTGGCACGCACTAAACGGGGAGATTATTACTTTAATGGAAAGCGGTTAACCTATGTGCAGCATCCTCAAGTTTCTATTGACGCCACCACAAAAAAGTATGTGGATAACAAGGTGCGAGAGTTATATGGCAAAGTTCCCCCGCTCACTGTCGATGGCTATACGGCTAATCATAACCGCATTTTTCATGTAGCCGACCCTGTAAGCCCCCAAGATGTCTATACCAAACAGTATTTAACTTTGGAAATGAACACGTGGTGTGAAATTAAAGAGAAGAGTTTACACATGAAGCGAAGAAGACTAGCCGACATTTTAGACCCCATAGAATCCCATGAGGTGACAACCAAACAATTTGTGGAAGACTATGTATCCTCCATGATAAAACCGCACCCTCATGCATTTCTCATGGGCATGACTCCTCGGGTTTTGTAAAAGTCACTGAAGATTTTACCTATGTTTTACCTTCAGGCTCAACGACCTTATCGTTTACCGTATGACGGACGTATTTGTATTATGAACTATACACCTGATGTAAGACATTTATCGATACTTAAACCATAGTGCCATGTCACTACTTGGTGATTATACAGTCATCGTGGGCGATAAACTATCTTTCTACTTGGTTCTAACCTTAGAGGAAAAAGAAGCAGGAAACACGATAAACTATTTCCCGCTTTATGTGGAACTTCAATACACAGCCATGAAATAATTACCACACGTTTGTTGTCACTCAAACTTTCTTGTGAAAGGCTGTTCATCATCATGTTGAAACAAGGATACGTAGTGAAAAAGACTAAAATGAAGACCCAGTCATCGCAAATGAATGGGGTTAAGGCACTTGTTGACAAGCCCTTGCGAATTTAAAAATATCAAAATAAAAGTGTTGAGTATAAAGAAAGCCCTCCGAGCAGCACAGAGACGTGTCAATCCGAAAAGTAAACGACTGGTTTCAAAACAAGGCCGAGTGATTCCAGTTCCAAAACGAGCTGGATTTTACCAGCTTTATTTGCTGGTCTTGCAGCCCTGGGTTCACTTTTGGACGGTTCGAGCGCTGTCGCTAAAACGATAAAATCTGTAAAACAGGGCATGCAACAATTGAAAGAGAGTCAACGACCCAATGAAGCGATGGAAGCCACTGCTATGGGGGCTAGAAACGCAAATTTAAAGCCAGCCTTCTATAAACATGGACTTGGTATCTGCCTATTTCCAAAAAAAATTTACAACAGCCATAGCAAGACATGCCATGACCCATGAAGACGCCAAAAGCTATGCAAAACAACCAAAGATTTACCATTTTCGAGGTGTGTTTATGGACAACCAATTACCCCTCACGACCATGGAAACAGGAACGTGCCATCACTAATCTAGATGTTCACCGAGGACCAGGAACCCATTACGTAGCCTATGTCAAAGAGGTACTGTGAGGTACTTTGACAGTTTCGGAAATCTCCCACCGCCCATTGAACTATTCAAGTATTTTGGAAACAGCTCAAAGATATACTATATTGTAAAACGTCAGCAAAACTTCAACACTCAAGAGTGCGGGCGTTTGTGTTTAATTTTTCTAGATAACACACAGCGTAAGCAAAAACGTAAACAGTATGTCAGAAGAAAGTAAGACGATTACACTGCATGGACGTGGACTTGAAGTCAGCCTAGACTTCCTATTGAATTGAGTGAAAGACCTTATGTATTGGGGCTTATTTCTCTTGAAACGTACAATAGAATATACAACATACGTCAAAATGTCAACGTCAAGTTCTACTAGGATGATTCCATACT
The DNA here is from genome assembly GCA_946902985.2 of Meconema thalassinum. Lineage (NCBI taxonomy): Eukaryota > Metazoa > Arthropoda > Insecta > Orthoptera > Tettigoniidae > Meconema > Meconema thalassinum. Next base: position 1,343,082,091 of record OX336389.2, read on the forward strand.
AGCGCTGAATCCTGGTGGATATATCATAGACGATATTTATGAACACATTTACGTGGTGCTGGTAAAGCAATATGGTTTAAAGTCAATTCGTGATGGAACACGCAAGTTTGAACTTGTTGAACATAGCATCACTTATTGCTGCAGTATTTTATCCTCGTTTAAGATTGATTTTAGATCACAACCCGATTCCATTGGCCCTTTACTGGGGTTTCTACCACGAGTTCTTGAACCCAACAAAAGACATGAATCAGACTACGAAGTGAAATTGATCGAGGACCATCACGTGTCGGTGACGTGTAATATTATTAGCAACGTGTACACGAATCAAGTCATCTCATTCGCTCTACGATTTTATTGTGACATCGCCCAATGGCTATATTATTCGTGAAAACCTTCCAGGGGTGCTTTTTCATTCTGTGGGTATTGATCATATTAGTAATATAACCTTAAGACTGATCAATAGAGACCAACAACAGATTCAACTAGATTCTCGCACACCAGTCGCCTACAAGTTGGTTCTAAAGCCACTATGAAGTCTGTGTATAAAGCAACAACACCGCCTAGCCATTGTGTTAGTTGTTTGCCACGTGAACACACGTTAACACGTAAGGACAAGCAGATTTTACAGCATCTGGGTTACCACGTAAACCTGCATGATGAATTCTATCCTATAAGTGGTGAACCGCATCGAGGAGCAAGAAGGGGTGGTAAGAATTGACCCGCATTCCTATCAAGCTCAAACACCTGGATTAAATAACAATGATGAAATTCAATTTGTTATCAACAACCAAGATATTTACACCCTACCGCATGAAAGTGTCATTCAGATTGAAGGTCGGCTCACAAAAGCGGATGGCTCTACACCCACGACATGCAAGTTAGCCAACCATGCTTTGCCCTTCTGTTTTCCGAGGTGCGCTATGTGATTAACGTTATTGTGGTGGATAGCACTCGAAATGTTGGTATTTCAAGTGTCATGAAACTATACCCCTCTTATAGTACGGAAGAAGGTAAAACACTTTGCATGGCAGGTGGGTGCCCTAACTCAACCAATGACCGGATGGTTGACACCAATGGCACCTTTACCGGATTTTTTCCTCTTAAACTCATTTTAGGCTTTGCCGAAGATCACCAGCGTATTGTGGTAAACGCAAGGCAAGTGCTTTATCTAGTCAGAGACAGGAGTGATAATAATGCACTCAACGGAGCCGATGATGCACCCATACATTCAAAAATTCACTACAACGGATTCTATGGAAAGTACCGCACTTTATCCTTTCCGATAGCAAAAAACTGGAGATGCTCAAGATTTTGGGAAAAGAGATACCTCTACCCATGGAATCTAGAAGCTGGGCGCTCCATGAGTACCCACTATTGCCAACGACCAACACACACAGTTGGTCTGTCAAAACAGCACGTTATACAGAGAGATCTCTCTATATTATAGTGGGTTTTCAAACGAATCGCAAGTATCAACAAACCAAAGATGTCACTCAATTTGATCACCTACAATTGAGAAACATACGTCTTTTCCTGAATGAAGCTGTTTTTCCCTATGAAGGAATGGATTTGGATTTTTCAAAAAATAATTTTGGCCCACTCTACGACTTGTTTCCTAAATTTAGATGGTCATATTATCGAAAAGAGAATTGCTCCATGTTGTCACCCCAAGAGTTTAAGGCAAGGGCGCCACTGGCGGTCTTTGACTGTTCCTACTTGGAAGAGTCTGTCAAGCAATCCAATATTGACATCCGACTAGATTTTGAAACTCATGGCAATGTACCGCCAAACACCACGGCTTATTGTCTCATTATTCATCACTAAACAAGTCAACTATTATCCACTGTCCAACCAAGTGACTAGTGTATAAATAACAGGCAAACCAACGTTAAGCAGCTCAGTCATGGATTGCTCAATGAATTTAAAATCTGAGGAACAACGTTTCAAGACATTTGCAACGTAGCCTGTGCCTTTCATTAACCCTCAAGCCTTGGCAGCAGCTGGTTTCTATTATTTAAAAACAAGAGGTGAAGTGAAATGAGTGTTTTGTTCAATAACCATAGACCAATGGGAAGAGAGTGATGAACCTATGCAAGAACATCAGCGCTGGTCACCAGCCTGCCCCTACCTCTGTAGAATGGATGTGGGTAATATACCATGTCATTCAAGCTACCCCTCACTAGTGCCTCTGAGTGATGAAAAACGTTATGATACATGTGGACCGTATGGCGTCAACGGTGCTTCGGTTAACAGTACAGAGTCGAATTTATTGTTGTATGAGTTGGTACCGTCCCTATCCCAGTATGACAAAACAATGTAAAGCTTGTTATGATTTTTATACCACTAAAATGATGTAATAAAAAATAGGTTGTTATTATTATTTCTAAAGCTTAACGGGAGAGTCTGGTGAAGAATAAGATAAAATGATGAAATATGTGTGTTGTTCATGGGATGCTGTTATTATTGACATTTGGAATGTTTAAAGGCCTTTGAGCGCCATTTTAAATCACCTTGCAAAGTGGGCTTGGAGTTTCCGTTGTGACAAATTATTCATTAGTGCCCTTCTTTATGCAATATCATGATATAATATTTGTCGCAGATGTTGTATTTACATTATGAAAAAATACTATGGTAGCATAGTTGTTTTACGCTATAGTTTCTCTGTTTTATGATATGTCATTGTCATGTTGCTTGGCAACAGCTTATGAGGAAACAGCCATTACTGTTGGGGAGATTGACTGCTCTTACCATAAAGAAATTGACTTCCTACTACGGAAATGCCCTGAAAAATAATATTCAAAATATGCAGGAAAGTAAATCTGCAGTGTATGCTACATTATACCACTACATGATCACTGATGACAATCCTCGTCACTTCAAGTGGCCCTCAGGGATTAGCACATGGTGCTTCTACAATAGGGCAATTGCGAAGAGAGAAAAGTCAGCAAGTCACAAAGACATGAAATCCAGGCTAGAGCCTGCTGTGGTAGTAAAAATCATGCCCGTTTACCAAAGGCTGGCAGCAAATGAACTTCCTACCAGGTGTGTTAGTGGGGGGACTCAGAATGCTAATGAGAGTCTTCACCGCACTGTGTGGTCAACATGCCCTAAAACAAAATTTGTGTCCAAGAAACTACCGGTACTGGAATATGCTGTTGTATCAGCTATAAGCCAGTTCAACATGGGGTGCGAAACTAACTTGGAAGTTCGGAAAGTTGTCTCAGGAGGAGAAATAAGTGATATTGCAAGGAACATCAGTGGACAACGAAACAGGCAACGCATCTACCTATCAAAACTAGGTGTTCTGAGCAGTCCAAAAAGTGAGGAGGAAACTGAAACTTAAGAAAATAAGGGTAGAAGGGTTCTTGAAGAAGAAGGAAGGAAGGGTCTACATATGGTGCAGGAGAGTTTTAGACAGCTTATCAGTGTCTTGGAACATTAAACTGCTTTTTCTCCAAAACTTTTTTTCAATATTTTTTCGTGTTTAAATTCCTCCTTGCAGAGCAGTTCTAATCCAATTGTCTTGTAAACTTGCACAGTTATTCCATGATAGGCTATGTAAAGATTCGAATATGGTTTTCAAGAAAAAAGGAAAACAAGACCTAATTTTCATTAATCATAAATTATAAAGCTGAAAATGTTTATGAAAAATTAAGTAACCCATATTAAATAATTAATGTATTATTGTATGTATCATCATATTTTAAAAAGCCTCTTTGAAATCCTTGACAATATCAAGGTGAACTTGTGTAAAAAATCAAGTGCCTACAATGAAAACAATAATGCAAGGAGCGTTTTCACTACGTTACCATTTTTGTGAAAAATGTTTATGCAAAAATTAATTATCTGAAAAACTATTTAATATACGGTACTGGTTCCTAATTTTGTGTTGTAAGTAGGCTAAACCAACTTCAATAGTGTGAAAAGTTTCAAATGTGTAGCTAATGAAGTATAGTTGTTGGTATTTCCACCCGACTATCCCCTTAATAGTAGCTAGTGAGTCATCAGTTGGACGTGGTCTAGACAAGCGTCAACATGTTGCGTACTCTGATTGTGGATTGTCAAGTGTTTAAAATTGGTGATAACAAATTTATATTTAAAGAGGTGGCCATGATTGACTGTTCTACGGTTTGGATTTCACAACCCACCCATCTCGTGTTTAAACCACCCTATGCTTTCGATTTTTCATGTGAAAAAGACCCCCCCCCACCCCTCTCACCCCTCCCACCAGAGTAGTGGTAGCGGTGGTGGGGATGAGTTGCACTCTCAGTACTTTTCCACAGCACCACTGTTGCCAGCTGAGATCAGCGCATTCCTAAGATAATGTTATCAAGTCGTGGTGGTAGTGGGGGACTGGTTAGCACAGCAGGTCTGTTCTTTTCTGTCTTCAAGCCATACACACCTGGGCTCACTACTGGCTACCAGCTATAATATATATAAATCATACATTTCATTTAACCATTCAAAGCCCTGTTTCATCCTAAATCTATCTCGTCACAACTATTCCTCTTACCATTCTTTCCGCTTAGCTGCCCAGCGTCTACAGCGTCACACCGTGCAAAGCGATACTTCACATAGCCATCTACCATTATTTGTTCTCGGTCTATCAAGGGAGACCAAAGTCGGTGACCTCGTAGTTTTAGGTCGTTTGGGTCAATGAGTGCGCCATAGGGAAGATCGTAAAAAAAATACCCTTAAAACGAGTCGTCGCATGCCGTCCTATGACCATTGGTTCGCGAAATATCAAATGATCTACTGAGTACAGCCACCGTGGCCAGTGACATGCTCGTTTAAACACAACCGGTACCGTCTCTCACTCTCAACTACCACTATTAAAAATATAAATATTTGTTTTAACATGTTTCCTTAGGCCTTTTGTCAAAAATGTTTTGGAACAATAAATAATAAATTCCAAAGGGGGACGTCACTCCAAGTCCTATGACACCTCGTACACGTATCTAGCCTTATTGGTTCGCAAGATATAACAAAAAGTCTAAAAATCATGTTTTTACCCCAAAATCCATTTCCAACATTCTCAAAATTCAATCCATTAATAAAATAAGCTCGCCATAAGATAGATCAGAAAAAAAACTTAAAACGACTCCTCACTCGACCCTCTAACGATATTCCTACCCCCACATAACCATTTCCAACATAGGCATCAGTATTTAAGCAAACACGCGATTATAAGCAGACCCCTTATTCTCCCACTACTAATACTTTTTGTCCTAGAGACCTGAAACTTATTTTGGGTGTAAAGGCGGTAAAGACCTTTAATTTAAGTCCAACACACTTCTTTGTAAAATTCCTAATTTCAGAAATATAGCCAATTTAAAAAATGAACTTTTTTGGAAAAAATGTAAAAACATAAAGTTTTGTTCTAACGATAAAGGACATAGAGACCTTTCGTTTAAGCCTATATATGACCTTTTAGGATCATTAGTTTTAAACATATAACCTACTTTCAAAAACTTTTTTTAAATAAACAAGTTCTCTATAGGAAAGGGGACATCACCCCGAGTCCTACAACATGTCGCATGTCCAAATCCGAACATCGGTTCACGAGCTATAGGGTTAGAGGCCGATACGAGGAGGGATCAAAAAGTTGGGAGTTAGAACCCCTCTTGCTCATCTACTAATGTGTTACTTTATTCTTAGTCTGCACATCCTTAACTCAAAATGTCTAAAGAAAATTAGAAAGTATTTATTAAATCAGTGGGCGTCAGGTAATAGTGATTATTCAACTGATGGCGTTGTCGTCCATTTTCAAGTACAGTATGCTCAAAGGAAGTGAAATGTGAAACGAAATATCTACTTGAACAACATGCAAAAACGACTGGGCATATTATGGCAAAGGAGAGAAAGAAGGGTGAAATAAAATTGGCTTATTGTTAAGTGCATAATTTTCAATTTTTTGGGGGGGTATATTTTCTACATTTTAGTGCATAATTGCATGCATATTTTAATCAGTTTTAGTGCCTAAATGTCCAGTCCATAATCATTAGATGAAGATTATTGCATAGCTTCATTATTCTAACGTACACTTCGATCGCTTGATTAGGACACAAAAATAAATAAATAATTTTACAATTTTGCACAGGCGTCATCTTGAGGTTATTAAAGCGATTGAATAAAATTAGAGACAATTAGCTTAATTCATGTATAATAATGTGCCGTGCCAAATTTAAGTGAGCTCGGATGATAAAAACGGGAGAAAATGCCATTTAAATATGAGTTGCCTAGATGTAAAACTGTCCATGTCCACTTTTCAAAAAAAAATGAGTTGGCAACACTGGATTGTAGAGCTAGACTTATTACACATGCCTGAAATGCTATTTATGCTCAAAACTGTCCATGTCCTATGAATACCAGCTCTCGAAAAGTGTGGTTGGATTCAAAACTGTCCATGTCCATACGTAAGTGAGGCTCAAAACTTGCCTTGTCCCTTTCCACCAATCGCAATGAAGATTGAAGTCAGATGACTAATACAAGATGGCCGTCTTATGTATGTAAACATTGAGCCCTTGTGTGTGTTTTAACGTTTATGATGAAAGTTATACGCACTGTTTTGGTCACAATAAATATGGAACATCAGTAATGTTGATCAAGGCATTGCGGAAACAACACCTGACCGTTCTAGGAAGCGAGTACGCCGTGAAGATCAGTGAAGCAAGTTGTTTCTATTCATCGCTGAAGGAAATGCGAGACAATTTTCTGCCCATGTATTTCGACTGCCAAAGGAATTAAAATATCTGATCAGAGTGTCTATTACAGTAGGCAATTATACCTATACAATCTTGCCATTGTAGTATGTTCCTCTAAATAAAGGTTAACCACTAATAATATCTTCATGTACACATGGCTTGAGAACGAAGGTAGAAAGGGTCAAATGAAATATGCTCAGCTCTCTACCACTGTTTATGACATACAGACATGAGCAACATACTAACTTTGGAATTAATTGCCGATGGGTGCCCTGGGCAAAATAAAAACACAATAGTTGTCTAGATGCTGTGTCACTGGATGTACAAACACGCAACACGCAACAAGCGTCAACAAAATAGAAGTGAATTATCCCATTACTGGATATTCATTCATGCCTTCCGATAGAATGATTGGGCTCATCAAAAGGCAACTGCGGAAACGAGGAACGATAGGAACCATAGCAACTTGGAAGAGTATGGGACCCTCCACAAACTAGGGAGGGGGCGTGGTGGCTCAGCGGTCTAGCTGTATGCCTCTCACCAAGGCGGTCCGGGTTCGATTCCCGGTCAATGCATGTGAGATTTTCGAAGTGAAATGCCATGTCCTGTGGTTCGGATTCCACTTAAAAAGGAGGTCCCGTGGCTCATGATCTCAAGATTAACGGTCACGTTAAACTACAAGCTTCCTTCCTTCAAACTAGGGAGGGACTGGGAGATAGCTGACTGGAAAGGAGCCTTTCAAAACGTCATAAAATCCACAGCATCATTCCCCTTCCAGATGAAAAAAGTAAAAAGAGTCATCATCATCCGTAATTCACAGAATGTTACTCACGTCCAAGGGGAGCCTAATTATAGGTCTGACATCAATGAACCAATGGATGTATGCAAACGGGGAATACACTATAAACAGGTAAACCCGGGCTGCATAACAAACTCTCCCGTGACCATTAATGAAAAAAAACAAAACTGGAAGATGTTTCAAATCTCCTAGAGAAACACTACGGTGAGTCCTGGAGGGAGATTACTCTCTGATAAAGTACATGAACTTATTAGGCTAGCAGGAGAAGATCAATACATTGTTCCCGGTATGATGTACTAAGTGTATGGCAGATTGTCAGATATTACACCATGTACCTTTTAAAAAAATGCACAAATTTAGATTTATGTTCATTCCATATCCTCTCCTCACATGTACAGTACCTTCAGAAATAAAAATTGAATACAAAAATTTAGATTTATGATCATCACATGTCTTCTCTTCACATAGTCCCTAGTCTGTTTCAAAACTGTCCATGTCCATTACAGTTGCATGCAAAAGTGGCCATCGGCAATATGAGATGCAAAAGTGTCCATGTCCATTTTTATTTTGCTTATATCTTGCAAGCATTGCGCTCCTGTTTATTTGTCAATAGCTCTAGCAGATTTGTACTAATTCATACTTATTTATGTGACAAACAGTGTAGGCTTATACCAATCCACCCAGTAAAAACACATTTTCCACTTTCTCAAAACCAGTTATGGAGGACATGGACATTTTTGCATCTAGGCGACTCATATATTAACTTTGCTTGGCCGCCATGTTGGTTTTATAGATAACAGGATTTTCAAAGCTTTATAGGTTTTTTTTTTTTTTCTCGTGTGGCCTCCTGAGAGGCCGAGTGCAGGTCTTTCTAAGTGACGCCCGTGGGCGACCTGCGCGTCGGGATGAGAGATGGAATTGATGAAGGCGAATGAAACTGGGCAAGGATGTGGAAGGAAGCGGCCGTGGCCTGTCAGTAGGTACCGTCCCAGCATTTGCCTGGTGTTGAAAATGGGAAACCACGGAAAACCATTTCAAGGACGGCCGACGGTGGGGCTCGAACCCACGCGTCTACCGAGTCAGCAGAGAGCTTGGCCCCATGACCTAACGCTGCGCTTTAGCGCGCGTAGCCACTACTGTCGGTGCTTTATAGGTGAACTTACAGTTATATTATCTAACACCATACAAAATTTCAACGTGATATCAGTATAGTTTCGGAGATATACGAGTAGAATGCCGGAGAAATCTTTCGCGCGCTGCCATGTTGGATTGGTGAAACATAATTGAAGATCACGGTCGGGGTCGGACTGGATAGCAATATGTCCCCAAGTTTCATTGAAATCGCTCCAGCCGTTTAGATTTTATTAGCGGACACACACACACACACATGGGCAAAAGATGATCTCATAGGGCTATTTTTTCATGTGATGAAAATAGGCTAAAAAGGAAAATATGGTGAGCCCTTGTGGTTGTAGATCGTTTAGTGTTACCCTCTTTTTGGCCAATGATGGCAAGAACTGGCCTCGGAAAAAGGACAAGCGTTTACCAAGGAAGGCCATGATCCCCTAGTTTGTGTGATGACTGTAATCGTCTAAGATTGGAGCAGGTACCCCCGTCCCTCCGGGTTTTGAAATAAGAGCCAAAACGCTGTCAGTGACGGGATTCGAGCCTTTGGCCTCTAAATACCTGGTACCCAACCAGTCTGTTCATGGAGCTAGGCCAGGGCCATACAGTGAGTGCGCTCCGGGAGCGCGGTCGCGCTCGGGGAGCACTGGGCAGTCAGACTAGCGCTCCTTACCCTACCACCACTACACCGTGGCAGCTAGGAGACGGACGATGTTCGGACCACACTGACTAGATACGTACGTACAGTCGTGCGGCCGACAGCTCTTGTGGGATCGTTGACATATTAATAGGGCTGTTTTGCCATAACAAATATACTGCATATACAAATCGAATGGTACTCCGATGTATGGAATGTGCAGGAAACGAACACAAGTGTTAAGTAAAGAATATTGTGATTTATTCCAAACTGAAATGTGAACATATTAGAGAGGAAGATTCAACAACAAATTGTGTTCTTTTTAACACATTACATCTTTGTTCCACACTAAACATTTGGCATGCCCTTTATAAGCTGTACAGAAAAATGAAATTTCCCATTCTGCTTTAAAGACTGCTGCTTCACCACTCCTTTTTTTGTATGCTGTTCAGTCATGCATGACCACAGATTTACTTACAAGCTGTCAACAAAGCGCATTGGACTAGACCAGCAACTGATGGATCGGCTGCACACTTCAGCGTGCTCAGCTGCCCAAGCTCCTCCCACCACTTCTGAAACTACCTTCCACCGAAGCGCTCGGAGCACAGGCTTAGAGCGCGGCAGGAGCGCTAGCGCTCGGGGAGCGCTGTCTGGATGGCCCTGAGCTAGGCTATGCTGATGGGTGGTGAGCAATATAATAACTTCTAGTTAGATATAATGAGTAAACTATCCCGCTAAATTAACATTCATTCCATATACCGAGAATTCATTTTCAGTTTTCACTTCAGAAGTGTAAAAACACCGACTGCTTTGAACATGTATGCCCAATAATTAACTACAACTAAACACAATAGAAAGGACTAAAAGTATCAAAACGCCATAATTAGATATACTGCATTAAAATCTCGCATCTCACGAATTCGAGAAAAGAATTTAAATTCTGTTGTTATTTCATTTATGGAATTGGTTATCACCGTTATCAGCACCGTGTTCTTACTTGTGTATAGAATTTGACTGATAACCTGTATTAATATACTGTCAGATGTAGTGCATGTATTTTTAATTGAAGCGGAGAATGTGAAAATGGTGGCCGTGGTTTGATGCTATAGACCATCCTGACATTTGGCTAGAGTTGAAGTGGAAAATCTACTGTTAGGAATGTTGAGGTGTGAATCAGGTTTGCAACATGAGGCTGGATGCATCACGTTCTAACATTCAGAGAAGACTTATATTTCTTGGCAGAGTCGGGAATCAAATCCGTACCTCAGGGTAGACATCCTAGAATTCTAGCAACTACACCATGAAGTGGTGGTGGTTGTGATGATTCATTTAGGGGCTTTGTGGCATCATGGTCATGTAGCCCCATGTACTTGCGTGTGTGTGTGGAATCCGTCAGATAACTTGTGTCATTAGAGACCTTGGTCTAAACAATCTTAGATATAGTATCAACTTTACTAATAGGCCTATGCCCTTATTCATCAATTTGTGTTACCTTCAGAATTTTCTTCCTGGTGTGTAAACACACATATTACTGTACAATTCCTCTGTACGAGCCTATGGCTCTTTGGAATTAATTGAATAAATATCATTCATTCATTAAATGGCTGTATTAGTCTGTGTATTTGTAATTGGGGCTAGGATATGAATAGGAGACAGCCATGGGCTTAATGTAGATACCATCCCGACATCCTCCTGGAGGAGAGGGAAATTATGGAAAGCCACTTCTAAGATAACTGAGATAGGAATCGAAACCTCCTTACAATTCCAGCCCTCAGAACAGAATTACATTTATTTATTTACAGTATTTCTTTGTTTCTCTCTTTAGTAGGTACCCACCCTGGGTCCACAGAGGAACAGTCATGAATTTGTAGTGATAGGCTACGTTTAACTAAGGACTTCGCACTCTTTTAGAATCCGATGACTACAACTTATATTCACTTCCCATTTCAATGTGATGGGTTGTTAAAAAACTCACTGAAAAACTTCTAAAGTAGGACATAGTTTTAAGGCAACACTGTGGGAACGCAAGATGTACAAATAAATTCGAAATAGAGCAGCGAACTGTTCACAGACGGGATTAAATAAAGCTGAGATACATCGAGTTAACAGCGATACTCCCAATACATCACTTCTCTCAAGTTGCAGCTTGACTGTTTGCTGTTACTATGTGGCTGACCCATGCCGGCGACTGGCGAGGCTCGCCTGCTCACTCATTAATTTTCGAGGTGAATTCAAAACGATGTCTTCTAAAGAAAATAGGAAAATTACATACTCTGAAAGACATTTTAATCTGCATTAGTTAATTCGGGTGAATGAACAAGTAACTTCAATAATTATGTAATAATATAAGATACATGTGTTTCAGTAATAGGTTACTACTCCATGGCATTGATGCGAGAGTAAGCACAATCTATACAACAAACCTGCACCCAAGAGAAGGAAAAGGTCATCTCGGACATCTAAGGCATGAAGTCAAGAATAGGATGATCCATCGAGATGCTCTTTCCAGACAGTAGACTACAGAGGCACTCTATCAAGTGACCTCCGAAAATTATCCAGTACAGTACCTACTTCGGAGCCAAGACTTATGTAAACTTAAATTTTAATATATTCGTGACAACTAAACACACTTAGTGACTGGAAACAAATCTCTGCCTTGGGCATACGAAACCTGAAATTCCACTTGATGAGCTTCATCAATGATGAGTTTGATGGAAATGAGCACTCGACCTAATCCAGATAACTGCACCAGCATAGACCACGACCATCGCTTTCTACAATTCTCAAGCCATGTCATAAGGTTTGGCAGTGCCGCCCATCTGTCATCTGGGAGGCCTAGCGCAATCACATGGTAATTACTAACACTGTGTAAACACATAGATTTTGTGGCCAAATGTTTCCGAAAATACAACAAAACATAACGTGCTCTAAATCTACACACAAATATCACAAATAAAGGATACATATTATCATGCTAGGTACTGTCAATTCCCGATAAGGTAATAATGAAAGGCTGTACTGTACCTCAATGTCCCAATGTCTGAAGTTTTCTTTTCTTGCTGCTATGCTCGTTGCCGTTATTGACGCGCTCAGAAAAATTATTTAATACACTGACCGGCAAAAAAAGTGGAACACTTTAATTTTTTATGTAATTTCTTAATTTATTCCACTAAAATGTATCGGTTTTCCAATATTTGCATTATTCATGTAAATTTAGATGGTTGGCAACAGAAAATACCGAATCATGTTTTACAACACGCTTTAACTCACAAATTTCGTTACATTTTGCAAATCTTACAATTTTCAATTTTATAGTAATGCTCTTTTGGGCTGGTGTTTATCAAACGTATTGCCAAACAAAACAGTATTAATGTTTGCACTGCACTGCAAGAGAACACTGGTCACTATAAACGGGTGTTTCCACCTTTAGCGTCTATGACAGCTTGTAAACGCTCAGGCATACTGTTCACAACTCATCGAATGGCATCTGCCGGGATGCGATCCCATTCCTCCAGCAGCGATGTTCTCAGTTGTGCCAAGGTGGTGTGGTCATGCTGTCTGACGTTCCTTCCAAGCGTATCCCATACATGTTCGATGGGGTTCAAGTCAGGACTACGAGCTGGTCAGTCCAGGGTTTGAATCTCCACTTCCTGCAGATATTGTACAACACAGCGAGCAGTATGAGGGCGGGCATTATCCTGCATCAGCATGAAATTCTGACCAATGAAAGACGCAAAGGGCATCACATGGTTCATCAGGATCTCTTCGATGTACCTTTGGGAATTGAGCGTCCCGTGATCGATGCACACCAACTCAGTGCGGGCCATAACGTTGATGCCACCCCACACCATAACCGAGCCACCTCCAAATGGAGTCCTGGAGGAGAAAGCAATAGGGCTGTACCTCTCCCCGCGCCTTCTCCACACTCTTTCTCTTCCATCAGGAGATCTAAGGTTAAAGCGACTCTCGTCAGTGAAGAGAACAGAGGCCCACTGCTCGTGGGTCCATCCCAGATGCTGCCTTGCGAAGCGAAGACGCGCCTCTCTGTGATGCCGTTCGAGTGCGGGTCCACGTGCAAGTCTCCTGGACGAAAGATGAGCATCTTCAAACCTTCTTCTTACTGTTCGCTCACTCGCTCTCACATCTCTGACATTTTCCAGTTGATTTCGTGCCTGAACTGCTGTGATATGCCGATCACGCAGAACTTGTAGGGTGAGAAATCTGTCATCCCTGGCACTTGTGCTTCTTCTACGGCCTGACCCTCGTCTCCTGTCGTATGTTCGGAGCTCTCTGTAACGTTGCACTGCACGATGTATGCTACCGAGAGATGATCCAATGACCTCAGCAACATAATGGAAGCTGCGGCCATCCTCCACCAATGCAACTGCCTGTGCAGCTTCTTCACGGCTAAGAGGCATGTTTTAGTGTGAACTGCAAATGGATAACTTGCTAAAATGTGTGACAATGGTTCACACGTGTTCAACACGTGCCAGTTGTTATCCCTAGAACAACAATAAGCGAGCGGCATCACTCATAAACCTTAAACGCTTCCAGTCCGCTTCCTGCCATAAAACCATTAAGATAGGCTCATCGAGGATTGGGGGTAATTGGTGGTAATTAACCACCCTAAGAAATGTCATATTATCAATTTCTATTCACGGATGTTTCAGATGTTTGTTCTAATGCATGAAAAGCTTTTAAAATGTGATTAAATCTTTTTCAAGGCTAGATTTATACTATTTATATTACTTTTTTTAACTGTTCCACTTTTTTTGCCGGTCAGTGTATTATTCTTACAAACTTAGAGAGCCTCCGTGGCTTAGGCGGCAGCACACCGGCCTTCACCACTGGGTCTGTGGTTCAAATCCCGGTCACTCCATGTGAGATCTGTGCTGGACAAAATGGAGGCAGACAGGATTTTCTCCGGGTACTCCGGTTTTCCCTGTCAAAATTTAATTCCAGCAACACTCTCCACTATCATTTCATTTCATCTGTCATTCATTTAATCATTGCCCCAGAGGAGTGCGTCAGGCCTCGGCAGCCAGCACAGTTCATATCAGGGGTGGATCCAGAATTTCCCTCTGGGAGGGGCACCCCTACTTGATTTTTGGGACCTACTTAATTTTTTAGAGGATGTTAATAAGAAATAAAAATCCCAACTATGTCAAATAAAAGCTGTGTTATTTGCAAAATACAAAAAAGTATAAAAGGTACATAGAGACAATTTATTTTTTCTACTTCCGTAACATTTACAGATGTGTAAGGACCAGTTTTCTCTTATGTTTTCTAACAAAAGCTTCCAACACTTCTTCAGGCTTAATTTCACTTGACAATGCCCTGATGTATATGCAGTAAAGTCAGTCCATTAAGTCTGTCTTCCGACATAGCGCTGCACATATACGTCTTCAGACTGCGCAATTCTGAGAAGGAACGCTCAGCTGTACTTGTTGTAACTGGCTAAGTACACAAAAGCTGGAGTAATATTCTCACATTTGGAAGAGCATTGGCCAATTGATACGCTTTGGCTGGGTGTTTTGGCCTCTTGTTTTCTGGAAGCGATTGCCATAAGTTCTTCCAGATTTGCAGCTCTCCTCTTAAATCATAAAACAGGGCAAGTCATCTTCGAGTCCTTCAAGGATTTCAGTCTGATAATCCTTTTCAAAATTTGATGACAAAAGCATTTGCAATTATCCCACACACTGTATTTCATTCTTCGGAAATATTGTAGTTAATTCATTTAAAATGATGTCCAAAAAGAGGATGAAGACTGTTTTACGATAGTAGTCTTCAATTGATTCAACCTGTAGGTTTGATCTGTTCTTTTAAAGGTTTGTTATTCTAGGATTTTGAATGTCTATGCCCATCTCTTCTGCTAGCTTTGTTGATTGCTCAAACAATGCTTTGAATGATTTTTCACTAGAGTCCCTTTTTTCTTGAATGCTTGCTATTGTAACTTCAACAAGTTGCAGTGCATTAAGAACGTCCATGTAATCTGCTTGCAGTTTTCGTGCAAGAGGTAACGTCACTCACAGAATATAAGCCAACACAACCACACGTATCAGAAACTTTGATGCCATGATAGAGTTGAGGAGTGGAAAGGCGTTGCTCCCCTTACCATCAGGAGAGTTGGAAATAGTTTCCGAAACGGTGGGTAGAGCAGGAAGGTTTTCCATGAACGTCAGTATAACCTCATGTCTCTCCAACCATCTTGTTTCACACAACGTTTTGAGTCCATGTTTTCCTGGCTTGAGGTTATGATTTTCCTGCATTTCGCCTGTGAGCTTTTTACATCTTCAAGTTGAGTCTCGGAAAAAATTGGGAAAAAAATTGGCCAAAGTTGATATGACACCTACAGCGTTTCTAATGATAGACACAGTACACGCTTTGCTGGCCGCTAAGTTAAGCCTATGGCTGGCACAGTGGCTGTAGGTAGCTAATGGCTGGATCTGAGCAATGCGAGCTTGCACACCTTTAAATATTCCACTCATATTTGAGGAACCATCAAAAGCTTGTCCTCGGCAATCATTTATGTCCAGATCAAGTTTTTCAAGCTCTTTTAATATTATGTGAGCCAGGTTCTCACCTGTGAGATCCACTACATCAACAAACTTTATGAAGAGTTCTTCAATCCTAAATTCCTTAGTACGGCATTTAAATATCTTATAAAAAATGTAAACTGTTCTTTGACAGATATATCAGTAGTCACATCATCCAAAATAATGAAAAACTTCGAATCTTTTATTTTTGTCACAAACTTCTTGGTAATTTGGTAATCGTTTTGAGTTGTTTTACTAATGTAACTGGCATTATTTCCACACGTTTTCAAGTGGAAAGCCAAAACGTCATCACCAGCATCCATCCTACATTTCAATAATGCTCTGAAATTTCCTTCACCGACCGAACTTCTATCAATGTCTAAGGCCCCATCATCTCTATGCCCTCTCAACGGTATGTTCTGAGTACCACATAAAATGACTGTTTTAATGATACGTAGAGCCTAAGTCTTTCGCGGTTCTCTTCAATGATTTGTTTCTCTGCATTGCACATGCTGGACTACACATCATTAGCCTTGTTCTCATGTATCATTAAAAAAGTATGATAGGCAACCATGTTTTGCTTGTGGTATTCTGTGTTTGAATGGCGCTTGAGTAATTCCACAGCTTTCTTGTATGTTTTCATTGGCTCACAAACCAATTTTCCAAGTTTTACATAGTTTATTCCTCCTTCAGAACGGCCAAATAAGATACAGATTTTGCGCAGACCTCCACTCTTTTCTGCACTATAAGCTAGCCATTCATAGGTTTTTAACCAGCTGCGTTGAAATGAACGATTATTGTTTTCTTCTGGAAAAATAGGAAATTTGTTGACTGCAGAGGGGGTCCATGAATGTTTCAACAACTGGTACTTTTCTTCGTTTTTCAGTGATGCTATGGAAGCTCGATATAACAGAATCTTCCCCAAATCACGACCTTTAAAGGAAGTATCTGAGGACAGTAGGCCTACATCACATTTTCCTGTTACAGCTGATGTAGTATTATTATAGTCAATTTCATTGTGAAAATCAGAAGCTGTATCTTCGGAAAAAAAAAAACTCAACCACTTCCAGTTCATTGTTGTCTTCTACCTGAAAATAAAATAGGTTAAAAAATGACAGGTGGGTGTCACAAAGGAGCTTGAAGTTTGGAGATGGTATTTATGGAGGCTTTAACATCTACAAATATTATTCAAGTTATGTACCGGTAACCTAGAAGGTTCGACTTATTTATTGCCATTGACTCAGCAATATCCTCAGTATCATCACGTTCGTATCACAGTATATAAAAGAAATTGCAGCCTTAACCAGTAAATAATGGAAACTAAGTAACTATCGCATGATTTAAGGAGCCATTGCTATTGCATTTTTGATTCTCGAGTTTTAAATTTTTAATTTAAAAACACCACTTAAGAACCACAATTTATGTACGTAATAAACTGTAAATAAGCATAGTATCTGTATATTCCAATGCTGTTAGTTTAGGACAGCATTGCAATGTTAGGTTAGGTAGCCTTCCCTTCACATCTAGCTTCTAAGACAGAGTACACTGGTAGGCATTTTTTTATCTTACCTTGTTTCTTTTCGTAAAAAACGAGTCTAGTCTAAGTTGCCTTTTCGTTCCTCCGCCACCGCTCATACTTGTATTAATAAATCTCAAGAACTTACAATCATACACCGTACCACAGCACAGAACAATGAAACTATCAGAACTGCCTCAGTGTTGCCACATTTTCAAATATCGTACAGTCCCAGCTAAATTATCGTACAAGAGCATAATATTACAAAATTATGTGCAACCAGCAGACATCAGTGCTAGTGACCGTGATACTTCTGGTGGAGATCTACAAAACTACTCTTTCTTGAGATTATGCGAATATAGTTAAGATAATATTGAGTAGAGGAAACATTTTAAAGTGTATACCAAGTCGTAAAGGGCTAAACCTAAACCTGTTTTGTATTTTGAAAATAAGTTTGTGATTAAGTGGGAAATTAATGAAATTAGACAATATGTATTTTGTAAAGTAGTTTGGGATTTAGTTGGGAAATAAAACATTATTTTTCCTCTCAACAATAGTCTATTTTATCTAGTGTATAGACCGGTCGTTTGGGGAGGGCACGTGCCCCCCCCCCCTCCCTTGTATCCGCCTCTGGTTCATATCCTCGCCGCTATATGGGGGCTTCATTCATTCCATTCCTGACCCGGTCGGGGACTGGAAGCAGGCTGTGGATTTTTTTCTTACAAACTTAGAGACTGCCTTTGATAATAAATTCTTCACTTTTCGTCCACACATGCACTCATCGTAGTCACAATAGACCTCCAAGCTGAATGCTGACAGTCTAGCAATAATGCTCCACTGAAAGTCCACCTCACTGTAGTGATCAAAACGTAGTGATGTAACCAGTTATTTTAATAGTGCTGCCATAATTTGACGTACAGTCAGGCACACAACACTTCCTAGGCATCTGAAATAGTTTAATGAAATATTACTGAAGAATTTGTTGGTTAAATTGACAACCAAGTATTGGTTACACATGCAACTTAATACGGGAAATACTCACTTCTACAACTTTCAGCAGGTCTGATTTACCACGAGGAATTTCACGGGTGTTGAAATAGTCAGTACGAACTGCTTGAAAATGCTGCCATATCAATATAAACGATATTTAAGAATAAAACTTAGCATGTGGTCTTACGTGTTTATAGAATTTACGGACTCTTCTATACGTTGCCAATTCTACCAACAGCACGGCTTGAGAATTACAGACGGCGATGCCACGACCCGTCGCCTTCCCCACCTGGTTGAACCAGCTTTGCATTTCGAAATGCAAGTGCTAATGAAGTAAAGAAAACCTTGTATTGCATCAGATCCCAGGCAAGCGGGGTTACATAATTTTTATTGGCGCTGTTCTCCCCCACTCTCATACATATTTTTAACTGTTACCTAAACAAAGACACATTCCATCAATCTGGAAATATGCTAATGTAATCCCACTTCCTAAGAAAACAAGTCTGAATTCATCATCATCATCTTGAGCAGTTTCCAACCGCTGGTTGGGTCTGCTTGGAACATAAGCCTCTCCATCGTTTCCTGTCCATCCACCATCTCTCGTCATTTACTGTGTCCCAGCACACTCCTCTTTCCTCCACACTCTTCTTAACTCCTTTTGTCCATCTGTCCCTAGGTCTTCCCCTTGGCCTCCTTCCCGTCATTTCCATTCCAAACATCTTCTTCGGTATCCTCTCCTCTTGCATCCTCCTCACATGTCCATACCATTGTAGCCTAGATCGCTCTATTCTATTTTGCAATGGTTCCTCTCTTACCATCTCCCTGACTCTCTCATTCCTTACTCTGTCCATTCTTGTCACTCCTACCCTACTCCTCTGGAACTTCATCTCCACTGCTCGTATTTTATTCTTGTCCCTTTCCTTCATCACCCATGTTTCTGAACCATATGTCAAAATTGGCACAAAGTAGGTCTTGTAGATGATTCCTTTACTTTTTTGTGGTACATCTTTATTCCATATCATCCCCCTAACACTCTTGAAAAATCCATCTGCGCACCTTCCCCTCTCATTTATTTCCATCCTATTGCCTCCCTTTTCTTCAATTATGCTTCCCAAGTACTTGAAGCATTCTACTTTCTGCAACTGCTGTCCTCCAAGTGTTATGCCCATATCCAGTCTGTTCTTCTTCCTCGTTGTGATGACCACTTCACTCTTTTGTGCTGAGAACTTCATCCCATATGATAACACTACCTTCTCCCACTCATCTAATTGCTCTTGTACTTCTTCCTCATCCTCTCCCCATACCAGAAGGTCATCAGCAAACAACATTGCCTTCATTTTCCTTTCCCCAATGCTATTTACCACTTTTCGTATGATTTCATCCATCACCACTATAAATAACAGGGGTGAGAGGGCACTTCCCTGTTTCAGACCACTCTCCAGTTGAAACCATTCCGTTCTCTCTCTTCCCACCTTTACACAGTTTTTGCTTCCCTCGTACATTGCTTTCACTCTTGCCACTGTCTCCTTGTTCACTGCTTTTGCTCTCATTGCTTCCCATACCTTGTTTCTATTAATACTATCATATGCTTTCTCAATATCCAAGAAGGTCATCACCAGATCTTTCCCATATTCATAATGGTGTTCTTGTAGCTGTCTTACTGCAAAGATGAGGTCAACTGTTGACCTTCCTGGCCTGAATCCATACTGTTCTTCCCTCAGCCCATCTTCAACTTCTGTCCGAATTCTTCTCTCCAGTACCTTCTCAAATATTTTGGCGCAGTGGCACAAGAGTGTAATTCCCCTGTAGTTCTTGCATTCCTTCCTACTTCCCTTTTTAAATATGGGTATTATCATCCCTCTTTTCCAGTCCTCTGGTATTTTCTTCTCCCTCCATATCACTTTCATTACTCGAAAGAGCCACTGTGTTCCTATCACCCCTGCTGCTCTCACCATCTCCACACTCACTTAGTCTATTCCCGGTGCCTTTCCCCCTTTCATCTTCTTTAATGCTTCCTCCACTTCTTTCCATGTCAATTCCTTCTCTGAAATGTCTTGGTCACTGTCTGTTTCTTCCTCCACAATGTCCACTACGCTGGTTTTAGTTGGATTTAGGAGTTCCTTGAAGTATTCTCTCCAGATAACCTTTACTTCTTCCATATTTTCGACCTCCTTTCCATTCCTGTCCACCATTCTGACATTTTCCCCTGTATCTCTTCTCTTTGCCTTTATCATTCCATACAACACTTTCTTACTGCCATCACAGTCCTCCTCCATCATTTCTGTCCATTTCTCCAGCCATTTCTTTTTCTCTTCCTTCACTACTTCTTTCTTCCGCTCTTGGTATTCTTCTCTTGTTCTGTCTGTCCTCTGTTGGAACCATTTCCTGAATGCTTCATTTTTCTTTTTCACTGCTTCCTTAGTTCTGGGGTTCCACCATGGTGTTTCCTTCCACCTTTTCTTTCCACTAGTTCTGCCACACACGACTTCCGTTGCTTCTACCAACACGTCCTTGAACCTATTCCATTCTTCTTCACCTGTTTTCGGATCATCCTTCGGTAATTTGTTCCTCACTAATATCTGGAACTTCTCCTTATTTCCATCCTCCTTCAGCTTCCATGTCCTTATTCTTCTTTCTTGGTTCTCAGTTCTCCTCTTTTCCTTCAGTCCTCTCACCTTGGCGACCAGCAGACGGTGGTCACTGTCCAGGGCTTCTGAAGGTATTACCCTTATATCCGTGATAATCTTCTTTGTCTCCTTCCCGCATAGAATATAGTCCACCACTGATTTCCTAGTCAAATCCCTGCTGTACCAAGTAATTTTATGGCTCTCTCTCTTCTTGTACCATGTGTTTCCAACCATTAGCCCATTTATCTTGCACAGTTCCAACAATCTCTCTCCTTCCTCTCTCCTGAATTATCTAATTCTATTCTTGCAACTCTGTTCATATCTTTAGAACAGTTAGTACATGAACAAATAATAATAGTGTTCCTGAACACACTCTACTAGACCCACTGCAATCTGGTTTCAAAAAAGGTTGCAGCACAGCAACTGCATTACATATGGTGACATCAGAGAAGCAATGGACCAAAGACTGGTTTCAATATGCTACTAAGAATTCACCAGGGCATTTGACACAACACTTCAGAAGATGTCAGGGACAGTGGAGGTGGTAGATTCAAGCACATAGTACTTCACAGGATGAGTGACAATGGTGATGATGGAGACGAGTAGTCTTTAAAAAAGCTCATAGCACTTCAGATCTGTTATCCACACGAGGTTTACTCAAATTGATTCTCAACACTGATAATTCCATTCAGGCTAACACTGTGCTTGAGAATTATTTTCAATCCAACTTGTTCTTTAAAAGAAAAGTTAGAGATCCAAGATACAATGGCATCATCAACCACAGTCTTGGTACGACGTTGCATTTACTAGTGCAAGTGATGATCTATCAAATGGGTTTCGCGGCAAGTAATTTCACTACTTTACAAATTATTTTTTTTTACTTTCACAAGGGCAATAATACAACAAAATAAATGAAGGAAAGTACTTTATTGACATTTTTTTCAATACATTAGAACATACATACATTTATTTCATAAACACAAACATCAACCACAAAATGCAAAATAATATAGGCCTATGGGCAGAAAAATAAAATGAGAATTTGCATAAAGATAAAGAACACATGATGGTAGAAGTGATGCATTCAATGTACATTTTTCATTAGGACATTTATAGCAACAAATAAACACTCACAATGTTCAGCAAACAACATACCCAACTAAGAAAATAAACCACAGTTTAAAAATTAAAAAGGTGGGCAACTAGGAGTCCTGCACATGTGATACTTTATAAAATGACTCATTTCTTAGATAACTAGGTATTTGCAAAATAATTACAAGTTTTGGAAAGAGACCACACACTGGTTGAAAACAGACATGAATTTTCGACCAATATCATGAAAATATAAGCCTATTCCACAAGGCAAAATGAAACGCTTTCATAGATCCATTTCTTTGAAAACATCTTGCAAAAAGGTTATCAACTTGGTCTTCTCTCCATTTAATTTTGGTTCATTTGTTTCTGCCCATTCTGTCATCTGTGGAAGTTCACCTGGTAGATAAAATCCATTAGAACTGACTGTAAGCATGTAGCAAGGTGAGGGGCATAATGGCCTGCCTCTCACTAAAGTGGACTGGTTTTGATTCTTGGTTACTGCATATAAGATTTTCTAAGGCCTCACATGGAAAGGAGATAAGGGGAATGAGAATGATGATTTAGCAACAGAAGTCAGTAGCTTGCTTCTACAGGGCGCACGAGAATGTTCTCCGCAGTGGGTACGTGCAGCTGCGAGTGGTTGAGTCATAAGTTTAGTTGGCTGCACTGTGTCCTTGAAAGGAGGACTCCCGCGTGTGGGCTGTCAGTGTGTATCGAGATAAGCGAGCGAGCCTATGTCTTCAGTGTGTATTGCAGTAAGCGAGTGTTCAGATAGATTATTGGAAGAGTGCAACAGTTTACTACTGAAGAGAGATTTTTTTGGTGGAATACGTTTTTTGCGAAGGCGATCGGTTTACAGAAAATGTAAAATTAAGATTTCAGGCGCGGTTTCCTAATTCAAAGTGCCCAAACCGTGATACCGTTCGGGATTTGGTGAGTAAATTTCGTGTGACTGGCTCAGTTCACGATGTACCAGTATCAGGCAGGCCTACGCTTTTAACAGACGAAAAACTTGATGAAATCTCCGATATAATGCTGCGTAGTCCAAGTAAATCAACACGAAAATTAGCTCAACAAACAGGAATCTCTAGGCCGATAGCACATAAAGCTGTAAGAGACAAGCTTCAGTTGTTCCCTTATAAAGTTACCATGGTTCATGAATTAAAACAAACTGATTATGGAAAAAGAGTGATGTAATGTGAATGGTTCCAGCATCTGTTATGAATGGCTGTGGTGAGTACAAAGTTTACTGTTTATTTGTTATGATGCAAGCGGCAGCCATGCTACCAACGTAACTGCTGTAGCTAGCTCTTGCAGACGCATGTAGGCGCTGTGGAGAACATTCCCGGACTCACTGTACATATACTGTACTACCCGATTAGAGGCATTGCCCAGGAGTGTGTAGTTATTCAAAGCTCCTACTGCTCTGTCAGTTCGAACAAAATATAAAGTAGTGCATTCTGAAGGTTGTGGAATAATCAGAAACACTACTATACTTTCCTATCTGAGAACATTGACGCACGTGACAATAGGTTCTCACAATCAGATACAGACATATCCAGCATGGCAAATGTTTTATGCTGCAGTAGTATACTGGGGCAGTGGAATGGGGGAAGTGCAGAGCTAACTGACTGTGAATGTACAAGTGTCTTAGTGTTTTCCGATTCTATTGCATCTTTGATGTCTGTAGTGGCAATTTTGAACATCAGTGGGCTCTAAGGATCACCTTGCAACAACAAGGCTTGTGGCTTAACATGGCTCAAGGTTATGAGCCTTGTGGATTCCCTTTCCATGTGGGGACTTCAATAATGTCTCATGCAGTAACCAAGAATCGAACCCAGTCCACTTTAGTGAGAGGCAAGCAGACTGCTGGGCCATCATATCCCTCACCTTGCTACACGCTTACAGTCTGCGGTAATGGATTTGATCGACTTATTACTACTCAGCTGTTTAACAGCAAGTCTCTTAGGAAAGAGAGCTGGTACTCCTCGATTTAGTTTCTGCAGTAGGATAGCCCTATTCAAACTGTCGAATGTCCAGTCTAGACAGATGGTGACAGCAGCGTCACCTTGCTTTTGTACGGCACCATTATTGTGAACTTTCTTTGGATTCTGGTACCGCATTCACTTAGTATGTTTGTAAGAGATTTCATAGCATTTGAAGGATACTTTCAACCCATAACATGGAAGGAAGGAAGGAAGGAAGGAGGGAAGCTTGTAGTTTAACGTGACCGTTAATCTCTGGATCATGAGCCACGGGACCTTTTTACGTGAAATACGAACCACAGGACATGGCATTTCACTTCGAAAATCTCACATGCATTGACCAGGAATCAAACCCAGACCGCCTTGGTGAGAGGCATACAGCTAGACCGCTGAGTCCCCCCCTCAATAACATGGGGACTGTTCAAACACTACAGATGTGTTTTAAATTATCAAGTGTCACATTTACAGAGTTTAACTCCACCGCATCACCTCTTTACCCCAACATTCACTTGTAGAAACCCAGTAGGATAGACATACAGGCAGCTGGTAACAGTTTGAATACCCTTTAAATAACAAATAATCCACATCAGAGAGCTGAGCCATATGTAAAATGTCCATGATTGCTACGAGCCCCTTGAGGGGGGAGGGGAAGAAACTCATATTCACTTTTCTTTGGTGGCTATGCAAAGGCAGTTCACGACTGATATGCTGGAATAATACCTAAACCATTCAAAGATCTGCAACCATAACAGTTTTGTATTGGGAAGGGGTTGTAGAGAAAGTGGCATGGAAGCAATCCAGTACTGATATTTAAAAGAATGCATGTAAAACTAGAAGACAATAAAATTAATTTTTTTCCCTCAGTTTGGTCAAAACAGGAGTCAGATAGTCTACCATTATTTTTATTTATTTTTACTTATTTTGTATGAATTTCCTGCTGAAAAATAAAGATTCACACATACAAATTTATACATACGTGTATCTCAAAAACATTTTGAATTTTACTTTTTTGATCACATGTTTACAGTGCCCAATCCCCTCCCATTGTTTTTAATATCAAGCTTCAGTGTTACATTCAAAGCATGGAAGTAATTTCCTCTGGTAAACAAATATTAATAAATAGAAAACTCCAGTGTTTCGACTGGCAAGTCAGTATGTCATCTTACACAATTGAACAAGTCAAAAGCAGTCCATAGAATCAGCTTTCATCCTTGTACTTTTCAAGGCATATTTAAGTCTAACAATCACATCTGGCTTTACTTAGGTGAATGTAGGGATTCATGAAATCAAAATAACAGTCAAAATGGTAGTATTTAATGCTCGAACAGTTCACAATTCTAGTTGACAAAATGGTCATGCTAAATTTTCAAGCAATGATAACATACCAATGTCTCCTTGCCCAGTGTCCAATGTCGTGACCTGTTCGCTCTAATGGTAGGGCATAGGTTTGATTTCACCATCATTTTACATTTTCACCCAAACCATCATGGGCCAATAATCTAGATGTTAGGCCCCTTAAAACAACAATTATCTACATCATTCAGGGTGTATCTATATTCAAGGTGCAACATGCATGGTTGGGCAACACACACCTTGCATCCTTTAGGGCCCCATACAGTAGGCAGAAAAAAGACAAAACGAGGTCTTGGTATAGATACTACCTTTAATTCCCTAAATTCACAGTTCTCTCTTAAGTTCTCAGGTAGATGATGTTGAATACAAACAACAGAGTGATCAGAAGGTACCCATTTGCTCCCCTCTTCACACCTTCTCTGAAAATAGATCTTAACCACTTCTCACAGCTCGCACAGAGAATTGTCTGTCAGTATCTCGTGAAATGTAACTTCCCTGTATTCTAACTTGCAAAAGGGCATGCAGCAGTACACCTTTATAAAATCCTTCAGAAAACATTTGAACACACAAGTGTACCCTTACAACCAATATGAAAGTGGTGCCTGACACAGTAACTTGGTGCTGCTTCCTAGCGCCCTCACTTGGAAACTAGGTTGTATGAGTAAACCAATGCTGTATTCATTAAAGCAGCCAGCCGGGATGTGATCCAGCTGGCAGTGGGTAAACCACAGAAATCCACTCCTAGGATGGATGAGGTAGGAATCAAACCCACTTCTTCTCAGTTTTTCCTCCTGAGGCAGAGTGAAATCTGTTCCAACTCTCAGACCAGAATTAAATTTCTTAGCAAAGCCACGAATTGAACCCAGACCATGAGGGTGACAGTCAAGTATGCTAACCACTACACCACAAAGTGGTTAAATGGCCATACAAAGAACAGAAAACAATTATGACATTTGATTGACAATGATTCATTGTCAATGAACTAGTGAAACTGAATATAAATGAGAGAACTTGGGCAACTAAATGTAAAAATTTGCAATATTTTTTGGATAAATCCTTCTAAGGAAGACAAGGCCCTGTTGTGTGAGCAAGAAACCAATAGGTGGCACAAAGTTACATGCTTTTATTCAGGACTCAGAAAATGCAGCTAAAATAAAACAATATTCCTATGAAGAGGAGGGACCTCGACTGAGCATGTGAATGAAAAGAGCATAGTCATAAGCCACACCTATCTTCTGGTCTCAACCCACACCCAAAGGTGAGTGCATTATTTTAATTTCTCAGTAGGATTTTGAGACACCATTCTGATTTTTTCTTGACTGTAAGAGTACTAACGATTTTCTTTTTTTCTTCAGAACTTTAAGTGGCAGGTTAAGATGAAATTATTATTTTTTTTTTATATTTTTAACATAGAAATAATGAAATACTGTCTAAATATATTTTCTAAAATGACATGTTAACAAACACTTTAGAAGGTGTTTATAAGTTTAGAGGTGCTGCAGTTAAATTATGTATGAGGAGATACACTTTAATTTGTGCAATTTTGCATGGAATGACTCATAAGTATCTACTACATAGCAAGTACGAGCTCAAGGTCCCATTCCACAACATCCTACAGATTTAGATCAGGGGAGTTAGGGGACCAATCCATATGGTGCATCTTGTCAGAATGTTCCTTATACCATTACACAATCCCTCTTCAGTGCACTAACATTATCATCACCATGTGCACAGAAGTGTTGCATTGTCGGGTTTACACCTTATGATACACAACAGGAGTCACATAACGGTTCCATCCCATGCCGAAAACTCGGTGTAGATATCAAGGAACATTTGGGTTGTTCCTTACATGTACACACATCAAAAAAAGTTTTGCATCACCTCGGTTCCAAGAGTTCCGGAACCGTTAAATACAAAGGGAATAGAGATCAACACAAACAACATTTCAGCTCGTTTTATTGCTCATGAGACCCACACATTGCATGTTGTACCATCATACAGCTAGACTTTCAGCATTTGTGGTCCAGATTGCAGTACACACCACTACCTCTAATACCCAGTAGCACGTCCTCTTGCATTGATGCATGCCTGTATTCGCCGTGGCATACTATCCACAAGTTCATCAAGACACTGTTGGTCCAAATTGTCCCACTCCTCAATGACAATTCGGCGTAAATCTCTCAGAGTGGTTGGTGGGTCAAGACGTCCATAAACAGCCCTTTTCAACATATCCCAGGCATGTTCGATAGGGTTCATGTCTGGCGAACATGCTGGCCACTGTAGTCGAGCGATGTCGTTATCTTGAAGGAACGCATTCACAAGATGTGCACGATGAGGTCGAGAATTGTCGTCCATGAAGACAAATGCCTCTCCAATATTCTGCCGATATGGTTGCACTATGGGTCGGAGGATGTCATTCAGGTATCGTAAAGCCGTTTCGGAGCCTTCCATGACCACCAGTGGCGTACGTCGGCCCCACATAATGCCACCCCAAAACATCAGGGAACCACCACCTTGCTGCACTCGCTGGACAGAGTGTCTAAGACGTTCAGCCTGACCAGGGTGCCTCCAAACACGTCTCCGACGATTGTCTGGTTGAAGGCATATGCGACACTCATCGGTGAAGAGAACGTGATGCCAATTCCGTGGGGTCCATTCAGCATGTTGTTGGGCCCATCTGTACCGCGCTGCATGGTGTCGGGGTTGCAAAGCTGGACCTCGCCATGGACGTCGGGAGTGAAGTTGCGCATCATGCAGCCTATTGCGCACAGTTTGAGTTGAAACACGACGTCCTGTGGCTGAACGAAACGCATTATTCAACATGGTGGCATTGCTGTCAGGGTTCCTCCGAGCGGCAATCCGTAAGTAGCGGTCATCCACTACAGTAGTAGCCCTTGGGCGGCCTGAGCGATGCCTGTCATCGACAGTTCCTGTATTTCTGTACCTCCTCCATGTCCGAACAACATCGCTTTGGTTCACTCTGAGACGCCTGGAAACTTCCCTTGTTGAGAGCCCTTCTTGACACAAAGTAACAATGCGGACGCGATCGAACTGCGGTATTGACCTTCTAGGCATGGTAGAACTACAGACAACATGAGCAGCGTACCTTCGTCCTGGTGGAATGACTGGAACTGATCGGCTGTCGTACCCCCTCCGTCTAATAGGCCCTGCTCATGCATGGTTGTTTACATCTTTGAGCAGTTTTAGTGACATCTATGAACAGTCAAAGGGACTGTATCTTGGATACAATATACACAGTCAACGTCTATATGCCGGAGATCTGGGAACCGAGGTGATGCAAAACTTTTTTTGATGTGTGTAGTATGTAACACTATCAAAAGACATAATGAACCTTCCTAATCCTTCAGAATAAAACATTGAATTGAAATTGGGTCCAGTCTGCAATTAGAAAGACTAATCGCTAAATAATATGATTAACTAGTTCATAATATGGTATTAAGAAATAAAACAATCAAAATAGAACTTAGGTCTACTTATTGAACATAAAATGTAAAGTTTTTAAGCCATTCTTTCAGTGAAAATGAAATATCCAATCTTCCTAGGTGTAACCTGACAAAGGATAAGTCCTGAGCCAATAATAGGAACTCTTTGCTTGTGTGTACTTACAGAGAAAAAGTACAAAGAATATTTCATCACACACCTACATTACATACTGTTTACTTGCCAGTCTCAACATGCCTTAACAATAATACTTCAGTCAGAACGTATGAACAAGGGTAATTCATGAAGCCAAATCAAATCAGTATATACAATATTATGGTATTTACACAGGTTTCAAAAATTATATAAAACAAAATTATCATTAAGTCCTGTAATTTTAAAATTTCATGTCAAATACATTTTCTTCCCACTCCTTAGATATAAAAAGTGTGCCTATCCTGATGGAATAATTTGTCTGGTTTAAACGACTAGTTTTCTCACTTCCCAAAAGTGAAAAAGAGATAATTCTTACAGACTTGTTATAATATATATTTATTTTGAATCCAGCATCAATGGCAGGCAAATCATGCAGTTTGCAATGCAGGGAGTTCAGTGGAGTGCAACGAGGACAGTGCCTACAGTCACACCTGAGGAAGAGAGTGCATAATCCTGGTTGACCCAGGTCTGAAGAACCAACTCGGTCTCACCACGTTATAATATAGGCCTCAAAATGCATCTTTCGAGTTCTGTTTAAAAGTGACATAGTGCTGATTTTTTTCGTCCTAATAATATTTCCTAGGATTGGGACAATATTCACGATTACGAACATGCACAATTCGCATTTGCTATAATGCAAACCACTTTCCAAGTTTTTGACCATTGACCTTGGAGACTTCTTGCCTGAAGAAAGCTCTAAAGGCAGCTGCTTGTTGATTGAGACCATCTATTGAACTAAAAAGAAAAAAAGCTGCATGTTTTCAAAATGATGTTTCATCTTTCCCAATTCTCCATATAGGAGATAGAGACTGTTGAGTGATAGGATAATACCTCAAGTTTTGTGATGAGCTTTTCCAAGTCCTGCGAAGCATTCCTTCACAAGAGCTGCCGAAATTAGATATTACTAGATCACTCAGCACTGTGCTACCAAATTGGGAAATAACATTGAAACTATCTCAACTGACAGAAGATTACAAAATTAATTTATCAATAAAAATTTGTGATATTCTTGTCCCCGAAAAAGAATCTTGTATGGTTACTTTAAGGGACAAAACATCCAAAGGCATCTGCCCCTACCAAATATTTCTTATACACATGCTTTACTCGAGGTGGTGGGATCAAATCCTGGCATGGTCAGTTGGTGCTTAAGAATGTTTGTGTGTGAGAAATTTACTGCCATGTTAAAGAATCCACAGAGGGCAAAATTGTAAAGTGTTAAAATCAGATCTAGTTACACAGGGTTAATGTACACTTTGAAAAAGTGATACCTTCGTCTATTATTCTGGAAAAAGAAATTTGAAAGAAGAAATATCTTGCTGCTATTGTAGTTAAGGGCTACATACTGTTATACAATATTCTGCAAAGTTGATGGGTTTTCTTGTATGTGGTAGCTGAAATTTCACAACTTAGTTCTTTAAAAGTTATACCTCTTTTTTTTTTTCTCCTAAAAATAACATTGCTTTTAGCTGAAAAGTAACCGTGTCATTTGCACATACCTACTCACAATACAATACTTGCACCTCTTAGTACATAATGCACACAAGTGAGCCATAAAACAATGTAGCAATGTTTTATAAGTAGCTACTTCTCCATTTTGCCTAACGAGGCTGAGTGTACCCCGTTCCAGCCCTCAGACCAGAATTAAATTGGCTGGTGGTGGTGGAGCTTCATTTGAGGGGCTTGGACATTACCATGGTCATTCAGCCCCATGAAGCAGGGCGTGTTGATTATTGTCTGATAACCTGTGTTATTGTGGTGTCAGTAGTAGTAGTAGTATGTGTACGTATTTGTAATTCAGGTGAGGCTTTGGAAGGATGCGGCTGTGGCCTTATGTTAGGAACCATCCCGACATTTGCGCAGAGTACAAGAGGAAAACCATTTCCTAGGTGGCTGAGGTGGGAATCAAACCCACCTCTTCTCAGTTTTGCCTCATGAGGCTGAGTGTACCTCCTTCCAGCCCTCAGACCAGAATTACATTTCTTAGCAGAGCCGGGAATCGAAATCAGACCTCCGGAATTTGCGACGAATGTTCGAATAACGAATTTTACTGTGTTCAAGGGTGTACGGGTGCAATTGGAAATCATTCAATAATGGTGTACAATAATTGTCCACCTAAAGAGCAGCATCAATATAGACAAAATAGAACGTAAGTGAAAAATTGCTTTTCTGTTAAATGATCTTGAATGATGCTGACATCTGTCAATATTTCAAAGTAACATAGCTAACACTGCATTTAAAAACAAGTGTTCATTGTTTATCTGTTATTTGTTGTGATGAGATGGCACACCTTCGAATTCATGTTTGTTTCCTGTGGAATCTGCCCAAGTAAAAACAAAACTGACCCAGAACATTGTGTTTACGGATGGACAAAATCGTCACAACATTGTAAATATCCACAACTCATTGTGGATATTCAATGTAGAACCAGAATCTTGTGGGTCAGTGGTGGTTGATTTTCATTTGAGTGGTGTATAATCCAATAATTTTGGTCACCTTTTATATTATTTTTTTTCGAGAATTTTGCTGTTAACTCAGACGTTCCTAGTTATTCAAAGAAACATCAAGTTCAGGAGGTATACTAGTGTGTTCATTTTGTACTACTCACATGTGAACTGGTCACGTTTGAATCGTCAGGAGCAAATGAGATCTCTGTAACAAGTGTATTGACATGTAAAATTAAAAAACCTCCGAAAACGGAACATGTCCTCTACGGTATTCAAAATTCAAACCTGGGTCACCATCTTAGCAGAGTAAAGCTGGGCACATAGGGGTCCCGTAAGTGATTAGGGACAGCACTAATTTAAGTTGCTGTTCAATGTATTCACAATACATTTTTGTTAAAAAATAATTTCTGTATTCAGCATATATTTTAACGTTCCATGAAGTGGGAGTGTCACCCCCATGTTATAAGTGTTATATTTGTGCTGTCAAAGGTTTTACCTTTTTTCAAACAGCGACCAAACTTCATCTGTACAGTAGGACAAACTATAGTATTTCATAACAAATCTGTCAGATATCGATATCCATGGACAATTTTATTCTCAACTAACGTCTTTTACCCAGCATTGCCTGGGTATCGTTTAAAGACCGAAGGGTATTTAAATTGTACTAGTTTATGAGTGCGTGGTGAGGC
Source organism: Meconema thalassinum (assembly GCA_946902985.2). Taxonomy (NCBI): domain Eukaryota; kingdom Metazoa; phylum Arthropoda; class Insecta; order Orthoptera; family Tettigoniidae; genus Meconema; species Meconema thalassinum. The sequence continues at coordinate 1,343,114,248 of OX336389.2, forward strand.
GGAACATCCTTCATTTTGTTGCCATAGCAACCTGCTTACTACTCAGCAGAAATCGGCCCAAGGTACACTTAGTACTGAACCCTTAATATGCTCATATATTAATGTTTCATTATTTTAATATGTGCTGTCGGAAATGAATATAAGAGACATGCTGAAACACTGTTTCGCAATGTCAGGTAGTTTGCTAAGAGACAGCAAGTCAGAAGGCTTAGGACCAAACATTCCAGAGAACAAGGGAAGAGAGTTGAAGAAAGAATTTATTACTAGCCATGCTATGGGACGGTGTACCGTTACTTATGGGTCAACGCACGGGAGCGCTGGGCTGACTCTATGAGTCAGAGTGGAAGTATGTTACTGTCTACCAGCGAGTGACAGAGAGGGCTACTGTATTTTATGAAACAGAAATACTTTGCAGAAACGCCTTATGGGAGGTGCCAATGGATTGAGCGCCGAACTTCGAATTGAACCAGCAAATGGGAACGGATGACACTTGGTACAGCAGATTTGGAGGGAATCGGATTGTGGATTAATCTACGATCGAATTTGTTTCCGATGAACAGAACCTTGCAGTTCTCCTTCACACCAGTGTTTGGATGTAATCCACATGTCTATAACCCGATTACTCTAGATATTAGCATTGGAGCATGTCCCCACTCCTCAAATTTGGCCATTTTCATATAAATAGTGGTCTTGAAGCTGTAATATTCAGTCCTGTTTTAGAATCATTGCTGATTTGCTGTGTGTCAAAGGATGCTGACGTATCACTGTTATTCTGCATGTCGGATGGCACATTTGAACTTATAAATTTCACGTCTGAGAACGATAGGACTTATATAAATTTTGGCGTGTCGCTCGACACTAAAAATTGTACATTAAACATTTTCACTTCGTAAAATGTAACATATTTGGTCAAGTTGGACATCAATTAAGTTGTGCGTGTAATATTTAGATAGCTACCATGCTATAATAATTAGGGAAAGTCTTTGAAAATTGCTACGGACACTGAGCGAATTGAGTAACTCAATAAAGCAATTTAGCCAGTTAATTTGTGCGTGTGACAATAATAATTTACTTTCCACGATTTTATTCCATGCAGAAGACATCATGAAGACAGAATCCAGCCGTATTGAAGGAAGGATGTCATTGAATTACAGTACTGAGATGTTCTTCGAGATGGAGTGAGCTTCTCAGTCGAGGTCATGGAGGGTGACATCAGCTGAATGTTTGCAGAGAGGATGAGTACAATATTATGAATTAATTCATTTTGATCGTGTCTAGCTTGGTAAATTGGAACAGTGTGTATATAATTTGTGTTGTGTATTTTTAATTTAGATTCTTGTTTTAGCGTAATTTACCGACAAACCATTTAATTTGGGGAACTCATCGTGACTACTGTGTAAAAATTTTGTGATTGTAAGCCAATTTAATTCAAGAAGACGGGGGCTACATGTACCATTGGGTACCGATGTGTTGTTTTGCGATGTTTCATTCCGCATGAGCGTGAGCTATGGTTTTGGCGATAAGTGGATCTTTATTTATTGTAAGATTTAACGACAGATATTGGGGGATTTATAGGTTTTGTTTTGCTAACTTTTAATTAAACAGACCGTTTTGATTTATGCCTTGTTGCATTTTGAATTCACGGGGAGTCGTCTGTTCTCTGAGTAAGATGTTATTACCGTCACAGATTTTGAGGAAGTGTGTTTGAACACTATTTTATCGAGTCTGATCTGGCGTGATTGTGGTGTGGAATGTGTGTATTGTCAAGTCCAGGAAAGTGTGGTATGGTGTCCATGTGTGAATTGTTATGCGCTGGAGTTGGCCTCGAGTCCATCTCTGTATGCTGCAAATATATTATGTCGTCAGACGTGCTCCAAGGAGACGCTGTGCGAATTTTGTCGAGTCTTATAATTCCTGGGTGAATTATTGAGACAATATAAGGTATTTTGGTGACACACATTTTATTTAGGTAGCTGAGACTATGATTATGCGGTCTTGGACAGCTCGGTGCTGTTGAGATATTCTGGTAAACACACCTGGGAGTTTGATAAGTTGAGTGCACAGATCAGAGATAACGACTTGTGGTAGGAGGCCAGCCAAGGTTGGACTGCGACCTGTGATATTTAAAGAGATAAGCCAGTCTGGTTAAAAATGAATTGTAATTTAATTGGGATGTTATCCACGCCAAATCCGTAATTCACGTGTTGTGCTGATATGAAAATTTGTTTTTGTTGTGATTTAGCCTGTTAGCTTTATTTTTTTGTAATTTCTTGTATATTTGCATACCCTTGTATGTGTGTGTATTTCATGTAAGGTGACAAGCGGTCAGCCCATGTGCTCATTCTAGTGTAGTCCCGATAATGGTGCCGTAGCTTTGATCAAGGGGAGTTCCAATGGATAAAATATGAAAAAATATCAATTTTCAGATTTGTATACGATGTAAAAGCTGGCACTTTGACGTTTAAAAAGATGTATAACACTTGATATGTGCTATTTTCACAACATGTTTAATATTTATTTAAATAATGCTGTGCGCATTAGAAAACTTTGATAATTAGAACATACAAAGGCATTTTCTCAGAACTTACTTTTTGCACATAAATGTTCCATATTTTTCAGTTGTTACTTATCACAGAAGTCGCAAATTTTTACCACATATAGCGTGGCTTGTAAATGAGATTTTAACGCAGGGATTTTGTTCTAGCTCAAATACATCATGAAAAAAAAAATGGATATATCTAGATTTTTAAACGAAATATTTGAGATTAAAGAAAAATATTATTATGGTCACAATAGTAGAAACACCAAACGCCCGTGTTAAAGTACTAAGAACTGATCACTAATTCCGTGCACTGTGTTGCGACTTCTGTTCGGAAGTCTTGTAATATAATTTTAGAAGGGTAGGGTTGTCGGTGTGTTTCATATTTGTGTCAAGCCAGTCAAGTTACCTGTCTTCCCAGGAGCCAAGTCTAGATACGCAAAAATACGGATTCGCAACTTGCCGAGTGCCTGAAATGGAAGCGAATTGCCGTATAAATTTACTCATGTCTTTTCAGCATTCAACTACCATCAGCACACCCACGAAAATTGAAGTGATGACGGACTTTATCCAAGTATTTGATTTTCAGCATATTTCAGGCTGAGTTTTCTACTTGATTTTGGATTTTATTATTCTGAGGGAGTAAATTCATGGGAGGTGTTTGTTTGTTTGTTTGTTTTTGTGACTTGATCAATTATTAAAGTTGTTTTATTTTATTTTGGTTTCACTTTCTTTCCTAGTTTTAATACCCCTATATCACCTTGTTGTAAATAGCAGCAAATAATTATTATCACTAGTAACAGAACAAGGACTGAACGTGACCCCGAAAAAGAGTCTTGTTACATGCTTCTTACAAGGGCACAGTACGACGAGTACACACTGTTCCGAAGTTATGGTGGAATGATTTTGGGAAGGCACATACCGCTGCCCCTCAGCCAGGTAATGAAAGATCATGATCTCGGCAGATACATTCCTCTGCCTAGCATTCTAGTGTGCTCCCGTAAGTAGTTTCCTTTAAGTGTACTGGTTTGTCGTGATACACCCCCTCCGGACTAACATATGAATTACTTAGGGAATCCTTTTTCATAGAAGATACAAGACTGCAAATGTGTCTGCCATCCACCATCACCTACCAAGACCTGCTAACAGAGCTACAGGCAAAGAAGAAAGGGATATGGCCTGAATTTTATGCAACTGATGCTAAGACATATCCTGACTGGAAAGTGGCCGACTATACTCTCTGTCATGCGGTTACTCCTTTCTCAGAGTACGGTTTCCACCTCCGATTGTATAAAATCAAACCCTTCCATGAGCCTACCTTGGACTTCATCTATGATCTGTGTGGAAAGCAATGTGAACAATTTCATGCGGAGTGGTGTAATATGAGAAAGGGGTCTCTTAATGACTTCTGTAGGGAATAGGTTACATTTTATTTTGATTGTTTTGCTATTGGCTACAATAAATCTGTTTATAATAATTATGGATACCATGCATATGCTTCTGTTATTCCAGTTCCGAAAGATTCACTTGCAAATTCACCATCCGACTATCGACCTGTATGCATATTTTCCTCAATTTCCAAAATACTAGAAAAACTTATGCATGAACGACTGCTCCAGTTTTTGACGCAATACTCACTACTTGATCCGTTACAAACTGGATTTAAGAAAGGGCATAGCACATCTACTGCACTCATTAAGATCACTGATGACGTAAGACAAGCAATGGATAAGCGTAAAGTGACTATACTCATTCTTCTAGATTTCAGCAGTGCATTCGACACAATTAATACAGACAACTTATGGTTAAATTGCAATCCTTCCATCTTAGCCCCATTGCTCTAAAATTATTCGCCTCCTATCTTCATGACCGAAGACGTGTACTTCTTAATGAAAACAGAACCGAGTGGAAGTTCAAAATAAATGAACCAGGGTTCAATTCTCGGTCCCCTTATATTAATTTTATATCATAACGACATCTCAGCGAAACTGGAAAACTGCAACTACCATCTATATGCAGTCGACCTTCAGATATATTGTCACACTAAAGTAAATGACATAGATGCGGCAATTGAAAATATGAATCTAAATTTAAAGCGGATCAGCCTCTATGCAGTTGAAAATTCTCTTGCCATCAACCCAATTAAAACACAAGTTATCGTAATAGGACAGACTAAATTGATTTTCCATTTACACAGGATGGTATGGGCATCTTCAAAGAATGGAGATGAGAGGACACCAAAAGCTTATTTCAACAAGATTATCCTGGGAAAAAGACCAGTAGGAAGATCAAAGAAGAAATGGTTGGACCAAATCAAGGGTGATCTTGAAGACAAAGGGCTAGACTGGAGAAGGACTCATGAAGACCAACTATTCATGGACAGGAAAAGGAGGCGAGGGCTCCTTAACAGCACCCGGGCGACTGGAGCTAGAATTTGATGATGATGATTTACACAGTAGACCCCTTTCCTTAATTCAACTTAATGGTGTTGCTATCCCGTTCTCTAAATCGGTAAAAAGTATTGGAGTCACACTAAATGAAACACTGAATTGGGATGAGCAAGTTACTAATACATGCACGAAAGTTTACTCATCACTTCATCCACTTTAGATTCACCAGTCCGTTCTACCCCGTAACTTGAAAATAAGACTCGTCCAAACCTTGACACTCCCTATATTTAACTACTGCGATGTTGTATTAGTAGATGCTACCGTCGAAGAAAACAAGAAACTTCAGAGAGGTTTAAATTCCTGCATTAGGTTTATTTTCTCCTTAAAATTTTCCTCACAACTGTCTCCTTTTAATGCTCTACTTTCCTGGTTATAAGTAGAACAACAAAGAAACCTGTACATATGTACACTCATCTATCGACTTCTCAATGAAAGTGTGCCGGCAGCTTGACCGGAAGCTCTTCACTCCCTCAAGGAACTTGGAATTGGTGATGGTCGACGGAAGTGTATGAAAAACATTTGTGTGTTTATGCTTTGACTTTGCATTTTCTGATGTAATTGTGAGGGTTTTGGAATTGATCCTAAACAAAAGGGTTTTTTGTTGAGGGAAGAAAAAGGATGAGAGGAGTGTGACTTGTATATGGAATGTTATACTGATTAATCTTAGAAGGAAGTCTACGTTCTGAAGAAAGAGGGCGAGAAGACTCAGACGTCGGTTCGATGGTCTCGCCCTAGCTATTGAATATCCAAGAACTGAAATTCTAGGCAGTTGTGGAAATTGAAAGATATGCGTGAAGATCGGGTAAACCATTGGCTGGATCTATTGCTGGCAGCAATACTATGTGGATCCGGGAACTTTGAATCTTTCTAATTGTAAGCACTGGAAGGTCATTTTCCTTTTCTATGTGAGTAGAGTGTTCCGGGTGTTGGGGGGGATTTGCTTTGCCCTGACTTGGTGCTTAGTTTAGAACTGTTTGTTCTTGTCCTTACGGACTGCTAGTACTAGGCACGGTTCCCTTTCTCCATGGCCTGGTTTTTCTTTCTTAAGCGCTTTGCCCTGTTTTAAATGTCTTTTCCCCTTTTCAGGGTGGTGTTTTCCTTTTGGTGCTCTCGTGCTGTTTTAAATCTTTAACTTCTTTCTTCCTCCCCAGCACGGAGAGCTTAGTTTAGTCCCTTATGGACTCCAATTTATTTATTTTTTGGTTAGTATTTCTTTGGGGATTGTTTCTTGGTTTTGCCCTTCGACAGTCATTTGTTGGGATTGTGTCCGTGAACAATAAGAACTAAGATGGCGGTACATATTGATGACTGACAATTTGATTACTGAAATCTTATTAAGATTTATTTTCTTATTCTCTCTTTCCCTCCCGACATTTTAATTTGTCTTAACGGGTTAAGGTAATATTTGGGAAGTTACTACTTTCATGCTCCTTGATAACTGAGATGAGTGTGGTCGAGATCGAATGCAGAACCAACTAGGGTTCCCTATATAAGATATGGATTTGTTATTTTGTGTTATTATGTTAATGTTATTGTGTTATTAAAAGGCCTTTTATGTTTCAAATGTATTCTATTGGTAGTTTGTGTTTAAGTTATCTGTAGTAATTGGAATCATTCCTCTCTAGCTAAGACGATTTTCTCTCTTTTCTTCCGATGTCACGGGGAATGGGAATCTCAACATATCCTGGCAACTTCCACTTACACGTACAGTACGTAGGCTATAAAAGTAAACCTCACTATCTTTGTAATTTTAGTTTTCTTTCTTCCTTTCATGATCGTCACACGCGATCTGGATCTATAATTGCAATTCCTCTACATCATTCATCTGCCTTCAGTAACTCTTTTCTCATGTCGGGAACTAGAATTTGGAATAATTGTCCTCGTGACGTTAGAAATGGTACATCCCTAACAACTTTCAAGCGTGCAGGTAAAGATTTCCTCTTGAATCTGTAGGCCAATTTGTGTATGAAATGTGTGAGTGAATGACCATAGTAAAGCATTGTTAAAACTCCATGTATTGTTATTACTGTGTGTAATTCGTATAGCTAAGTTAATATCACACAGTTGCCACTTTAATTCTAGTATTTAAGAATAACATATATGAGTATTCATGTAAGTTGCATTGTGTGAGGTTAAGTGTGAGAGGGGGCCTAGAGCCGTAACTTCGCCACAATAAAGGCACCAATAATAATAATAATAATAAAATTCACTTCCGTGCAGGGTTGGGAAGTAACGCATTACCTGTAACACAGTTACCTTTAAGAGTAATGGAAATGCTCGTTACTTTTTCAAGATGGAGCAATCAGTTATGAGAATGGAACCAACAACTTTCCATTTGAATTTGAAATGTTTGAGTACTTACACCTATCTGTCCTTTGATAACTAGAACTCTCTACCTGCCGCAGTCTAAGAGCCTTTTCCCAAGTGTGTTAAAGAAAATACTGATGATTTGTGTAAATACTCCAGTTTAATTGCTATTAAAGTCTTTTTTAATTGTTTATTTGTTATGTATTCCCAATTTGCCACCGGGGGACACACCCCCAATTGCAAATGAATGAATGTAAGCCCATAGTGGTGCCATAAACGTTCCAAATGCTCTGTGAGCCACAATAATTCTGACATGCCTCTGTATACACTATTTACTTGGAGGCCTGAGAATAGAAAACTTCCCACAATCTTCAGTGATGCATTTCCGGCCTCTGTACGAGATTAGGCCCAACCCTCAATCAGGGTTTATGAATCACTGTCCGTATAAAACGTGCCAAATAGCTCCTACAGAAGCTATATTTCTGACATGTTTCTGCAGGCAATTCTGAGAATCGCATTTTCTACTAGAGACACTGAGAACACAAAAAACATATTAATTACTTCCAACCTATTTAAAAGATTTGGGGAGGGAGTAGGAATTGGAATCGAATCTCTGCTGCCATATTTTATGACGTACGCAAACTGTATTGCTAAAATCATCCATGAGGTATTACTCTGAGGTAAGTAAGTTATTGAGGTTTTAAGGGGCAGAACTACGAGGTCATCTGCCCCAAAGAGGTATTACCCTCTGGTGGCATTGAAGTTAAAACGTGGAGAGTTGTGCCATTGTTATGGAGCAGAAAGAAGAGAAAGTAATGCCTAGGCCGTCACACGCTGATATATTTAATTTCTTAAAATCGGATGTACAGTGTGCACAAGTGGAAAAATGATACAGAGCAGTCCCAGTTCCACTGCGAACTTACAGAAGCATGTGCAGGTAAAACATCAGTAATTCGACAGCTTGTTATTACGAGGCAGTTCCAGAAAGTAAGTTCCGTTTGGTAATAAAATTAAATTGTGTACAGATACAGAAAAATTATTTATTGCACAACATTCTACACCTCTTAAACTACTTTTCCATATAACTGCCGAACTTTTGCAGGCATTTGTCATAGCGTGGCACGCGTTTTTGGATACCTTCTTCATAGAAGTTTGCCGCCTGTGTCTTCAACCAGTTGGAAACATCTTCTTTCAGCTCGTCGTCATTGTTGAATTGTTGACTGCCAAGGAAAGACTTGAGATATGTGAACAGATGAAAGTCGCAAGGAGCGAGGTCAGGGCTGTACGGCGGGTTGTCAAACACGTCCCAGCCAAATCCCTGTAGGAGGTTTTTCGTAACATTTGCAGTGTGTGGTCGTGAGTTGTCGTGAAGAAAAACAACACCTTTTGACAGCAACCCTCGGCGCTTATTCTGTATTGCGCGGCGCAATTTCCTAAGTGTCTCGCAGTAAGCATCTGCGTTGATTGTTTGACCATGCGGTAAGAAATCAATGAGTAAGATGCCTTTCCAGTCCCAGAATACTGTGCACATCATTTTCCGAGGTGTCAAGATTTGTTTCGGCTTAACCTTTGCTGGGTATGAAGTGTGCATCCATTCCATTGATTGCCGCTTACTTTCAGGGGTGTCGTAAGAAACCCAAGTTTCATCTCCTGTGACTATCTGTGTCAGAAATTCTTCGCCGCCTTCATTGTAACGGGTCAAAAACTGAAGTGCACTACCCATCCGTTTTGTTTTGTGTTGCTCCGTAAGAATCTTTGGTACCCAACGTCGGCAGAGTTTACGAAAGTTCAGTTTTTCAGTAACAATTTCATGAATTAGTGATCGTGAGATTTGGGGAAATTCCATAGCGAGAGTACTAATTTTAAACCTGCGGTTTTCCCGGATCTTGTCATCAATCAAGACACCGGCGGCACACGTCCATGAAGAAGGTATACAAAAACTCGTGCCACGCTACGACAAATGCCTGCAACATTTCGGCAGTTATGTGGAAAAGTAGTTTAAGGGTTGCAGAATTTTGTGCAATAAATAATTTTTCTGTATCTGTACACAATTTAATGTTATTACCAAACGGAACTTACTTTCTGGACGTACCTCGTATTATTATTGCGACAGGTCTGCCGACTTGAGACAGAGAAGGGAGCTCTGACCTTACCCCTAACTCGCCGTGGGCTGTCATAAACAAAGCCCTGCTTCGTCACAGAGGTCAATGACACATCAGGTCGCGCCGAGACTGTTCTATATCTGAAAGCAGCTGGGGTAAAGCGATCTTCCGCACAGTTCTGTTGATAGTAGTGGAGTCCACAAAGTTCAGTACAGTTGAGACATCGGTGACTGACGGTGATAGTGGGTACAGCGAAAAAGGTGAGTGCTGTGTCACGTAAACGTGTTGTGTGTGGGGTCAGCAGACTGTGCTGAGAAATCTACATATGGGACTCGATCGGGAGCTGCACAAGGCGGTATGTCACCGAGGAAGCTGTGAATTGTGAACTTATCAGCCAGTTGTACAGTAGTAATAAAAGTTAGTAAATAGAAAAGCACGCTACCAGTTGTGTTCTTATTTGGTGAGTGAACCCTGGTTCCTGTTACACTGGTGTTAGAAGTGAAGATTGAACTGGTAGCATGTATAGTAATAGTAGTAGTAGTGTAACGGTTAGGCCTATTAGATAATTACTGTAGTAAATAGAACAACATGGAAGTGGTGCTTCAGTTGCTTAATGAACTTAAGTCAAATCAAGATGAATTTAAATCAGAACTGAATACAAGGTTAGATGCCAGTCAGGACAAAATTGAAGAGTTAAGTGAACTTAAAGTCAGCCAACACAAATTAGAAAAGGAAGTGCACAACCTTGAAGAAAAACTGTACAGTGACATTATGGAAGGCATTAATGACTTAACGGATCAACAATTCAAGGCAGTTCCTCAGATCGTAGAGTCAGGGGTTCGAGAGATTAGGCATGTAGTGGACGAGTTACAAGGGAGAATGACAACCTAGGCCTACTGGCAAGGACAGTGCATCGAGGGTTAAACCCCAGTACTTCGACAGGACCACATCCTGGAAAACCTTCAGGACCCAGTTCGATGCTGTAGCCACCCACAACGGGTGGACAGCAGATGATAGGGCTGTCCAACTCATCGTGGGTCTTCATGGGCGGGCAAATGAGGTACTTCACAGCCTGAGGCCAGGGGCCACTATGAGGAAATTGTCGGCGCGTTAGCAGAAGGGTGCTTCAGGGGCCACCAGCTAGTGGCCGCTTACCAAATACAGCTTAAAAAGAGGACCCAGCAGGCAAATGAGTCACTCCAAGAATTTGTGGCAGAGTGGAACATCTGGTCCATAAGGTGCTTGCCAACGGAGCATGTGCAGCTAGGGGCTGCATGTACTTTCTCGGCCGGAGGTCGCAGCGTCGAAATACGTCAGCACCGGATGCTCAGTGGGGAGCAGAGCCTCAGGGAAGCCTTAACCATCGCCCTGAGGGTGAAGGCGGCGAAAGGGATGGCTGCAGCAATGCTATCAGTGAAGATGCAAGCCATCCGGGGAGAAGGGATGCAGGAGACAGACTTCTCCCCACCAGAGCAACGTATACTGCCATCGGGACGCTGTAACCACAGAGGAGTCACCTGCTGGCTATGCAGCGAACGTGGCCATCTCAAAGAGGGATTGTCAGCAGAAGGCTGCCAGCACACATTGAAACGAGGAGAGGGGATCGTCGGCGCCGTCACTTTACACTCAACGTGGTCGCCGCGAGGATCAACGATAGCCTGATAGCAGACGGATGGCTCGGGGACAAGCCGTGGGAGGTTGTCGGGACAGATAAAGGACCATATTCTAGTCGAAATTCCTGCTACAAGAGTGGAAAAAAAGTCCAACAAAAGTGTGCAGTGTTCCAGCAAGGACAATCAAAGTGAAACAAGGTACACTTGTGTGCCCCTTCACAGAAGTCATTGCTACACAATCTTCCACAACAGGAAACATTATTAGGACTAAGCTGATGGATTGGAATCCGGGCTAGCCATAGGAAACAACAACATTATTAGGACTCTTACAAGAGCCTTCCAGAAAATTTAACGACAAGCAGTACAAGGTTAGTGAAGCTAGGCTCATTTGTTTATGAGCATGAGATTTGGCAATAAGTTACTCAGAAAATGGCCGGGCACAGAGGTTGACCAGTGTGATGAGCGACCGGTCAGCAATAAAAAATCATAAGTGGTAGACTTTTAATTGTTGTAAGGAACAAGAAAGTTACGGCGTGCTAGTTAGGACCGTGAGAGCAATTAACAGACAATTTCAATAGGGCCGAATCATTTATCAGCCAGGTAAGCTGACAGCGGTGCCATAGTAGTAGATGAACGACAGTAGAGTGTGAAGAAAAAAAGGTATCTGTATAATTTGTGAATAGTGCTGATAACAGTATTTTGGGACATATGAATCCGGTCTGAACCTAGGGATGGGCATAGGCCTGTTTTCATCACACGAGGGACAAAAATTAAAACCGTGGATACCAGGTGTGGTTCTTCATTCAGGCAAGCAGTGGATCCCATGGAGGTACTGCGAGCATAGGCTAATGCCAGGAAGATGATTGGCTGGGATTGTGTGTTGTCCAGAGAGTTTATTTATATGAGTTTTGCAGGGGTTATGTGTTCAGTGTGACCATCACATGTGGTGATGTTCTACCAGGGTGTCTACTGTAAGGATGAAGTAAAAATTAGTTACTTTATAGCTACCTCTTATTTAACTTTTAGTTAATATTAGTTACCTTTTAATTCAAGATACGTCTGCAGCCGGCAAGCATAGAGGTTCATCGTGCGGTGAAGAAAAACAACAATGCAGTGAATAAAATTCACTTATGGTGTATAAAAATTAAAAAGTTAAAAATAAATAATGGATATTTAATATCAAATGAGTTGTTTCAGCTAATATGCCATCTTGTGTGCAAGAAGTTATGATTGCCAAGAAGTTGCTCTGATCATGGCCGTTTGGGGAGATTTTCTTGTCCCCGCGGTAGATCACGAAGAAATATATGTGAAGTTACGTGATCGTCACCGAATTATGTCTTCCCTGTCAAGTACGGAGAAATATCGAGACGTTACATGATCGGTGCTGGTCTCGGCCGTTTGACGCATTTCGTAGTTATCACGATAGAACAAGGAGAAAAATTGCAATTTACGTAATCGGTGTCACTGTTAGTCGTTCGACGAGATTTCTATTGTCCTTGGGGTCGGGCAGGGAAAAATATAGTATTATTATGCAATCGGCGCCGCTTGCTGTCCGTTTGACAAGAATGCGGTTGTACTTATCATCGAATGCGGAGAAATATTGCGATGTATCACTGCCGCTCTGGGTCGTTTTACGAGATTCACGTTGTCCTCGCGGTTGTACACTGAGAACGCAATATAATGCAATCGGCACCGCAACCGGCCGTTCAACAATTGTCTGCCTATCTGACTTGGCAGAATGGCGGAGGCAAGCTCGAGGTTGGGCATGGTTACAATTCACGAGCAGTTATGAACATGTTGTATGGTCGGCGCTGTGATTCTTGCTGTCCCTTTGCTGTGGTTGAAAGTTCACGGTGGATCACGGGGAGAAATGAGTATCGCGATGCTATGTAGTCTTATTTCTAAGTGGGTTGATGAACTTCTCGCTCCCCGTAAGTTACACTTTTAAGTATACGGTCATGGAAAAAGTGCAAGTAGGGTTCGGTATGTTTCGTGATGGGTGCCCAACCACCTTTGACAGGATTCCCGCAGTCCTCATGGACACAAGTTCGCGACCAGGCATGGGTTTTATGATTTTACACAACTGGCGTCGATCTCAGTCCGTTTGACGAGATACGCGCAGGCAAGTCATGCGGTCAGCCGGCCGTCTTGAGGATGTGATTTTGGAGGATGAACGTTCGAAGTAGGTATCAGATATTACGAATTATTCGACAAGAGGGCACATTTTCTTTCAATTCAAATTATACATGTTTTCAAGATAACTGGTTAGATTATATATCCAATGGAACCAAAGTTCGAAGGAAAAATTGACATATAACCGAGTTTCAAATTAACCACACTGGATGTCGCAAATTTACGAGATGGATAGATTTTTTAAAAATATAGTCTATGTATTTCGAAGAATTTTTGCGATTTTCTTTTCGAAACGGTATCGTTTCGCAAGATTGCAACAATACATTTTTTCGCATTATTTCTGGACTTGAGATATCCACATTTAGAGGTCAATATCAGAAATAAGAGGTTTCTGTTGAGTTTCGGAAGTTATCGCGTTACCCGTTTGTAAAATTAGCTACTTTTTCGTTACTTTTCGTTACCGGTCGACACCCTGTCTACAGTTGTGTACGTGTAGTGCACAGGTGTGGCCTGGCGACACCTATCTTCGAAGGACGACCGGGGGCGTGTGAGAGGCTATGATTTTAGAGCTCGGTCGGGTTCGAACGGAGGCTTCCAGGTGATGGTAGTGTTTCGGTTTGAGCTGATGCCGTTTACTTGATGTTTAATTACAGTACTCTGCCAGTGCATTTAAAGGTTTGCTAGAGAGCAGTCCAATATCCATGTTAAATTAGCGGGCTTGTTTATATTCAGTCTATTGGTTTAATTTTTATTTCTTGTTTTTCTCCCCCCCCCCCCCCCCCCCCCCCAACACACACACTGCCACATGGTTTCATCTTTGGTTTTTCTGGTTTGGGTTTATTTCCATATTTAAATGTACCTCGTATAGCTGATTAAAATTCCGTTTTCTTTTAACTGTATCCGTGTGTGTTATTGTGTAGATAGCACTATGTTCTCCACTTCCAGGATAGTGTGCAAATTTTATTAACCGTTAAGTGGACTGATTGCACCCCGAGTTATCAGTCCTATCCTGCGAAAAGGAACCGATTGGGCACAATATATAAATAAGAAGATTCCCAATCTTATCTGACTCCCATTCAGGAATGCCCAAGGTAATATACTCAACGGGGATTGTGTCTATATTCCTCAATGAATCAGTGGGATAGTACACAACTCATGACTCTAAGATCATGAGTTCGATTATATCTCAGCCATAGACACCCACATAGGAGTTCTGATTTTCTCTGCAATATGCAGTGAAAATGAAACATCAAAATTGGTGAATGCATTGCCTAGATAGAACCACCTCAAAACATCTATACCAGGTAGCTGAGGTCATTCAAATAATATTTAAACATGCAAAACAACTGTTGAAACATGCCAAAAAATGCCTTAATTTATTTTATATCTTTCATAATTGATCATGAACAATTTCTATTGAGAAAGATAAAGTTATCAATATATTATATACAATTGACTTGGTATTTCATTGAGAAAGCTAAAAGTAATCAATATATACAATTTACTTTGTATTTCATTGAGAAAGTTAAAATTTATCAATATATACAATTGACTTGGTATTTCATTGAGAAAGTTAAAAGTTATCAATATATACAATTGACTTGGTCTAGTAGGCGAGGAAACAGCAGATTTCACATCAGAATTAAAATCACTTTTTTTCTCTAAGGAGTACAGGAATTTATCAATGCTTGTAAAAATAGCATCACTGTCTTATCTCTTATTTACAACTATCCATAAAATATGGTTGACCGTTATGAGATCGGCGTTGGGTCAATATGTCGCAACCTTCATTGGTCACAAGCAGGGTTTGCTCAAACTGGGCAGACAGCAGACCATCCATTGTTACAGCAGTCCATTTATCCGGCCACATCTCATCCCGCCAAGTACCTATGGAAAGAAAAAAAGTATGAAATAACTATACACTCAGAAAATTCCTGTCTGAAGCCTGTTCGATACAAGCTTCAATCAGGGAACGACAACCGCAATAACCAGTTATTTACACACTTTATCTTGCTCAGCAAGTCGATAGTTCAACACCTGAGCTAGTTTTGATTTCAGTCCCACCATCAAAACCAAGAGTATATGAAAAGGAACTGACCTACCCAAGGTCTGCTTTGGGCATATATTTCTGCTTCTAAAGCAGCTGGGGAACGGGGTTGAGGCAGCCACACATTAACCGCAAATATCACTTAGGTTGCACTAGGTTTCTGTATCGCCAGTCTCCCATTGATTCGACCAGGTTAAGTATGCTCTATTCGGATCGGGTGTGTCAGAACACCTCCTCATGTGTCTGGTTAGGTTGTGTTTGCTGTGTCAGGTGTGTCAGAACACCGCCTTGTGTATCCAGTTAGGTTGTGTATGCTGTGTTCAGATCAGGTGTGTCAGAACACCACCTTGTGTATCCAGTTAGGTTGTGTATGCTCTGTTCAGATCAGGTGTGTCAGAACACCTCAGTATGTGCCCAGCCCAATTATGTGTACCCTGTTCAGATCAGGTCATGTCAGGCGACAGAACACATTTCACTTACACGAGGAGGTTCAGACATGGTTCATGTTACTGATCCAAATCAAACTTCGTGAATGTGCAATTCTCATACCCTTGCTAGGCTACTGATAAGAAATGGCTGAGCAGTGACTGTACTTACATCAACATTATTTCATGTTTACATCACATGTAATATTGTCCCACAATTTAGTGTACATCGCTGAGATTTATTTTTTATTTTAGATTTCACATGTAACTCAATGACGAGACAATTGTTCCAACTGGAGATACATGTGAACGTAGCACATTTGAACACTCCTAAACAATTCGAAAGGTAACTTTTGAGCATAATTAAGTTTTATGCACGGATGTCATTTGAAGATTCTGGAACTTCCATAGTTCTCAAGTAACACTGCCAATAACACCACTCTGTTTCAAGGAGGAGAATCCCGAGGTGGTTTAGAGCATACATAGTACATCATCCCATAATGGTATAGACATTCCACTAATATTCAATATTATAGTTTGAGACATGAAGATAATTCATAACCAGTTTACAGCATGGTTATTCAATATTTTAAACAAGTTTGCATTCTTCAGCTGCTGTTATCTGGTTGAAAGACATACATTACAACCGTGGAGTAATGTTTTAGGCAAGCACAGGAAATTGTTCAGTACGTGATTGTTAAAGAGTATTCAAATGTGCTACATTCAAATTTATCTCCTGTTGGAACAATTCTCTCGTCACTGAGTTACATGTGAAATCTAAAACAAAAAGTTTATTTTCCCTGCGAGCAGCACTTCCGGGAAGTTTATAATTTTTTTTGCTAAAAAGGAGTAATCTGTGAAATTCAGCTTATTGCACTGTACAGTATGCACACACTGATTCTGCTTATCTTGTCTGCAATGTAAAGTAATATTTCAGTCCCCATTTGCACCCCCTAGAAATATATAAAATCAGAAATTCTTAAAGTATGTCTCTTTTCAGTTTTAACAAATTAGCACACGTCATATTTATTGTTTAGGGGTGGGAAAAGGAAGGAAGCTTGTAAATTTATAAAACCATTTATCTCGCAATCGTGAGCCACGAGATCTCCATTTTCTTTGGTATCCAAAACATCGAAAGTGATCTGGGTGAGGGGCAAGCAGCTTTTCTAAAGCCTCTTCGAGCTCTAAACACGATAGGATATTCTTGCATGGCAGCTCCTACCACCAAATTAAAGAAATACCAAGAAAATCTTATAAAAGGATGAAAACAAGTAGTTCCCTGAAGAATTAATATAGCCTATTTTCCTTTCAGTTACAAAACTCTCCCATTAATTAAAGAGATTTCCAATGCGATTGACTAAATAAATGCATGACCTACATTGTAATAAAGTGCAAGGCATGATTTCAAACTCAATATCCATTTTAGGCAACAGACATTTAAAAAAATCACAGTCAGTCTGAAAGACTAGACGTTGTATCATTTCAAACGACGCATGCTACAAATGCTACACATGTTAGAAAGGCTCAGGAGGGCTTCTCGCTTTGCTCGAAGCCCCAGGACTCTTTCAACAGACTGCATTACCCATTAACTTAGGCTTCCCGTGCGGGCACCTCTTTAAGGGTCACGGGAAGAAATGTGTTTCTTGTACTTGTATTAGAGATGTGTTTGGTTGAATCAAGCGTAAATTGTGTACTTTTTGATAGTGGTTTTGTGGCCCATCATCCCTGGTAAGCCGGCGGAAACCTTTGCCTCCCTGTCAGAAGGATCATTTGGCCGTAAATTTGAATTAGTGTAAGGATGTAGTATGAGTGTCCAGATTTAGACAATAGCCTACTCCATGAAGGGGTCATGACTATGCCATATATGTTTGTTTAATGAATAGTGTATCTGAAATAAGGGAAGAATACTGATTTACAGATTTGTGGAGTGTGAGTTTCTGATTTTTAAAAGGTCGCTCGATGCCAGGCCTCTTTCAACAGACTCCAATAATCATTAGCATCTGGTTCTCGCTCCCCACGTCAGCATGACGTCACGTTCCCGCGCAGCTGCATGACGTCACTTCCCGCGCGGCTGCATGACGTCACGTCCGTCACCGTGTCCGTAATGCATAACGATGGACCCCAACCATAACGACGAAGTCGACAAGATCATTTGAAATGATAAAATAATAGCAAAATGGTCTTACTAGGGTAGGCCTACTCATAAACCAAAGCTTTCATCGTTGCTCAAGAAAACTCATCCCTCCACCACTTGAAAACATGTGTCCAGAGTCACATGATGAGGTGTCACCTACAATGCATGAATATAATATTAAGGTATTAAGCAGGGGTGTAAAACATGCCCGTTGGCTGCGGAAGTGTCTCCTAAAATGCAGTTACATTTACGCCAGAAAATCTTGATTCGCGCTTTAAGATTCATTTTTCAGCCATTCGGTATGCGAACTTTAGTCTTAGAGGATTCTAAAATATACGGGAATTTCGTATGGGAAATACGGGAATTTGAAAAAAGGTCATCACTCGACACCCTGCATAAATCTATGACATGGGACCGCCGGCTTAACTTCCCATCCAAAGGAAGGCATACTGAAGGATTTTTAATGCTCTTAAAAAAATCTGACGACTTCGGCCAGGTTTGAACCCGCTATCTTGGGCACAGCAGTTCAGCATGCTACCAACTACATCACCGAAGCTGCTATCTTAAATATTATATACTTGCCAAGTATTTACGCTACGACGACGGTTGTCGTTTTAAAATGTAATGCACACGACGCATTATCGATTGAGTCCTAGAAACTTACTTGCATATGTCATCCGTATATTAAAATAATTGTGAATATTCATTTCATCAAGGTCACACTTAACCTTTTACTAAAGCTGAAATATCTTGGCAAGTATTTATGCTACAACAACGTTTGTAGTTTTAAAATATAATGCATGTGACGCATTATCGGTTTAGTCCCAAATTACTTATGTCATCTGTATATTAAAATAATAGTGAATATTGATTTCATCAAGATCACACTTTATGTTTTACTAAAACAGAAATATCATGGCAAGAATTTGCGCTACAACAATGTTTGTTGTTTTATAATGTAACTAGCAACCCGCCCCGGCTTCGCCCGCGAACAGTTATGAATGCATTACGTGATAAACGCTTCTTTTTTTTATGTCAAACTACGACCTATATCCATTTTACGTCTCGGCATGATGGGTTAAAATCACTGACTGGACTATTAATTATATTATCATGGACTTGCATGTGCAACGAATTCTTGTCAGACATAATTTAAGAATGGCGAGGTGCATGAAACACAAATCCCTCTTCCGTCCAATCTTAACTTGACTGTGTATTTTGCGGAACGAAAAGTTCACAGGCGAAATGAAGAAAAGCCAAGTTGCACTTCCAGGGAAACTCCAAACACAACCACTCTTCTCTGAAGTCATAACTCACCACGACTCGACAGTTTGCTGCTGGCTGTATCTGGGGTAATAGGCTCGTCCGCTAACTAGGCTGTAACTGGGGTGATAGGCTCGCCTTTAGCTAGCTAGTAAACTGTCGCCTAAGTAATTGCATGGAGATTATTCGAAGAAATGAAAACGTAAAAGCACTTATAGTGGGTGATGTATTGAAGATAGATATGCTCTCCCAGACTTTTTTGTAGAACTTTTCATGCTGAACAACTCTTACACAAATACCTGCATGTGTTTATATACAGAATCAGGAATCATTTGTGTCCTTTAGTGTTGGTCCCTGCCCACTACATTCCGGCTATCAAATGGCCTCTTCTTATATATTCATATAAGATATTGATTCATTGAGGAACTTTACGACAACGTGGTCATGTAGCCCTGTGTACTATATATTTTCAACGGTTTGCCCAGAGTAAGCTTAAAAAGCGCACGGACGCCAGGTTATTTTTACGACTTTTTCACTGATTTCGTTACTGCTTGGCTTCCTATGATCATAAATAAATTATTTTCTACAGAAACCTTCCTTTACAGAATGCTGAAAACCGCATCAAAATCCATCCAATGGTTCTCGAGATTACCCGTGACATCCAAGAATCGGGGACTCTGTTTTATACTAAGTAGAGATGCAAATGACGCTTTTCACTGTTCAATAATGAAATTTATACATAAACAAAAGTACCCAATCTTTGTAGATTTCGGTACGCTGAATTCGAAAATGGCAATAAATTTCGTTTTTTAGCTCCCGTTTTTGTAATATATGAAGTTTGTTACGTCCTTATTTCTGTTTTAACTCTCGTTTTTTTCTTATTTCAGGAACGCCAATGAATACTGTGTTTCGTGTCTAGCTTACACAGTCTAAGATTGCTAGTCTTCCGTAGTGATCCATTGTATATTGTGACACGAGTTTCTGCGTTACTATATGGAATCAAAACTGCTTTTCTTTGTATTGTGACTTTGACATGGGTTTTTCAGTTACTATGTGGATTCAAAACTGCTGTTAAAATGCCACGCAGATGTGCTAATAACCCCAACAATTTTCGTCCCATTATAATATGTGAAGGACATAAAAGTTTCAATAACTTCCAAACCTGAGCTAATCTTGATGTTTAACTGTCATTTTCAACTTCAGCACACTCAAATCCATATAGATCAACTATTTTTGCCTTTGCAAAAAACAAAAGGTTAAAATTTGTTGTCTTGTGTTATCGATCGAGTCCCAATTTACTTGATTCTGACACCTGTGTATTGAAATAATTGTGAGTATTCATTTCTTCAAACCAAAGCAGAGATAGAAGTTCCACCTTTATCCGGTAGATGGTACACAGCGCCTCAGTGATGTGGAGAGTCACTGTACAGTGATGTAATGGCTGACTACTGTCTGATTTCCAGCCAAATACCAAAGAATGTATCTTATTCATAATAGCAGTACAGCTATTACAGACAGATTTCATACGTAATTATCAATGGCAAATACTTGGCGACATTAGGTACCGTATCAGAAGATTATGCATGCAATGAAGACCCATTACATAGCAATATTTTAAGCGAGTGATGGTGGTCGAGGGGTTAGCGTCCTTGACATATTAATGAAATTAAATTCTGGTGGTTCGAATCTCATCGCAGTAGCCCTATTTTTCTTGCCTTCCAATTTTTGTTTAATTTTTATGCTTGTTTTTAATTACATGCTCATCATCATCATCATCATCATCATTTCCCCTTATCCAGCCCCTGCCGGGTCGGGGTATTTATGGCACTTCTCCACTTTCCTCTTTCCTTCCACAATTCTTCTTCCACGACCTTGTCCCAGTCTAGATTCCCTTTTCTTACGCTGTTCTTCACTGAATCGATCCACCTTGTTCTAGGTCTTCCTCTTGCTCTCTTACCCTTGCACTTTGCCTCCAGCATCTGTCTTGGTATTCTATTTTCCTCCATCTTCTTTACATGTCCAAACCACCTTAGTTTATTCTTCTCAATTTTCTCATCTAGTTTTCCCATCCCAACTTCCTTCCTAACATCTTCATTCCTCACTCTGTCTTTCCTATCATACTTCTTAGGAATTTCATTTCACTGGCTTGGATTCTACTCTCTTGCCTGCTTGTCAGGGTCCAAGTCTCAGCTGCATAAGTTAATATGGGTACATAGTACACTTCATACATTACCTCCTTGCTTTTCCTTGGTACTTCCTTATCCCAAACAAGTTTTCTTACACTTTGATAGAAAATTACATGCTATTTAATTATAATATACAAATACCTACACGCGTTTATATACAGAATTAGGAATCATTTGTGCCCATATTCTTGGTTCCTGCCCACTGCATTCCGGCTATCAAATGGCCTCTTCTTATTTATTCATATATGATGTTGATTCATTTAGGAACTTTACGACAACGTGGTCATGTAGCCCTGTGTACTTGGGTGTGTGTGGAATTTATCTGGCAACCTGTGTTGTTGTGATGGCTGTATTAGTGTGTGTATTTGTAATTCAGATGACGATCGAGAAGAAGGCGGCCGTGGCCTTAAGTTAGGAACCATCCCGGCATTCGCCTGGAGTAGAAGTGGGAAACCATGTGTTGCTTTTCAAATTGCATTTCAATTAAAAATTAGGAACACAAGATAAGACTGAATTAACAATCCCTTTATTCAATACCAAAGAATACAAAAGAAAAGAAAAAAGTGGTAATGGTTTCATTGCATATGGCCATGACTACACCTACATCACGCTGTTTATGGCCATGACTACACCTACATCACGCTGTTTATGGCCATAACTACACCTACATCATGCTGCTTACAGCTGTACTTCTCAAGTGTCCTTAACATATTCCTCCCTTGAGGGATCTCAAGACTTCAAATAAATGCGCACACATGTTAGTGTAATTGTTTAGGCACTGGACACAATTTCACAATGGGACAGCGAACTAGCCCAGATTTTGTTCTGACCGTGACCGCACGAGTACCTTTATCAACACCCGGGTGAAGCACTTCAATCATTCCCGTTTTCCAGATTACGTGCAAAAGATTATCTTCTCTTAGGAGAACCAATTCTCCTAGAACTGGTTGCCATCTTCCAACTGCTGTCCATTTACGCCTCTGTTGGAGTGACTGCAAATAGTCACTGTGCCACTTACGCCAAAAGGTCTGGTACAGCTGCTGCACTAACTTCCAGTTTGACAGGCAGGGTGAAGGGTTGTTGGACAAGTCGGGAGAGGGAACAGCAGTCTTCCAATAAGGAAATGTCAGGGTGTTAAGTAACATAGGTCATCAGGGTGGTCGGATATGGGGCACACAGGCCTTGAATTTAGCAGATTCAACTTGACACTAAAACGTGCTCAGTTGTTCAAAATTTAGGACACTTTGCCATACTGTCCTTTCCATTAGTGCCTTTGAAGACTTTATTCCAGCCTCCCAAATGCTATCAAAGTGAGGAGCAGAGGGTGGAATAAATTTCCAAGTAACATTCAAATTTGCCGAATATTGAGCTATTTCAATGTCATTTTCTTGAATGAATTTGTCTAACTCATTATTAACTCCAACAAAATTAGTACCATTATCACTCACGATTACATTCGGAAATCCTCTGCGAGTTGTAAATCGTCTAAATGCGGCAAGGAAATCTTGAGTCGTTTGACTCTTCACAAGCTCGAAATGAATTGCCTTCATTGCCAGACAAACAAAGAGAGCAATGTAGGATTTGAATTTCACTTTGCTTCTGGGGGTTATCACTCTTAATAGTGATCGCACCACCATAATCAAGACCAACCTTAACGAAAGGAATGGTAAGGAGGGTTCCACTCTGTAGGAAGGGCGCTGACCCATCATTTGTGTAGTTAGAGGAGGTTTGTTTCGGAAGCATTTGAAACAAGAATGAATTACAGCACGGACAACAGCTCTTCCACGTGGGATCCAAAATCTATTTCTCAGACAGAACAAGACAGCCTGAGGGCCAGAGTGCAATGAGGATTCATGCTCATGCTTAACAATCAGTTTGGTGACAAAGTGGTTCGATGGAAGAATGATCTGGTGCTTCTCATCAAACTCCCAAGTAGAATTCATGAGTCGACCCCGTCTCTCAAAAGGCCCTGGTCATCAATAAAAGGGTTTAATGACCTTAAATTGATTGAATACACAATTGAATTTCCAGATTTCAAATCATGGAGTCCTTGACAATACTGAGTAGGTTGAATCAAGTTTAATATCCTTGTTCCCCAGACTTCAATTATTCAGGGGTAAGTGGGCCAACAAGACGCGAGATCTTAGCCAAACGAACATCAGTAATAAATGTCAAGACATAGCTGTAGACTCGCTCGAGTCTGAGAAAGGCTGAAAATCTTTCAAATTCAGGTGAGTCAACCTTCACTAGCATCACAAAGAAGGTTTAGCTCCTGCATCAGCAGTGGATGGTGTATGGCTAACTACAAAGTCAGGGTACTCAGGAGATAACTATCGCAACCAATACCACCATACATTGAGGAAAGACATCTGTGAGGGCAGAACGCCTCGAGACAAGTAAATAGCGGGATTACAATGTGTTGCCACATGTCTCCAATCAGAAGTGGAAGTGAGAGATTGAATTTCTGACACCCGATTGGCCACAAAGGTCTTCCAGACATTAGCCAGTTTTTGTAACCAACTCAACACTGTGGAGCTGTCAGTCCAATACTAGGTGGAGATAGGAACAGACAGTTTCAAAGACTTCATCACCTTACACATAAGGCGGAAAAGCAAGAGAGCAGCAGAAAGTTAACCACTGCACATCCCAACAATCCAAGAGGGTCAAATATGGATGCGACAATAGCAAGAATATTTCGTTTGGTGACTACCTGTGGAGTTCAACTGAAACTGCAATTCATCTGTCCTAGGATGCCAAATAAAGCCTAGTGTTTTAACAGCTTCATCTTTGGTAAGACTGCCAAGAGACAAAGTTTCTCTGTCCTCTACAGGGACATGAGCAAGAGCTTCAGGATAAATAGAAGTCCATTTTCTAAGGTGAAAATGTGCACTATCAAGTACTGAGGTTAATTCTCCTAGAAGTAGTTTCGCTTCTTCAACAAAAAGGAGCGAATCGTTTCTGATGCAATAGGATGAGATTCCTTATGTTCATTCGAAGAAGAGTCCATTTCAGGTTCCGTGTTGACGATTAGTAATTAAGTATAACAAATTTAAAGTTGATTAGGCGGGAACTTCAAATTTGTTATACTTAATTCCTTATGTTCGTCAGCGAGTTGAACTAAACATTTGCGGGCAAGAAACGAAGCAGGGGAATTTCCATACGTGACTGTAGTGAGACGATAGTCCCTGATCTCTTCATTAGGCAATTCACGCCAAACAACTGTTTGGAGATTTCTATCGTTAGGATGAACGAGCACGCATCTATAAATCTTTGCAATATCAGCAGATAGTGCAACAAAATGAGTTCTGAATTTCAAAACAATGGATAACAAGTCTGGTTGAACCATAGGACCAACCATCAACATGGAATTCAATGATATCCCATTGGAAGATTCACAGCTTCCGTCAAATACAACTCTTAGTTTCGTTGTAGTGCTGGAGTCCTTCAGAACACAATGGTGAGGCAAATAAAAATTCAAGGAATTGAAGCATTCATCAGTAGCAATCTCCACGTCTCCTAGCTCACTGTATTCACGCATGAAATCAACATACTTGTCCTTCAAGTCTGGACATCCAGCAAATCTCTTTTCAATGTGCTTGAACTTTTGAGAGCATTGTGTCCGGATTCCGATACCGGAGAAACTTCGGAACGAATTGGAAGTCTGACATCAAATCTACCAGTTTCTTCTCTTCTAACATTATCCAAAAAATATTCTTCACAAGCCCGTTCTTCAGGAGTAAAAACTGGACTAACAAGTTCTTCGAGTTCCCAGAATCTTCGCAAGGTAGTCTCAAGAGGGTCAAGTTTTAAGAAATTCACATGATGAACCTTAACATTAACTCTAATGCAGAATTCAGGAAATATACCAGATAAGACCCAACCAACGTGTGTTTCTACCAAAGTCGGATACCCCTTCCTCTGCAAGGTATTAGAGGTGACAATTTCATAATAGACATCAGCACCCAACAATAGGTAAACTGTGGATGGCTGATCAAATGTGGGATCACTTAATAAGAAGTTTCGGGGAATTTTCCAAGAAGAGCAATCAATTTTCTGGGTAGGCATTTGACCTGTGATGTCTACAACCGCACAATTTACTTCTTAAGTGTAGTCTTCTACTTGAGAACGCAAGACAATATTACAAGTGGAGCTAACAGGAGAGGTGTTGGCATTAACTATTCCAACAATCGGGAGTCAACAAGATTTAGTACTGATGTCAAGCTTATTGACCAGATCACAGGTAATAAATGACAATTGACTGGCAGAATCCAACAAGGCCTTAACTAACAACGTATCTCCTGTCATAGTCTCAACTTGAACACAAGCTGTGCTTAACAAGACATTAGAGCTTAGTCCTATAACTACCTTCATAGCAGTGTCAGGAATGACTGCTGAACATTCACCCTTGGGATTAGCATTAGATGCAGTTTGTTCCTTATGAATTATGAAGTTGTGGTTTCCATTACATTTGGAACACTTACGATGCTTACACTGCCCAGAGACGTGACAAGCCGAGAAGCACAAGTAACAAAGTTTGTTTTCCCTGACAAAAGTGCGACGATGATCGATGTTTGATTGTTTAAACTTTCTACAACCAACAATATTATGATTATCAAGTTTGCAGAATTCACAACTCAATGAAGCTTTATTGCTGGCAACGTGAAGTGCTGTTACCTTAGTCCTTTGTTCAAGTTTCTCTTCAAAAACAGGTTTCTTAGTTCCTGTCAGTTGTAACGACTGACATTTCCTTTCTAAGAACTCAATCAGATCATCCACCTTAGGAGTGTCAGAAGATGCAAATTGGTTTTCCCATTCACTTCTGTGATTAAATTTAATTTTATGCAAGACCATTTCTTGCAACAAAATTTCATGAAGAACAACTTCATCTTTCAAGCCCTTCAATAGCACTAAGATTGGATTTCAAATCATTAATTAATTTGCGATAGTCGCAAGAGGAACCACTGAGGAAACTGTGTAGGTTGAGTAGACCTTTAACATGCTGTGAAACAATCAACCTTTTGTTATTGTATCTCTGATTAATTAGATTCCAAGCCACATCAAAATTTTGATCAAAAATCAGCAAATTATTCAACAAATCCTTAGGTTCACCTTGTAGAGATGACAGCAAATAATGTAATCTTTGGACGTAATCAAGTTGTGAATTGTTGACAACTTAGCTAACAAATGTGTTTCTAAAGTTCAAGAATTTTGTTAAATCGCCCTTGAAAGTAGGCAATGCAATTGGTGGAAGCTTCAATCAAGGGGTAAAATTTGTAGAGCTACTAGAAGCAGTAGATGCTCTGCTAGTACTCCTAGATATTTCAAATGATTCAATCAAATCTTGAATTTTACCAGCAATAGTATAATAGCGGCTTTCAAATTACATATGTTCTTCAAAATGAGCTTCATTGGGTTCTGAATCTAATTCTGCCTCTAAGCATTCCCTGATTTCAGTGAACAATTGCCAGATTTCTGGCAAGCTATTTTGTCTGGCTATCAATTCATTACGAGACACATTACCTTGACTTAAATATTTCTCTAAATGTGTCAATGATCCTTGCAACAAGCCCAGTCTCTGAACTAATTAAGCTTCAGATTTGTGACTCATGGTATCTGGTGAACAACAATTTGCAACAATATCAAATATGAAATCACCAGCAATCATAAACCAGAGCAAATATTAAATCATAAATAATTACCGACAATTGCAAGGAGAAAATTGTGGGCATTCGAGAACAGCAAAGTCTCAAAAAGGCAATAAATCTCACACACATAAAAAAAAAAAAAAAATTCAATGCGTGATTCCTGAACGTTAGTGATAATATACTGCTCAAAAAAATTAAAGCACCACTTTTTTCAAAGGCCACCAAATTTTGTAAAGTTGACCTACAAGCTCGAAATCTCAGTATGACGTTTGTCCTGACGCCTACCAAGCATATGCTTCAGCACAACTCCCCAACTTGAGTAGTTTCGGGGTAGCACCCCGAAAACCAGCCCATTTTCGAAAACCGCAAATTGAAGTTTGCGAAAAACGCTGCAGGACTTGTCGCAGGTTGCCAAAGCAGTCGAAAATGAATGAGTCTTGCTCTTAAAGGTTCCAGAAACACGTAGAAATCGTTACATTTGACGTTTGGGCATTTTCAACCCCTTTCATCATCCCCTAAACATGGACTACCATTGGGGGCGTCTGAGAAGGTACCGGGTGTATTTAACCATCTGAAAACCTGCACACCGTCCTCAGTTGCTGATTGCAGTAAGTTCTTAAGGCCTCCGGCAATGTCCACACCCCCTAACACCCTCAACTGGCATGGGACCAAACCACCCCCTCTCGATTCACCCCTAAGGAAGGTTTTAATCGAGATGTTTATCAGTGCTGTGAATGGGGGGTCTTCCCCTACCGTTTCAAAAAAGGAGCTGTGCCTTTGTCACCACCCCTTCCCCTGCAACCCCCGTTTGTATGATTTTTCGAATCAGGCCCTTTTTAAGGGCTGAAACGAGGTCTTAATCGCTGAAAGGGCTGTAAAGGTCCTTAGAAGTAGTGGTGACACGAAATCAACCCCTTCCGATCGATGATTGACATTCCGTCCCCCAAATTCGAAATGTTTGCACCCCCAACCCTCCCTGTCTGGAAGCGTAACGCGTCATGGCAGAGTTTTCAGAGTTGGATGGAAATGAAGCTTATGGCCTGACATGGAGCCCAAAACAGCAGGTTGGATGGAAATTCATCGGTAGGGTGGGAAACGGGACCAAAAGTTTTCAAAAAAGTTAACAGCCTCTAGTACGTACACCAATGCATAGGCAACCCACATCACGTCATTTTTCTCTCATTGCCAAACTTTGTAACCTATTGCCGATCATAGACAACCCACACGCACGGACGTGATGTAGTTTGCCTATGCATGGGCGTACTTACTGTAGGCTGTACACTTTTTTGAAAAATTTTGGTCCCGTTTCCCAACCTACCGATGAATTTCCATCCAACCTGCTGTTTTGGGCTCCATGTCAGGCCATAAGCTTCATTTCCATCCAACTCTGAAAACTCTGCCATGACGCGTTACGCTTCCAGACAGGGAGGGTTGGGGGTGCAAACATTTCGAATTTGGGGGACGGAATGTCAATCATCGATCGGAAGGGGTTGATTTCGTGTCACCACTACTTCTAAGGACCTTTACAGCCCTTTCAGCGATTAAGACCTCGTTTCAGCCCTTAAAAAGGGCCTGATTCGAAAAATCATACAAACGGGGGTTGCAGGGGAAGGGGTGGTGACAAAGGCACAGCTCCTTTTTTGAAACGGTAGGGGAAGACCCCCGCATTCACAGCACTGATAAACATCTCGATTAAAACCTTCCTTAGGGGTGAATCGAGAGGGGGTGGTTTGGTCCCATGCCAGTTGAGGGTGTTAGGGGGTGTGGACATTGCCGGAGGCCTTAAGAACTTACTGCAATCAGCAACTGAGGACGGTGTGCAGGTTTTCAGATGGTTAAACACACCCGGTACCTTCTCAGACGCCCCCAATGGTAGTCCATGTTTAGGGGATGATGAAGGGGGTTGAAAATGCCCAAACGTCAAATGTAACGATTTCTACGTGTGTGTGGAACCTTTAAGAGCAAGACACATTCATTTTCGACTGCTTTGGCAACCTGCGACAAGTCCTGCAGCGTTTTTCGCAAACTTCAATTTGCGGTTTTCGAAAATGGGCTGGTTTTCGGGGTGCTACCCCGAAACTACTCAAGTTGGGGAGTTGTGCTGAAGCATATGCTTGGTAGGCGTCAGGACAAACGTCTTACTGAGATTTCGAGCTTGTAGGTCAACTTTTCAAAATTTGGTGGCCTTTGAGAAAAGTGGTGCTTTAATTTTTTTGAGCAGTATATTTCGCATCTACATATGCAAGCAGAATAAATTATTCAAGGATCGAAAACTAGAAACAAAAGCACTAACAGCAGGACAGTAATGCAAACTATGAAGTACAATTACTATAGTTCCAACCACTGTCGGTACCAAATTCAAGTCCCCAAGCCAAGTCGAATGTGTCATGAAAGGAAAGGTTGAGGGATAATGGATGGGAAGTCATATACCAGACAGGGGCAGGAAGTGCAGTTTGGACTGGACTCACTGCTTGCTGTTGTGTTGCTTCTGAAGATACGATCTGAGATTGCCCAAGGTGCAGGTTGGATCCATAATATCAACGAGTACACATAAAAATAAAAAAAAGTGGTAATGGTTTCATTGCATATGGCCGCGACTATATACAACTACATCACGCTGCTTACGGCCATGACTACACCTACATCACGCTGTTTATGGCCATGACTACACCTACATAATATTTACTGCTTACATCTGTGCTTCTCAAGTGTCCTAACACCACGGAAAACCACCTCCGAGATGGCTGAGGTGGGAATCAAACCCGCCTCTTCTCAAGTTTGCCTAACGAGGCTAAGTATACCCCGTTCCTGCCCTCAGGCCAGAATTAAATTTCTTGGCAGAGCCGGGAGTGCTAGCCACTACTATATCAATATAATTCAAAGAAATTTTATAATTAGAATAATTGGGAAGGAATTTCACCTTTTACCAACACTGAAATATCTTCACAAGTAATTCTGCTACCACTACGTTAGTTTGAGACATTATGCACGTTACAACGCATTATCCATTGAGCAGCAACTTACTTGATTACGTAATGTGTGTTTTAAAAAAATTGTGAATGTATCATCGCACCAAGGTCACACTTCACCCTTTATTAAAACTTAAATATCTTTACAAGAAACCTAAATGTGCAACGACGACGTTTGTTGGCTTGAGACACTATGCACTTTTTGCACCATCAATCGATCCACAACATAGGCCTACTTGATTCTGTCATCCGTGTTTTAAAATAATTGTGAATATTCATTTCACCACGATCATTCTTCTGGCCAAGGAGTGTTTTGCCGTAGTAAGCAGAGGAGTGAATCAAGTATTCTGTAGCAAGCATGCTCCCAGGAGTCAGATGGCCTGTTCGGCTGCAACATGCAAGGGCTCGGAGGCTGGCTGGCATTTTGTTTCAGGATGTGTTCTTAGAGGTTGTTTGTGCTCTCAGAACGATGATTCATATATGAGAAGTTGCAGGCGAACTCAATTACAGATGTTATAACAAGTAGTTCCGTGAAGAACTAAATAGCCTACTCTTCTTAAAATGTAAGATTCAATCCTTATTGTCTGCAATTAGATCGATTTACAGTAATATCTTTATCTACAGAATTCTGCTGGTAGCACAGCCATTATATGATTTGCTCAAAATAAAACCGAAATATTTCGGTGTAATACAACAGTGGATTCTGAGATATTGATAGTCTATGGCCCGAATGCTCAGGGAGAGTTAATAGGTTGTTGACAGCAGTGCTCTATCTGAGAATGTGCATATATACTATTTATGTTATGGCATACACTGTACAGTACATACAAAATATGGCAGAAATTCTGTGAAAGTTACATTCAGTTATACATATAACCCATAAGCGTACTTAAAATTATTTTGGTAAAAACTGTTTATGAGAACAGATTGTATGATATTGAGTCCAGGGTTCAAATGTTCTCAGAATGTTACTAGGCAGTTGGTAGTCTCGTGACTCTGTGAATAGGCATGCTTACGGCTGCCAAGGCACACATTGCACGTGGAAAAATTATGTATGGGCCCATAAATTAGTATGGCAGTTGCATGGAGTTGAACACTGATCATTATAAACGTGCATATAACTAAGTCTAAAATATCTTGACTTAACGGTGTGCTAAGTTTTAAGTTCATACTGTACACCTAATAAGAGATATTGGATAAGGGGTTTAAAAGACCAGAGGTCATTAATACCCAGTCGGTAGCTGTGGTGACTCTTGTAATAAGCAGTCATATCTGTAAGCATACATCGCACACACAAACATGGATGAAATCAATTTGTGGTTATGGACGTCACATGCAGTTAAACATTGAACCTGTCAGCACGCATAGAATTATTTTGGCAACACTGCCATGCACAGGTTGTTAAAAATTAATCTGAAACATTATGAGCAATAAATGTGCCAATTTTGGAAGAAACCCATTTCTTTTAGTATGGATGCTACATGCAGTTAAACATTGACTCAATCAGGATGCATAGAATAATGTTGGCAGCACTATGATAAATGGGCTCCTGAAAATTAATCTGAAATATGGTCTATGTGGGTCTATTTTGGAACAGTTCCCATGAATACCTTCTGAAATGTCCAACGTAAGAGTTCAAATTTCAGTAGTTGATAGCACTGACATTATTTTCAAATATGGCCTTGAGATGTTCTGGTAGAGATCTTCACTCACACCAAATCTGGTTTCAATACCTGCAGTCATTTAGGATTTGGCAGGGTGGGAAACTCACACAGAAAGAAGAAGAGGTTGACATACACACGTTTGGTATCTTAAGTCTACAATTTCATTTCTTTTCTAAAATATTGTTACGTGCCACCCTTAGTGGCAAGTTCGTTAACTGGATTATGGTGGGTGAAAGCACAACACAATAAGCACTGAACCTCACTTCATAAGACACTACTAGTCACTATAGCTTCCACACTTAGCCTACGTTCACACTACTGTCCTCGCTATTAATATCTGCAACTCTGCCTTGTATGCAAACTACAGTTATTTACGATAGCCAGTCACTCACCACTACACACTGCTTCGCTGTCCGCTGGCTAAGGAACAGCCCCCTGTGTTTCGCAATTCACCACAATATCTCTGTCGCACTAGGTAACTACCTAGGTACACACTCATCAAAACTCAGTCCCTCCGAATGATTCACGCTGCCTCGCTGTCTGGAGAATCAGCCTCGCTAGGGTTACGTAACTTGTCACGTCGCCGCACTAATGTCGCTCAGGTAAAAGCACGCACTAGCTCAAAAACACAGTCCCTCCCTCGCTGATGAGGCCGCTTATATAGCAGGCTGGTGACTCAATGAATGCTTCTAGAATCGTCCAGGATTCACGGCTTCTCGAGATTTCCATCACTGGCTGGGTCACGAATATTCTGGACCATCCCTTTGTCGCCGCAGCCCGTTGCGTAAGGCGCAGGTAAT
The DNA here is from genome assembly GCA_946902985.2 of Meconema thalassinum. NCBI lineage: Eukaryota > Metazoa > Arthropoda > Insecta > Orthoptera > Tettigoniidae > Meconema > Meconema thalassinum. The sequence continues at coordinate 1,343,146,525 of OX336389.2, forward strand.
ACACAGAGGCAGAGCATAGCCCGGGGCAGCTGTGACTCACGCGGCGAGGCAACGAAACAAACTCACAGCCGTAACACCACCCCCTTCCTAAAAGGCTGATCGTCCCGATCAATCATTGGTCCGTCTGTGTCCCTCCGTAGGCTGCCAGGCGATCTCGGTGCACGATCTTCATCTTCGCCCTCGGGCTCCCCTGGATCCTGTAGAAGACATCGTTGATCCATTTCACGACTCGGTATGGGCCCTCCCAGGACTTCTGCAGTTTAGGTGACAGGCCTTTCTTCCATAGCACACAAGGCCATCACCGCACGACGTGTAAGGCTGAGAGAGGACGTCGTCGTTCCCGCCAGGACGGAGGTCAGTGCTGCCGTAATTGTCGACGGAACTGCTGAGGGACTGGCGGCTGTCATCGAGCCAAAATACGAGGACATCCAGACAAAAGGATTGCTAATTGCCAAGACCCTCACAACATGACACCTCGGCCGTACGTCCGCCTGTCCAACCTGAACGACTACGACATTACGGTTCACCGGGACACCAACCTAGGAGTCTGCGAGCCCGTTACCTGGATTGCCCGCATCTCAGACACGACGGACGGACACCTGCGGACGGACGACCGAAGAAGACGCCCTGCCAGAAGAACTACAGAAGCTGTACCAAGGATCCCAGGACCATCTAGACGAGGAACAATCGCACCATCGAGAACCATCTCAGAATAGTCGTCAGCGAGCACCAGAGGGATTGGGACAATCATCTTCCACTATTTCTCCTGGCCTGCAATAAAGCTAATATTTCGTTAAATAAACAATTGTGTTGTGCTTTCACCCACCGTAATCCAGTTGACGAACTTGCCACTAGGGGTGGCACGTAACAATATGAAAGGTAGGCTACAATCAAAAGGCTACGGTACTGTAACTGTCTGTTCAGGTCACAAGTACAGTGGAATCTCGTTAGTACGTTTTTCAAGGGACCGAAAAATTTGGACGTCATATGCGGGAAAACGTACTGCCGAAAAACGCCATACTGCATTTACCACGTATAAGAAAGAATGCGGCGTATATATGGACGTCAAATCGCCGACCTTAGTAAGTGATTGTATGCACTACTACAGTCACAACATAAACATAGGTTATCAGTAACTTACACGGAATAAATAACATAAAAATGAATTACTGTACCTCTACACTACAGTATAATACAGGGTCTTTATTTCTGCTTAGCAAGGACATTCTCGTTCTCGCGCTCCGCCAGTGACGACTCAGTTACCGGCGACCGCGCACGCATATGTTTGAAGCACGGGCTTGCTTGAACCACTTCAATAACGCGCTTTCTAGTTGAGGAAACTGTCCCTCTCGCACACGTTTCCATTTGCCGCTCATTCCTTCTTCAAATGCACGTTCCATTTCCTTCCTTTTGCCGAGAATCGTGTTCAGTGTAGACGGAGGAATGTTCCACTTTCGCGCTATATCCACACGCTTCATGTGAGGATTGCATTCCACGTCTCGAATGTATTTCATCTTCTCATCATTAGTTATCTGCCGTACTTTCTTCTTATCCATTATGAAACACGCAATAAAATAGGTCATAACTGGACGTGAACACTAAGAACTAGAAGACAATAGTGCGGAATACGAAGACAATAATGCACCTACGTGAGAAATAAACAAAGGGAAAGGGGTGGAGGGCAGTGGGAGAGAGACACGTCACCTGTGTTGCGTCATAGCTATAGCCACTTCTACGCCGTCAAACACAATAAAATCATCTACACTGTCAATAACTATCAGAGAATATGCGGCAATATCGCGTCGTGTTTCCCAGAAGCCGAATTTTTTAATGAAATAAGAATAAAATACGGTTCACTAACAAATAGTTCAACAGAAATTTGATCATTGTAAGCGGGAATAGAGAACGTATTAAGGGGATATATCAACATGAATTTAGTAGGATAGGGACTTGAGAAAGGGCAGCGGGAGAGAGACACGTCACCTGTGTTGCGTCATAGCTATAGCCGCTTCTACGCCGTCAAACACAATGAAATCATCTACACTGTAAATAACTAGGAGAGAATATGAGGCAATATCGCGTCGTGTTTTCCAGAAGCCGAATTTTATAATGAAATAAGAATAAAATACGGTTCACTAACAAATAGTCAACGGAAATTTGATCGTTGTAAGCGGGAATAGAGAACGTATTAAGGGGATATATCAACATGAATTTAGTAGGATAGGGACTTGAGAAAGGGCAGCGGGAGAGAGACACACGTCACCTGTGTTGCATCATAGCTATAGCCGCTTCTACGCCGTCAAACACAATGAAATCATCTACACTGTCAATAACTATCAGAGAATCATCATCATCATCATCATTTCCCCTTATCCAGCTCTTGCCGGGTCGGGGTATTTATGGCACTTCTCCACTTTCCTCTTTCCTTCCACCATTCTTCTTACACGATCTTGTCCCAGTCCAGATTTCTTTTTCTTACGCTGTTCTTCACTGAATCAATCCACCTTGCTCTAGGTCTTCCTCTTGCTCTCTTACCCTTGCACTTCGCCTCCAGCATCTGTCTTGGTATTCTATTTTCCTCCATCCTCTTTACATGTCCAAACCACCATAGTTTATTCTTCTCAATTCTCTCATTTAGTTTTCCCATTCCAACTTCCTTCCTAACAACTTCATTCCTCACTCTGTTTTTCCTTGTCTTTCCTATCATACTTCTTAGGAATTTCATTTCACTGGCTTGGATTCTACTCTCTTACCTGCTTGTCAGGGTCCAAGTCTCAGCTGCATAAGTTAATATGGGAACATAGTACACTATCAGAGAATATGAGGCAATATCGCGTCGTGTTTTCCAGAAGCCGAATTTTATAATGAAATAAGAATAAAATCAGGTTCGCTTACAAATAGTACAACGGAAATTTGATCGTCGTAAGCGGGAATAGAGAACGTATTAAGGGGATATATCAACATGTATTTTGTAGAATTGGGCCTGGGACTTGAGAAAATCATCGCGCTAAACGGGAAAACGTCGTAACCGAGAACGTGCTAACGAGATTCCACTGTATAAAGAAATGCGAACATTAAATATCATATGGAAAGAAGTGCTGTAGGATTGTTGAAATTAAATGAATGCTGCGGAGCAACACGGGTCTTCTAGTGAAATATCATCATCATATCTAAAGGCTGCACCCACAGCAGCTCTCTTCATCATGACGTAGGAAGCAAAACCCAGATGAGTAATTGTATTCCTAAGGTATGAGAGACGCAGTCTTCTCTTGTTTTCTTCCCTTGGATCTTGCCTTCGAAGACAATCGGGAGAAGTGTGTCATGTCGTAAGACGTGTCCAAGAAATTTAGTTTTTCTCTTCTCTAATGAACAAAGTTAAGGTCCATTTCTCCTTAACTTCATCCAAGATTTGTTCATTAGTCTATTTTTCTCCCCTCCAGCTCGTCTAAGTCAGTCTCCTCCAGAACCACATTTCAGCAGCTTCTAGTCTTGACTTTGCTTGCTTTCCCAAAGTCCATGACTCGCATCCGTAAACTAGCACACTCCAAAAAAAAAAAGGGTTTAACAAATTTATTCCTGGTTTCAATTCCTATGTGCTTATTTAACATTAGATTTTCCCTGCTCTGAAATGCTTGCTTTGCCATAGCAATTCTTCTTTTGACTTCTATAAGGCACTGATTGTCACTGGTAATGACACTACCCAGATAACAAAATTCTGTAACCTGGTCTATTTTTGTACATCCTAACTTGATATTTGTGTTCAATTCAGTCTTATTCTTTTAACCCCTCAAGCGTGATATTGTGAAACTCTGGGCTGCACCCACAACGTGCATTATTTCTAGCCTACTCCCAATGGTAAGCGCGGTGTCATATGCATTTCGCTATAATTTCCAAACGCACTAGCAAAAGTTTTCAAAAAACACACACAATAAGAACAACATATAACATAATATTATAAGCTATTAATAACCTGGTTATCCCTGGTCAGCGGCACGTCAATACTGGGACAATATCACAGCCGCCTAATGCGTTCGTATTTCTTGGCGTTCTATCAAGAATTACATCGTCAGCATCACTATCTTCACTGGAAGTTATAGCGAACTCATCCTCTATATCGTTGTCACACTCTGAATCACTTTCGTTTGCACTAATATCGAGCAAATTAGCTATTTCTTTGTCATCAATAACTGTGCCACGACCTGCCATGTTTACAAGCAAACTCACGGTCCGCAAAAGCGGAAACACGTGTGCAGAGATCTGAAAAATAAATGACTGTGAAGATATGCGACACCTCCTGGCAATAATAAGTAGCTCGAAGTGTAGCCAAAAGTTGCCTCTTCCTGCCATCTTACGACCAAATAAATAACTATTACGAAGTCCACGTAGCAGGCTAGTGGGCGCACCGTTGCGCCGTACACGCTAAGGGGGTTAAACAACCATGATTTTAGTTTTCTTTGTGTTTATTTGTAACCTGAACTTCTCAAACGGATTGTTCAGCATACCGAGCATCGTAGTCATGGTGTGCTCTGAATCAGCTGTCAAAGCAATATAATCTGCAAGGCGAATACTGGGAATTTGTGTACCATTAAATTTGACTCCTTTGGTTTTTTCTTTTACTGTTCGAATTGCGTATTCAATTAATTTATTAAACAGATATGGTGATGAGGGACAGCCTTGTCACACTCCTCTTCTTATTCTTGCTTCTCTTTTCGTTCCATTGATGTTTATTTCTGTGCTTTGGTCTTTATGCAGGTTAAAAAGCAAACATCTGTCCTCCCAATCAAGACCCAACATTCTCAGAGTTTGAAATAATAACTTCCAGTCAACCTTATCGAATGCTTTTTCAAACCCAACGAAAGCTACATAAGTTTTCCTGTTAACTTCTAGTCTTCTTTCCAGTATTTGACGCAGAGCTAGAATTGCTTCTCTGGTACCCTTACCTGCTCTGAAGCCATATTGGTTGCCATCTAAATTCTGTTCTATTTTGCCTTTAAGTATAGTCAGTAGGATCTAAGAAGCATGGGATAGAATGACGATTGTTCTGTAATCTGAGCAGGTCGTGGCATTTCCTTTCTTAGGCTGTATTATTGTCTGACTCTTTATGAAATCTGGTGGTAGAATTCTCTCTTCATAGCAATTAGTAATAATACAAACAATCGCTCTTTCATGATGTCTCCACAATTTTTTAGGAGTTCAGCTGAAATGTTCAACACCTACTGCTTTCATAACTTTTGAGAAGTGTCATCATCATCATCGGCTTTAACTCGAATCCGAGTATAAATCTTCTTCCTTCAGTCCAGTTTGTGGATGTGTTTACGGTGACTAAAAAGTCCAATCCTGGCATGGAACAGGCGACCACACAAGTCGCCTAGTATTGCTGGAGGAGGACGTGGTTGGGCTGCTCGAAGTTTCCTAGCTTGACGCTTGGCCTCTTCATGTATGCGTCGATCCCTTTCAAACGTCTTTACAGTATCCGAGATGGTACGGCGCCAAGTTGAGCGGTCTTCAGCCAGCATGTCCCAGGTTTGTGAATCAAGACCTGTCAATTTCAGGGTCTGCTTAAATTGGTCCTTGTAGCGCCTCTTAGGACCACCATGAGGTCTGGTGCCATAGCATAACTCACCATATAGCATTTGACGAGGTAATCTCACATCATCCATCCGATGGACATGACCAATCCATCTAAATTGGTGACCTATTATGGATGATTCTATGCTGTTGATTTGAGCCTTTTCCAGAACAGCAATATTGGTAATGCGGTCTTCCCATTTAATCCTCAGGATTGATCAAAGTTTTTGTAGGTGGAAACGCTCAAGCTTCCTAAGATCATGTCTGTAAAGGGTCCACGTTTCACAGCCATACAACAATGTAGAAATGACTACTGCTTTGTACACCATAAGCTTTGTACTCATGGACAGATCATTATTCTCCGTTGAATTCACTTTTTGTAATTGGTGGGCCTTTGCCTTCTACCTCAATCTGGCTCTCGTCTTCCACATAATCCCGAATGTTTTCCATTTCCTGACCCTCATATAGATCCTCAATATATTGCTTCCAGCGGTCACCTACCTCCTCATTTTCAAAAAGAAGCTGTCCTGCTTTGTTTTTAACCACATTGCTAGGTGATTTTCTTGTACTGCATGGATTTGATTTTAAAATATACTTTATCAGATTTCCCAGATTTTAAATCCATTTTGATGTCCTCACCATCTTTCATCCAGCTGTCTTTTGCTAAGCGACACTTTTCTGTTATTGAATTTTTTTAATGCTCTATATTGTTCAAAATCCCTAATCTAAAATTTTTTGCGTCATCTAAAGCTTCTTTGGTCCAAATTTTCTTTCACCCAGTATTTCTGTGGCGGCTGTCATTAAGCTGTTCTTGACATCATCCCATCCAGAGCTTTCTCTGTGAATTTTGAAGCCAAAGCTGCAAAGTGTAATTTATTCAAACACCATTTCTTAGAACTGTGCGTTTTATGTTTTCTGAATCGAATATTGCACTTCGCTACAACTAATGTATGATCACTGTCTACATCAACCCCTGGGTAACTGTAACTGGTATGCACTTGGTTTCTGTATCTCTGCCTTACTATTATATAGTCTATCAGATGCCTTTTACTATCTCCAGGAGCTTTCCATGAAAAGCATCGTCTTTTGTGAACATCAAAGCATGTATTAGTTATTAATAGTTCACGTTGTTCACAAAACTCTAGTAATTGCTCACCTCTCGAGTTCATTTCACCTAGTCCGAATTTACCAGCATGTTTAAGATTTTCATGACTACCAACTGAAGCATCGAAGTCTCCCGTTAAGATAATATTAGTTTTGGTGTCTACTAGCTCAAAGAGTTCTTGAATACAATCATACATTTCTTCTATAACATCATCCTCACTGTTAGTGGATGGAAAATATACTTGAATAATGATCACGTCAGTAGGGTCAGCTTTTATCTCTACCATCATAATCCTGTCATTAATATGATAGGTATTCATTACATTTGGACTCCATTTATCTTTTAGGATTATTGCTACTCCATTTATCATTTCCGGTAAGCATTACCATGAAATTGCCTGATTGAAAGTCACCGTTTCCTGCCCATCAAGTTTCACAGACACCTAGCTTGATCATTGAGATCTTTACTGCTTCCAATTTTCCAAGCTTAGATAGTGGGGGTTTGCCTGTTCCTCTATTGGGCGCGTCCCAGGTGGCGGATAGGGGGGGTCGCCGGACTTGTCCGAGGGTTTGAGGGAAATAAAATACCTCTCGCGGACCAAAAACAGGCCCCTTGTCAGGTTTATGGTGAAGCTACGTTAGGCCTAGCAAGCCAGTAGTGGATATAGAACTGCTTTTCAAACGGGAACAGGCCTCGGAAAGGACAGATCTAAAGGAAATAGACCTGGCTATGGAAATGGACTATGAATTGGAACTCTGAATATAACTACATTGACGGGAAGAGTGGAGGAGATTGTAGATATGATGGAGAGGAGAAAACTGGATGAACTCGGACTAGCAGAGACCAAATGGAGAGGGGAAGGAAGAAAAGAACTAAGAAATGGCTTGCAGCTATACTGGATAGGAAATGAGGAGGGGAAGAGAAATGGAGTGGGAATGGTGGTGAGAGAAGGACTGAGGAAGGAAGTAAAGAGGGTAACTGATAGAATAATTAAGAGCCAGAATCACAGTGAAAGGTGGAAACCTGGACATTCTGCAAGTCTATGCACCACAGGTGGGATGCACAGAAGGCGAGAAGGACGAGTTTGAAGAAGAGTTACAGAAGCAGTTAGTAGGGAGAAACCTGATAGTCATGGGGGACCTAAATGCCCATGTCGGAATGGATAGAAGAGGTTTTGAGGAAGTGATTGGTCGTGAAGGATGGGGAAACAGGAATAAGGAAGGAGAGAGATTGCTGGAACTGTGCAAGATAAATGGGCTAATGGTTGGAAACACATGGTACAAAAAGAGAGAGAGCCATAAAATTACTTGGTACAGCAGGGATTTGACTAGGAAATCAGTGGTGGACTACATTCTATGCGGGAAGGAGACAAAGAAGAGTATCACGGATAGAAGGGTAATACCTTCAGAAGCCCTGGAGAGTGACCACCGTCTGCTGGTCGCCAAGGTGAGAGGACTGAAGGAAAAGAGGAGAACTGAGAACCAAGAAAGAAGAATAAGGACATGGAAGCTGAAGGAGGATGGAAAAAAGGAGAAGTTCCAGATATTAGTGAGGAACAAATTACCGAAGGATTATCCAAGAACAGGCGAAGAAGAATGGAATAGGTTCAGGGATGTGTTGGTAGAAGCAACGGAAGTCGTGTGTGGCAGAACTAGTGGAAAGAAAAGGTGGAAGGAAACACCATGGTGGAACCCCAGAACTAAGGAAGCAGTGAAAAAGAAAAATGAAGCATTCAGGAAATGGTTCCAACAGAGGACAGACAGAACAAGAGAAGAATACCAAGAGCGGAAGAAAGAAGTAGTGAAGGAAGAGAAAAAGAAATGGCTGGAGAAATGGTCAGAAATGATGGAGGAGGACTGTGATGGCAGTAAGAAAGTGTTGTATGGAATGATAAAGGCAAAGAGAAGAGATACAGGGGAAAATGTCAGAATGGTGGACAGGAATGGAATGGAGGTTGAAAATATGGAAGAAGTAAAGGTTATCTGGAGAGAATACTTCAAGGAACTCCTAAATCCAACTAAAACCAGCGTAGTGGACATTGTGGAGGAAGAAACAGACAGTGACCAAGACATTTCAGAGTAGGAATTGACATGGAAAGAAGTGGAGGAAGCATTAAAGAAGATGAAAGGGGGAAAGGCACCAGGAATAGACGAAGTGAGTGTGGAGATGGTGAGAGCAGCAGGGGTGATGGGAACACAGTGGCTCTTTCGAGTAATGAAAGTGATATGGAGGGAGAAGAAAATACCAGAGGACTGGAAAAGAGGGATAATAATACCCATATTTAAAAAGGGAAGTAGGAAGGAATGCAAGAACTACAGGGGAATTACACTCATGTGCCACTGCGCCAAAATATTTGAGAAGGTACTGGAGAGAAGAATTCGGACAGAAGTTGAAGATGGGCCGAGGGAAGAACAGTATGGATTCAGGTCAGGAAGGTCAACAGTTGACCTCATCTTTGCTGTAAGACAGCTACAAGAACACCATTATGAATATGGGAAAGATCTGGTGATGACCATCTTGGATATTGAGAAAGCATATGATAGTATTAATAGAAACAAGATATGGGAAGCAATGAGAGCAAAAGCAGTGAACAAGGAGACAGTGGCAAGAGTGAAAGCAATGTGCGAGGGAAGCAAAAGCTGTGTAAAGGTGGGAAGGGAGAGAACGGAATGGTTTCAACTGGAGTGTGGTCTGAAACAAGGAAGTGCCCTCTCACCCCTGTTATTTATAGTGGTGATGGATGAAATCATACGAAAAGTGGTAAATAGCATTGGGAAAAGGAAAATGAAGGCAATGTTGTTTGCTGATGACCTTCTGGTATGGGGAGAGGATGAGGAAGAAGTACAAGAGCAATTAGATGAGTGGGAGAAGGTAGTGTTATCGTATGGGATGAAGTTCTCGGCACCAAAGAGTGAAGTGGTCATCACAACGAGGAGGAAGAACAGACTGGATATAGGCATAACACTTGGAGGACAGCAGTTGCAGAAAGTAGAATGCTTCAAGTACTTGGGAAGCATAATTGAAGAAAAGGGAGGCAATAGGATGGAAATAAATGAAAGGGGAAGGTGTGCAGATGGATTTTTCAAGAGTGTTAGGGGGATGATACGGAATAAAGATGTACCACAAAAATGTAAAGGAATCATCTACAAGACCTACTTTGTGCCAATTTTGACATATGGTTCAGAAACTTGGGTGATGAAGGAAAGGGACAAGAATAAAATACGAGCAGTGGAGGTGAAGTTCCAGAGGAGTAGGGTAGGAGTAACAAGAATGGACAGAGTAAGGAATGAGAGAGTCAGAGAGATGGTGAGAGAGGAACCATTGCAAAATAGAATAGAGCGATCTAGGCTGCATGGTATGGACATGTGAGGAGGATGCGAGAAGAGAGGATACCGAAGAAGATGTTTGGACTGGAAATGAAGGGAAGGAGGCCAAGGGGAAGACCAAGGGACAGATGGACAAAAGGAGTTAAGAAGAGTGTGGAGGAAAGAGGAGTGTGCTGGGACACAGTGGAAGATGAGAGATGGTGGATGGACAGGAAACGATGGACAGGCTTATGTTCCAAGCAGACCCGACCAGCGGTCGGAAACTGCTCAAGATGATGATGATGAGATAGTGTTCTCACATTCCATGTACCTAAATTGAACTTACTGCTCTCTTTGCAAGGACTTCGCAAGATGACGACCGAAGAGGCCTTGCTGATGTGTCCACTCCTGCCGAATCTTGGCTTCTTACTTCCATGATTAGTAACTACACTTCCATTTCCGCAACTTGGCTTGAGTGCTATACAAAGGATATCCCTAGGATCTTTAATGCAGTGGTTTCCCGTTGCCTTCTGCATCCTAATGTCATTAACCAGCCAAGCTAGCTCATCCGCCTTTAGGGACGATTTCTCATCCAAGGACAATAGTGTGCCCAAACTGATATATGCCCCTATCGGTGCATATACCTTTTACTCAATTATCCTGAGAACTAGGATGCCTCTTCCGCCATCTACACTGTACCGAAGATTATCCTCTCCACTGTAACTGCCATTGAGGTCTTCACTAAAAAAAAATAGGCATGCATGCACGCACAGAGAGAGTCAATCTTAGATTGATCTCAAAAGTGTATGTTTTCCTTATTTTATACAAAATGTGAAAAGTAGGCTAAAAATACATTGAAAGTTTGCACTGCTACCACCTTGAATTTTTCAATAGAATTGAATAACCTTAGATACCAATTTATTTACTTATGCCTAGTTTCACTGCACGTGGATGATTACGCAACAAAAACGTCATTTTAAATATTTGAAATTTACATGGCCGCCATAAGTGTGGAGTCAGTCGGGAGGTTTCCCAAATTTGTTCAGGTTTTTCTGGGTGAAATTAGTGATAATATTGTACAAAAAATTGTCAGAAGAAAACATTTCATTCAGATTGAGTGTTGGGAGAGCATTCAGGGTATGTGAATATCTATTTCTTCTAACAAGTTCACTACATTTCCCTTACAAGATATAGGCCTACTGTATGAAGTAATTTAGCAACATGTTAATGTTGGTAAAATTTTGGCTTGTCAATTTCTTGTATTTGATGGCAGTACAATTTTATTTTTATCTAATATTGCTGTTCCTACAAGACAGACTGATGTAAGTGGCATAACAAAAGGTATTTTTTATTGGTAAATACCAGACATAAAATGTATTAGTGTAATAGTGATGATCCAAATCTTCATCTTAGCAGTTTAGTAATTATAAAGATAATTAAGAAACATTAAGTCTTACCTTGAGAAATCATAGGTTCTATAGTAAAACAATGACCAGGCTTCATTACTCCAACAGTCTTGTTTTCTGGAAAGATAAAGAGTAGCCAAAATTCAGGACAGACTGTGATTGTGATGATAAGGAGGCAAAAAGATAAATAAAAGCAGTACAAAGGTACATTCTTTTCACAATATGAGATTATCTAAATAAAAAGTTGAGGTCTCGCAATTTTTCCCATTCTCACAAGGAGAGGATACAATGCATGGGTCACCGATTCGAACCATCTTTAGTACAAACCACAAACACAGCAGGGTGGAACGTTGGTATAGGGCAAAAAATAGTTCTCTGTATTATCCATTCTAATGAAATGAAAATCCACAGCCTGCTTCCAGTCTCCGACCGGGTCAGGAATGGAATGAATGAAGCCCCCATCTAGCGGCGAGGATATGGACTGTGCCGGCTGCCGAGGCCTGACGCACTCCTCTGGGGCAATGATTAAATGAATGACAGATGAAATGAAATGATAGTGGAGAGTGTTGCTGGAATGAAATTTTGACAGGGAAAACCGGAGTACCCGGAGAAAAACCTGTCTGCCTCCGTTTTGTCCAGCACAGATCTCACATGGAGTGACCGGGATTTGAACCACGGACCCAGTGGTGAGAGGCCGGCGTGCTGCCGCCTAAGCCACGGAGGCTTATTATCCATTCTAATAGTGATTAAAATTTGTCTTTTTATGTGAGAAGTTATTCTACAAAGTTTTATTGTGATAGAACCACATCTTGAGGTGCCGCAATAGCCTTGAACATAATTTTTTGTCTTAAAATTTTCAAATTTTCTAGAATTTTATTTGTTATTTTATTGATGTTTTTTTATGTTTATTATTTCAATTTCATGAAATTTACACCTAAAATAATGCAAAAAATAAATTTTTTTGTCCATCATTATTTTATAGGCCCACTTAGTAGGCATTAAAACATGAATAAATAAAGGCGTTTCTTTAAACAATGTACTTGTTTGCTTTTGTCGTAGTAAGATAGAGGCAGGTATGATATGGTAATGATTTTTCTTTGACTAAAACCTATTTAAGGTACTTAGAATGTCTCCTTTCATTTTTATAATACGGTGATAATATTGAACCAAATCAGAGAGTAGAAAAGGTAGGCTACTTAACCTAAGCAATAAGGTCAAATCCATTGAGATAAGAACACACATTTATTCATAAAATGCAAATAATAGACAAATAAAACATTATAACAAAGCTAAATCAATATTCAATGTTCTCAATACATTTTAGGTGAAGTGTTTCTTTGTTTCAAATTTTGACATCATCTTGTGTGAAGCAATTCTGGCTATGACAAATCCATTTCTTTATTCTAGACCACAAACACAGTGATGATTCTCTTACAAGCTAGATTACTCTTTCCACTGCTTGTGTATGACAGGGAAAACGTGGAAAATCAATAGAATGCATCAGGCCATCTTCTCTTGCTTCACTTATGTACTTATGTACAGATAGTAGCTACTGTCGGCAGTTGTAGCATTTTTTTTGTGAGGGCCTGAGAAGAGGTGGAAGGCTTTGCATTATCAATTGATTCAGCCAGAAACTCATCTACTGTATCATAATCTTCAGGTTGAAGCACATCAATTCCAGTCATATTGGCCGATTCTACCGGCAACTCGTCATCCGAATCATCAGATTGAAGCACCACGTCATTTTGTGTTGTATTAGCTGACTCAGCTTCCAAATTTTGTTTGTATTTAAGCTCTTGTCGAATCACGTTTAACTTTCGATCCTCTCTCTGGCTGAAAATCTTAGTAACCGACATATCAAGTATGCTGATACACGTTTCCCTATCAGTTATTTGATCTACTAAAAGCCTTTCTTCAAGCACAGGTACTTTTTTGTCTTTTGTACACTTATACTCTGAGAGCAACTTGCACTTGCAAGATGCTATATCAAAAAGACGCTTACTTTCATTTAAAAATTTGTCTACAGCTAAATCATAATTTTCTGTGCCTTTCTTCCCTTTGATCTCAATATATTTCCATACTTGTCATGATATGTATGCTTTTCCCATTTGCAACATACGGGTATGAGACATTGTAGGAATTGATGCTTTAACCCAAACATTTTTAACTTTCTTCAATAGAATATCTAATATCTCACATTTGTTGATATATCTCGTTTTTAAACTCATGTCGAATATACAGGTAATTCTTCATGACATCATCATAGGTTGGTAAATAAGTATCACTCAATACTTTAGGATGACCGAAAATGGGACATTCCCACTGAAGTCTAGTCTGAACTCGCTTTGACAATATCTCTGCCATCTCATTAACAAAAAACTTGTAAGTATTATGCAAATACACTAAAGGTCTATTAACAAATTATTTACTGACACTACCAACACGATCAAAATTAATCATTCACAACTTGCACTTCACAACAACTACTTGTGTCTCACACCAACACTTGGACTGGACTGACCTCTGAGGCATAGAGAGACAAGTCGCGACATGAAACGGTCCACTCCCCCTCCCACCTACTTGCTGCAGACAAGCAGTAACACTCTTCCCCCTCCACTCTTCCCGTACATACTATGTCACCAAGTATTATCACATTGATCAGCTGTTAGCTAGTGCATCTTAGTCACCTAAAACTTCCATTTTAAGCAGAAATTGATAAATACAACAATATTTTTTGCCGATCCAAATGTATTGAAATTTCGTAAATTTCACTAAAAATCACAATTTCTAACCCTTTGCGTGTTCCAACTTTACAATTGATTTAATAATAGCAAAAGGCAACTTTTTATCACTATTACGTATTAAAATTGAAAACAATATTTTTTCGTTCCACCCTAATGACCAGGCGTATAGGTGCAAGTAGTAAGATGCGCTTCTCAACCGATCCCGAGAAATTAATTATAAATTATTCGTAATTGCAGTACGCCGTTCATGTGTGCTGTACGTTAACATTAAGCCAAGGAGCGCGTGGTGCAGCGGTAAGAGCCCTGCTTCTCAAGTGTGGGATCACTGGATCGAATCTCACCGGTGAGCCTTTTTTTTTTTTTGTAAACATAGGCAATTCGTACAACTGTAAGTGTCATGAATAATGTTCATTTTGCAGTCAATTGTAATAACGTGTTTTGTGAGCGGGAAAAGGGATTCTGAAATCATCGTACGGGGTGAATGTTTGTGACATTACATAATGTACAGTCGGGCATTGCAAATACATTGATATTATAAATGGTCAGGTGTATTCTATTATATGTATAAGTTTATACACTGAAGTCCCAGTCTGCTCCGTTCATTGCACGTTAGTGAACCCATAGACCACTCCGTATCCCTCCAGTAGTGTCTCATGCTATGGGTGAATGAAAATCCACAGCCTGCTTCCAGTCTCCGACCGGGTCAGGAATGGAATGAATGAAGCCCCCATCTAGCGGCGAGGATATGAACTGTGCCGGCTGCCGAGGCCTGACGCACTCCTCTGGGGCAATGATTAAATGAATGACAGATGAAATGAAATGATAGTGGAGAGTGTTGCTGGAATGAAATTTTGACAGGGAAAACCGGAGTACCCGGAGAAAAACCTGTCTGCCTCCGTTTTGTCCAGCACAGATCTCACATGGAGTGACCGGGATTTGAACCACGGACCCAGCGGTGAGAGGCCGGCGTGCTGCCGCCTAAGCCACGGAGGCTCATGCTATGGGTATTGGTTGGAAAGTGTTCGGACCTGGCGAGGTCACCTGCACACAAATTAACGATAACGGTGGGCAGTTGTACTAACAGCAAATACGGTGAATAAATGTATTCTTTCATCAATCACCTGTACGATTTATTCCGAATCCCTTTTCCTGCTCACGTAACACGTCATTGCATTTGACTGCAAAATGAACATTATTCACGACACCTACAGTGGTACGCTATGTTTAAAAAAAAAAAGGCTCACCGGTGGGATTCGATCCAGTGATCCCACGCTTACTAAGCAGGGCTCTTACCGCTGCACCATGCGCTCCTTGGCTTCATGTTAACGTACAGTGCACATGAACGCCGTACAGTAATTACGAATAATTAACAAATTAATTTCTCGGAATCGGTTGAGAAGCGCACCTTACTACTTGCACCTGGTATACGCCTGGTCATGCCCTACACTTGTACTAAAGATGGTTCGAATCGGTGACCCATGCATCGTATCCTCCCCTTGTCAGATGTAGAGTTAGAGGATAGAAAGAGGAATTAATGAAACTTAGCTGGATCTAATCCCCAGTGGAATGCAACAAGTCTTCCACTGTCCAACCAAGCACTGTAGCTGCAATCCACTGGGGATTAGATCCAGCTAACTTGGGACATCCAAATAAAATAGTTTACACACAGAATAAGCCCAGTACCAGCACAGCAGAAATAGAATAAATGTAGCTGTGGAAAATCAGGCAAAATTATTAGGAAGCAAGGTAAATAAATAGTTGTAAACCAATGTTGATCTATACCAGAGGTGCTCAATATTAAGCCCATGTGGTCCTCGGGCCTGTATGGCATGTTTTTCCCCCTTGGTTGCTAATGGTGTAATATAGGTACTGGTTCCTTATAAGATTTATTAGGTGCAATTTTCAATGATTTTACTTCATTTGAAGTAAGCCTATGTAGTTATGATGACTTCATTCACTTTTTACAATACAATATGATGATGATGATGATAATTGTTGTTTTAAGGGGCCTAACATCTATGCTATCGGCCCCTAATGGTCTGGGTGATAGCGAAAATGACAATGAAATGAAAACCATAAATAAAATTAAGCTGGACTAAAAATACTTACAAAATGAAACTAAAGATTGAAATAACTCACAAAATGTAGAGTGGAAATATTTACAAAAGATAATTTAGAAGGAAAATACTCACAAAAGGAAATTAGATTGAAAAATATGCACAAAATGTAGTTTAGGTTCAAAATACTTACAAAATGCAATGTAGATTCGAAATTCTCACAAAATGGAATTGAAATTGAAAATACTTACAAAGTGCAATTGAAATTGAAAATACACAATGCAAGTTAGATTGAAAAAGGAAGGCATAAACAAGTAGCTCCATGAAGAACTATATACGGTAGTCTATTTTCATATACAGTGCATTCCCGTTAATTCGCATGCGGATAATTCACTTTGCGGTTAATTCGCCGGTTTCGTAGTATAATTCTTTAAAGTAGTAATTCGTACACCCACTAACCATTACGCTAAATAAAATTCTCTCTTGTGTCATTTAAAAAGAATCACTGTCTGCACTCAACTGGCTTCAAACACCATAATGTAGTCTACAGTATCTTGTGCTATTTATATACTTTTGTGTCAAAGTGCATGGTGAAGTGAAAATGGATCTACCAGGCCCTTCTAATGTGAAACATAAGAGAAGAAAACATCTAAGGACTGGAGAAAAGCAGTGTTATGTTGAATATTTTTAACCAGTTTTGCAGTGCAAATCCAGGCAGTACACTCGAAGAAGTTATGAAGTTAGTAGCTGAGGCTATGTGAATTTCTAGGTCGAGTATTTATCGTACACGAAATGAGTTTGAAAGTGCCCGAAAAGTTATTTTGCTCAACAAAAAGAAAGCAATAAAGTGCAGTTGCTGGACAAATACAACTCCTTCACAACGGACATGATTCGCAACAAAGTGTACAAGTTCTATCTCAAGAATGAAAGGCCTACAATAGACAAAATTCTAAGGAAAGAAGCTTGTAGCTTTACGTAACCGTTAATTTCACGATCATGAGCAGTGGGACCTCCATTTTTATGTGGGGTCCAAACCACAAGATGTGATATTTCACTTGGAAGTGATAGAAGCCATTTTTCAGTGTTGTCTAATCCTATTAAATGATGATGATGATAATTGTCGTTTTAATGGGCCTAACAGCTAGGTTATCGGCCCCTAATGGTTTGGGTGATAGCGAAAATGTCAATGAAGTGGAAACTAGAACGAAAATTAAGAGAGAAGGAAAATACTTACAAAAAGGAACTCAGATTGAAACTACTCACAAAATGGTGAGCGATAATACTTACAAAAGGGAATTTAGAACGAAAATACTCACAAAAGTAATAGATTGAAAAATACACACAAAATGTAGGTTAAGTTCAAAATACGTACAAAATGCAATGTACAGTCGAAATACTTACAAAATGCAAGTGAAATTCAAAATACTTACATAATGCAAATGAGATTGAAAATACGTACAAAATGCAATTGAAGTTCAAAATACCTACAAAATGTAATTGAAATTGAAAATACACAATGCCATTTGGATTGAAAAATGCACATTTCAGATTCCAAATAATCACGAAGTGCAATTGATATTCAAAATACTTACAAAATGCAATTGAAATTGAAAATGCTTACAAAATGTATGGTAGATTCAAACTACTCGATTGGATGGACAATACTTATAAAATGCAATTTAGATTGAAAATACTAACAGAATATAATTTAGATTCAAAATACCCACAAAATGCAATTGAGAATCAAAATACTTTGCAAAATGCGCACCCTAAAAAAATGCAATTTAGACTGAAAATACTTGCAAAAAGAGGTTTAGGTTGAAAATACAAAATGCAATTGAAATTCAAAATACTCACCGAAGTCCCAGCCCCTATATTGGAAGACTTACTAAAACGCAATTTAGATTGTCTATCCTTACAAAATGCAATGGAGGTTGAAAACACTCACAAAATGCAATTTAGATCGAAAAGACTCACAAACTGCAACGGAGATTGAAAACACCTACATAATAATCGCTAAATGGAATTTAGATACACGGGGGCCCAATTAACAAAAACAGTGCGGGAATCTTAAAGAGCAAAGGAAATATGTTGTTGTTCCCTATGGCTAGCCCGGATTCCAATCCATCAGCTTTCTTGCGTTCCAATCGAGTTGTGTGAGATTTCCAGAAGTTCTAGCAGTCACATCAAGCTTGTTGCAATGTAGCAGGTGCCCCTTATCCATTTTACTTCCAGGTTCGTGACAAAGTGTGCATTCTTCAGATCTCAGGATGTTGATTCGTTTCAGATGAGCTGCAAGGCAGTCATGGCCAGTGTTAAGTCTGAAGAAGGCTACAGCTTCTCTTCTTGGTATTAATTTATATTGATCCCATTTAGCATCAATGTCTTTCCATAATTTGGTTTCTGCTGTTTTCTTTGCCATTTCTTCATACCTGTTTTTGATAGTATTTTTCAAGATCCTTTTTGCTGACATAAAATCAGTCTGACTGACAGGTTGTTGTAGTGTGGTACCTTTTTTTGCTAATCTGTCTGCCTCTTCATTTCCTGCTATTCCAACATGAGAAGGGATCCACTGAAATGAGATCTGTTTATGGAGTATTTGGAAGTTTTTTTTATCATACAAAAAATTTCTTTCAGTTCTTTATTTTGGGGTTTATAATTTGACGAGATGGCTTGGATGGCTGCTTTTGAATCTGTAATGATAACGCATTTTTGATAATCAATGTTTCTGCCTAATAACTGATGGGAGTGCATGTGAAATTGCTCTTATCTCAGCATCAAAGTTTGTTTTGTTTTGGCCTACTGGGAAATAGAGTGAGAAGAGAGATGAATGTATTCCTGCTCCAGTTCTATTTTCTTTGTCTTGTGAGCCATCTGTAAATATTTTTAGCCATTGATTAGATGGATATCTTTCTTCTATTGTACAGAGGGCCAGTTGTTTAGATCTTGTGGTGAAGAGTCTTTCTTGTAGACCTCTTCTAACAAAGTAAGATCTGTAGTCACTTGTATATATTCAATGGGGTTGACTGGCATACAGAGTGGTTCAAGTTTTATTTGCAGATTGCTCTTATTGATATATTCTTTGGCGAGACTTAAGGGATCTTTTTGTGTTTTAAGATTGGGGCTAGAAACTGGTTTTTTGATCCATGTCATTTGAGGTAGTCTTTGTATACTGAGATATGCATTGGCTGTTTGATGTTTCATCTCTTCTTCTATTGGTAAGTTGTGGGTATATAATTGCAAGGCGGTTATAGGTGTGGTTTTTATTGCACCTGTTATGATTCGTAGGGCATTATTCTGACACCTCTCGAGGCGATCAATGTTTGACTGGGGTGCTGTAGAGAGTATTCACTGCCATATTTTATGATAGGTTTGATGTAAGTATTGCAGGTTTTGTTGAGTGTGTCTCGAGTGCTCCCCCAAGTAGCTCCTGCTAGTCTCTTCAGTAATTTCATCCGTTTGCTTACCTTATCCTCCACATGTTTTATGTGTTTGGTCCAGTTCAGCTTCATGTCCAAGATGATACCTAGGTACTTTGTACTTTCACTTTTTCGAAGGTATTGATTACTAAATTTGAGACTAAAAGTTGGATTGTGGTGTCTCAGGGAGAAAAACTGGTATACTGTTTTGGAAGTATTGATTTCCATATTATTGTTTTCAGTCCAGTTTTTGAGTTTTATAAGTGCCTGGTTCATTCTGTGTTCAAGAAGCATTTGCTGATTTGGGCTGTTACGTGCTGTGGTCCAAATGATAACATCGTCTGCAAACATGCTGATATTCACATTACCTACTTTCTTTATTGTTTTTGGAAGATCGTTGATGTACACATTGAATAAAGTTGTGCTTGATACAGCTCCTTGTGGGAAGCCTAGTTTTGATTGCTTGCAACCTGAAGTTTTGTTGTTGTAACGAACATTGATCATTCTTTGTGAAAGGAATCTTGAAAATCAGTTTAACATACATCCATTTACTTTGAAGTTGGTAAGTTTCTTTAGCAGCATGTTTCGCCATACAGTATCATAGGCTCCTTTAAAATCGATGAAAACTGCAAGAACACTTTCCCTTTTGTTAAAGGCTTCTTTAACAGCTTGTGTAAATCTCATTATTTGGTGGGAGGAGGACCTGTTTTGTCTAAACCCTGCTTGTTCTTCTGATAGAAGAGATTTTGTTTCCAAGTACCAATTGAGTCTATTTGTAATCATCCTTTCTAGAATTTTTACCAGAATGGAGGTAAGTGCTATAGGTCGGTACGAGGGGACTTGTTTTTTTGGCTTGCCTAGTTTTAAGATTGGAATGATGGTTGCTTTAGTCCAGTCTTTAGGTAGGTTATCATTTGATGTCCAAAATTTGTTGAATATGTGTAGCAGTATGTTTAGAGCAGATGGACCTAGATTTTTTATGAATTCTGGGAATATCTCATCTGGTCCTGGTTGTTTTCTGACTTGTGTGTTCTTTATTGCCAACATTAACTCTTCCTTTGAAAATTTATTGTTCAAGATATCATCTGCATTATTATTCATGAATATTTTGACTATTTTTTTTGAGAGTCTTGTCTTCTTTCTTTTTCTGTTTTGATAGTCTAATTGAAGTGAAATGTTTACAGAAGTGGTTTGCTATTTTATGACAGTCTGTAATTTCCTTATAATTTATCATAATAGGATTCAAAGGAGTGACTACGTGTTTGTTGTTTAGAGAATTGATAAGTTTGTGAGCTTTATTGCTGTCTGTCCTATAGTCAACTGTTGTTAAAAATGTGTTCCAAGATTCTCTTTTTGATATTGTTATTGCTTGTTTTAATTTTGCTGTTGCTTGTCGCCATTTCCGTACATCATTTTGATCCTGAGTAAGTTCAGCTGTTCTTCTTGCTTTGTCTCTGGCGGACTTAAGATTGTTCAATTCATCTGACCAGAAAGGTTTATATTTTGTTTGGGCACCTCTGGGTATGCACAGTTTGGCTATGTCTTTTATGGCTGTAGTAAATTTATTCAGGATGATGATAGGAGGTGCATCAAGATCAATTTCCGACATTTTAGTTTCAAGTTTGTTTCTGAAATTTTCCCAGTCTGCCTTTTTAAAGTTCCACCGAATCTTCTGGCCTGCACTTTGAGCAGATTCACTGTATGATAGAATGTCCCTTCTTACTATTACATGTCCACTGCCTGGATCTTCGAGTACTGATCGATGACTGTGGTTTGTACGATCTGTTGAGACTAATATGAGATCTGGGTTAGTTGTGGAACCAGAGTGGTGAATGAATGTTGCTGGGTCTTTGTTACTATATAATAGCTCAAGAGAGCTACTCTCAATAAGGTCTTTTATTGTTTTACTTGGTTCAATGGAATGGGGTCCTGTGGTCACCAACCCACGTCCCACTAGATGTGGGCCCCTGGGGGAAATCCTATTAACTCTTTCGCTGCTGCATTTCCGACATCACAAAACCCCTCACTGCGTAATTTAATGAAGATATTGAAAAAAAGTTTTAATGTGGATTTTCATTTATTATAAGTCATATCATAAGTCATAACACATGAAACAGAAAATAAATATATATCGCCTTTATGATCCATTCTGTGGTCCTTGGTTCGATGAAACATTAACTTACACGTGACCTTGTAGTTTTCTTTAGTGAGCATTTTCATTCATTTTGAATCATAGGATAACACATGAAACTCACAAAGTAGATGTTTTACCCTCGATATATATCCGGCGGTCCTTGGTTCAATGGAATCTAACACTGGCATGTGGCCTTGAAGTTTACCTTGGTGTGATAACTTCCGAAGCAGGTAGTTGGACACACTGGGGGCTGTCCTGGGCAAGTCTTGCAATAAAATATTGTCTGTTTCCTCTTAAACAGCCCCTTTCCTTTCCTTGAACACCGTACCGGCAATATGGAACAAACAACAGAGTTGGGTTTGTGACTTTTGTCCTGTCGTTCCCCAATGAAGTGCCTCTCCATGAGACGCGCGAGCGGTATCCCGTCAAAAGATCTTCGGCCACGTTTCGCAGCTGGAGCGCGTTTGTACTTTTCTAGAAGTCCTGTTATTACATCATCTCTGAAGTCATGAGCACTTGTTTTCTTGTTATGGACCTTATTGTATACTATTCTTCCATTGACTAGGGTTGTTTCTATGATGAAATACCACAAGACCTGATACCACTTGATTTTCTTGTGCACATATGCGTAATTCGTTTTCAGCTGATCGAACTTGTCAACACCATTCATTTCATGATTATAATTCACAACTAATTTAGGTTTATCACGGGTAACATAACCGGTTGGACCCCTCTTTGATCTCTTCCTAACCTTCACAACCTCAGACGAGTGTACGGTCGTGAGCATATTTACCCAGCCGGTATCTTTGCACGAACATGCAAGCATTTTTTTAGTTGGATGATGCCAGAACTTAGGTTTCTGTCTTATATTCATCTTCAGACCTTTCATCTCTTGAGGAAGACCTTTACGGTTACAGCTCACCGTTCCGCTTGCACCCACACTATTCTCAGCAAGATGAGTGGAAAGTGTAAGGCTTGAAAAGAAATATATAATTCTGCTGGTATTTTCCGAGTCTTTTGACAGGCTCGTAACAACTTTCTCCCCTAATGTATCCCCTGGATCAGTCTCATTACTGTTCTTTCCCACGTAAGTCTGAAATCTGCACAGGAAACCACTTTTACTATCGTACAATGACCATAACTTTATGCCCCATTTTGTCGATGGTTTTGAAGGCACGCTCATGGCTTCTCACTAGTGTGGTAGTCCACTGACGTCAGAGGGCCGAGAGGAATGTTGCCGGACGGGAGACTACAAAGGAAATACTGTAATACTCACGACTTTGCTTTAAACAATTCCCAGTACACGCTCAAGACATGCATATTCATGTACGCATTATTAAAGAGCCACTTTGTTGACAAAGATCGTGTAGGAAGCAGCGGGAAAGTGCCAAGTCTACTAAAGTCGATTGCCGCAGCGAACACAGTATCGATGTAAATCGACTAAAGTCGATTGCCGCAGCGAAAGAGTTAAATAAAGCTTTCCAGTCGGTCAACACAAATTGGCCCCAATTACATTTGGCGGGAAACAAGTATTTACATACCCTAACTGAAACGGTCTTGCTTTGCTCCACGTTGAGCGTACAAATGAAACTTTTGACTGTTCCTTACTTGCCCTTTGAAATATTTACTCTGCCTAAGATATGTTGTTTTAATGGGCGCCAAGACCTCAACGCAATGTTGAAATCTAAATTTGTATTTAACAACACCTAGCTCTGGTAAAACACCTTCAAGAATCTATTCACTCAGATCGTGGTATGATTTGATCATTAACCCAACAAACAATTGTATCAGGAGAAGGAATTGGTCTATATCTAATGCTACCTACTGAAAGCAAAGATTGCATGGTTAAAAGAAATGAATTTATTATATAAAACAAGTATTGCAAAATTAATAATAATAATAAGTTTAAAATTTATATTGGAGCGTTGCGATTTGAATATTACCGCTAGAAAATTACGTGAAAACGGAGTCTGATAAATTATTGATTTTACTCTTATTCCCAAGCTATGAAGTTATTGAAATACTGAAATTAAAACAAAGAGAAACGAGAGATTGCGTAGTTCTGCGTCATTCGCACTTACCACTGGAAATTGCCGAAGCATTTCCCTCGTACTGGATGATGAAGAGAGCTTCCCACTGTTTCCTGGACGTCGTCATCTTCTTCGTTAGTTGATGATATCCTGGTAGATTTGATAACTTTATGGTCCGAACATCGGAGCCAATCACTCGTACAACCACACCGGTTAAGTTTTACAAAGATAGTCCTTGCCTCCACGGCGCGCCAACGATATATGCACTCGTTGGCTCCCCACTCTGGTGCCGACTTCCACCTTACGTGGTCTCCACTGATTGGCTGTGCCACCCCGCTACTCCCCTCCTTAGGCTCAATACACACGGCGCGCGGATGATGTCGTTTCCCGTTCCAGACTATTTCGCCTTTTCTTGATGCTGCAACCCAGGCTTGCGACATGCTTCTTGACAAGAATAAGCCTGTATCTGAATTCCCAGTGAGTCATCTCTCTCATAATACCCTAACTGACAAAACTCCGTAAAATTCAGTAATCATATAATTTTCTATGATAATGTAGTTCATAATAATTTGCTTGATAGTGTTTTCTATGACATAGAAAACCTATCTGTATGCTTATAATTTTATAAAAATGCTCCAAAAAATACCTTAATAATAATAATAATAATAAGTTAATAATAATAATAAATTAACATGAAAGCTTCTCTTGGCTGAACAATTTGCCGCGTAAATAAATATAGAATGGCTTCCTACTGACTTATGCCAGTGGCGTAAAATCCCCTCGAAAAACACGTTACATAACATGAAAAAAAATAGAAACGAGATATTACAAACTAACACACTTTTATATACAAAATGGGGTACAACATTGGATGAAATGTTTCAAACGCCAAGCGTTCATCTTCAGATCCTGTTCACTCAGGCTTTCACTTCGAAAATCTCACATGCATTGACTGGAAATCGAACCCGGTATGCCTTGGTGAGAGGCAAGCGGCTTGACCACCGCCCCCTCATACATTTCTAGTTTCTATTAACACATGGGTTACAGGCCCTGAGAAATCTCTTAGTCTTAGGGATTCGATTGGACTTACTACTCTTCTAAATATGTCTGTCCGCACCTCTGGAGTGTCCTTGCTCATCTTCTTAAGCGTGACGTGGTTTTGTTACCCTGGGTCCAGCACAAAATTATTTCATCCTTCCACTGCGCTTAACAACTTACGCTCTCCAAGAAGATTGATGCTGCCTCATCTATGCTTAGGTAAGTATCTACAGTTCAGGTCCCACAAAAAAACAATGAATCGAGGTTTCACTGTATGTTACCAGATATAAAAACCTTTTAGCATTCATCATTGCACTATTCTGCATTAAGGGGTAGATGGTGATAGCTCACCTGAAGAAGTGATAAAAGCAGCAGAAGACTGAATGCAGAGCTGTGCATTAATTCAGACTTCACCCACATGAAGTTAACACCACAACTTTAGTAGAAAATTGTGAAAGTGCGAAAAGTAAGCTAGCAATAGAGACAAGTCACAAGGCTGAATGTTAAAACATACAAAACTTACTGGCATAATGTGGAATACTGGGAGCAGTATGGAACAACTTATGGATGCCGTGGCCACAATAACTGCGAACCACCGAGAAACCTTGATTCTGGGCATGCCGCTGAATAACATTGCCAATCTCCCTATACTTCTGTCCAGGTTTCACTAGAACATAAATGCCACAGTAAAATTATTAGTTCATGATTTACAGTAATGATGTAATAAAAAATAGCTTTTCTTTCAGTTAACCCTTTCCTTGTTGTATTTCCAGGCATGATATCCCCAGAAATCATCCTATTATTTTAAAATATGAAGTACTGTGCACATGGGTATAAACTCTTGCACATAACATTGAAACTATATAATACAGTACATTCAAATAAAATAAAATTTTACACGTGATTACAAGAGACTTGCAATGACCCACAGTGAATCACACTCACCTGGGGTCCTTGGTTTGAAGTCTGCCCTCATATAATCTGGTCACAATTTTAAAACTATATGATCTGGCCACATAAACAATTATGAAACTAAGTTTTAAAAAATGTGTCAGTAATGGAATTTGCAGTTTTTACAAACTGTACACATATTTACATTGTTTACTGTTTTATTCCGTAAGGTCCCTGGTTCAGAACCACTTCAGCATCCTTTTATTTCTCCCAGAATTAGACACATTGGCTCATACTACAAAAATTGCCAAATCCTAATTTAAATATGCTAATATATACATCTCGGTAGTCTGCTTCATGGAGTCCTTAGTTCCCAATGTCTATTCCCACCGCCAATAAAATAATCTGACGGAGTAAAAGGCGGGAAAGGTTGAATGTTTGGTTGTAGGCCACCGTCGCCACCTGCATTTACAGTACGCTGGTTTACTGTATCCTCATAAATATCACTGTTAGTATCATTTAACTGATCATTAACATCGAAATCATACAGAAAATCACTTCGACACGAGCTTTCAGAATCACTAACATCGCTACTATTCAATTCTGTTTAGGACATCGACATATGAGAGACCAGCCATGTTTCCTAGCAACAGCTGGGCGAAAGGTCAAGGAACAAATATTGTTACCGCTAAAAGCAACACTATGCCTGCCTGACACATTACCTCTAGTTCACAATTAGTTTTAATTCCACACCAATACGAGAGGTGGCAGGAGAATGCCAGAACATACACGGGCGCTTTAGCAGGGAGCTGTGACTAACATATCTGGGCACATTCGGGTGCTTTGAGAAGGAAAGGGTTAAACGTATTAAATATAAATATTTTCAGTTTGCAAAATGAAGGCTTCAAGGTATTAGGTCATATAAATGCACAAATAGTGCAAGACATGTACAAGGAAGTTAAAGAATTAAAACGTCTGACCAGTGGAACTCGAACTCATGACCATCAGCTTTGTACGCTGTACTCTGACCACAGAGTTAAATGGGGACACAGCTAAGGATGCACTAGTTCTAACTTTTGAATTCCAGATTAATTACTTCAATTTGCCTCAGTTTGTTATAACCTTTTTTCTTTTAAATGTGAAATATTAAATAATTTTATGTTTGTTAAAAATAAGCATGGACCTTTGAATACCTTTCACATATGTCACATTTAATTGATATTGTCAATAAGGCAAAACTGTGCGTCAGGCCTCGGCAGCCGGCACAGTTCATATCCTCGCCGCTAGATGGGGACTTCATTCATTCCATTCCTGACCCGGTCGGAGACTGGAAGCAGGCTGTGGATTTTCATTTTTCAATAAGGCAAAACTGAAAAAATGGGATCAAAGCTATCTTTGTCTCATTTAGCATGCTACTACACTGACATTCATTTCGTAAGTACAGTATCTAACTTGTAGTAAATCCCTTGTATTATATAGAAAACATGGGGGTGAATGTTTGGAAGAAAGTGTCAACTGTCAAATGACATAGTGTATGTTCCAGCTACACCTGCGCACTGGAATTAACAAATAGACAGATGCCATGCCACATGGCTAACAGCAAGTCGAACTCCAATCACAGACATCACTGCAACCCCGGGAATGGTTTTAGATATTTTCACTTGCAGGTTTTTCAGGCCTATGTGGTATGTCTCATGACCAATTTTTATCAACTAGTATTTTAAACAGCATATAGTTTCAATAGAGCAGCTTTGTAAAATCCATGCAACAATAACAGAAGATCTTTCCAGCAACTAACCTCAAAATTCTTGTTCAACGAAGTTAATCTTTAAAATCTGCATAAACTGTAGTGTGATTAAACACTGTAATATCCCAATCTTATGTTATTACTAGAGCTGGGATTTTTATGTAATATCAAGTGGCATAATATGTACATAAATATGTAACAAAAAGCACCAAAATATGTAGCAAAATATGTAGATTGGCCAAAATATGGAATATCATAATTAATAAAAACTTACCATTTTGTCAGTTAAAACACTCTAAACACGCTTTATATTACATTTTGTAGCACAGGGAACAATGAAGTACTTTTTAAATGTTCTTTGGAGTCATATTATATGAATATATCACACACATATTCAATAGAAATTTATTACTTTCATAACTCAAAGCACGTGTATCCATTACATTTTGTAGCACAGTGAACTATGAAGTATTTTTCGATGTTCTCTGTGGTCATAGAAAGGTGTTTGTCACTTAGGATGTTCTTATAAGCAGAGAAAGCTCTTTCAACATCACAGGATGTAACTGGGGCAAATTTTAGGAGAGGAATTTTCGCTGGTGATTTGTCCTCGGGAGGATCAATGTCATCTCCATTTAGAATTCGGCACACACTGTGAAATGTTGAATAACCAGGATTTCTCTTCAACACTTTTTGCAATTTACTCAAT
Source organism: Meconema thalassinum (assembly GCA_946902985.2). Taxonomy (NCBI): domain Eukaryota; kingdom Metazoa; phylum Arthropoda; class Insecta; order Orthoptera; family Tettigoniidae; genus Meconema; species Meconema thalassinum. The sequence goes on from OX336389.2 coordinate 1,343,174,675, forward strand.
ACACTTGCACCAGTTTCCCCATGCACAGCACTTATCATCCTATCATCCTCGCAAATACCTGTCACTCATAATTACCTTAATCCCCCTGTTGAGAGGACAGACAACTGCCCCACATTAATTGTGAAACTTCAATTCAGCAATTTATTTCATATAAAAACAGGAAAACTCTGAAATATGTAATTTTATGTAATATCACTCACTAAGAATATGTAGAATATCCACAAATATGAAAAAATATGTAAAATATGTAATTACATAGAAATCCCAGCTCTAGTTATTACCATACCGTATTTGCTCGCATATAACTCGCCATCGTGTATATCTCGCACCCGATCTTTTAAATTGAAATTGCTGGAAAAAATAATCCTCGCATATACATCTCACATTTACCCACTGACACCACATGTCTTGCCCACAATGTTATTGTTTGTTTTGGCGGCGGTGCTTTAGTTTCTTTCACGGTACTCGTCCGTCTGTTGCATTGTCGACAAGTACCGGTATTCTGTCTTCATGTTCCATTGTAGTTTCTTTTTCTTTTTTTATTTTATTTTTTTTTAAATTTATTTTTTATATTTTTTTAGCTTATGGCTTTTAGGGCCGGGAGTGTCCGAGGATATGTTCGGCTCGCCAGAGTTTGTAGCTTCTTCTATGCGGACACCCATGGGGTGAGCTACAAGTACCATCGCGTGTGGAATGTTGTCTGGGGAGGAAAGTGTTATTGTAAGGACGAGGAATTGGATGGTAGGGGCTGTGGCCTATAGCTAGGGACCAACCCCGGCATTTGCCAGGAAGGAAGATGGGAAACCACAGAAAACCATCTTCAAGGTTGCCGACGGGGGGATTCGAACCTCCTCGCCTCCCGGATGTGACCGACTGCCTGCAGCCATGCCGTAACGACCACGGCTAACTCAAATAAAAATAAAAAAGTTGTTGTTTCTCAGTTAAGTGGGACCGTTTTCTTGTGGAAGTCGATCTTTTAATTACATAAGAACACAGAAGTCATATGGCTGGGATTAAACTCTAAGTGATGAAACACGCAGAAGACGATGGTAATAGAGCATCCAATCGAAAATTAATTGTGACTGAAATTAATATTCGTTACTGACGTCAACAGAAAGACGCGCTATAAACTACACGGGGTGTGATCATCAGCTGTCTTGTTGGTGCTCCACACGCTAAATAAGTAATTGTTAGGTTAGAACACATTGTTAGTTACGATGATGACAGAAGGCCAACAGTTGAACTCTTGCGTGACTGGGTTATATGGGCATGGGTTTTTGTGTTGACAGATGTTGAGAAGAGCATCTTGAAGACAGACATCGCAAATGCATTGGATGGAAGTTAGGATGATGCAGTATGGGACGATGATACACGCGAGAGTAGCTTGGAGATTGGCAACAGTGACGGCAGTTAACAATGCCAGTTGTCTTGCTTCAATAATGCAAATTTTATGTTTCTTTGGGAATACGGTCTTCCGCACACAAATATCCACATGCAGTATATAACGCACCGAAAATTTTCACACTTATTTTCGGTCAAAAAAGGGTGAGGTATATGTGAGCAAATTCGGTAATTGCTCTTATATGTCTCTAAATAAAAAGGTTAAAGAAAATTAGACATATGAAATCAATATACGTTAAAAGGAATAATACCATAATGAGCCCATAAGGCTCATGTCTGATGACTTAGTTTATGTCAAATTGGCATTACATAGTCCCCCGTTCGGGTCTCCGGATAGGGACTACTCGAGAGGGGGGTTAACATCACAAAAGTGACAAAGAGGAAATCTGACATTCTACGGATCGGAGCGTGGCATGTTAGAAGTCTGCTGGTAAGTGGAAGGTTAGAAATCTTAGAAAGGGAAATGGATAGGATGAGGTTGGATTTGGTTGGGATTAGTGAAATGCGCTGGCAGGAAGAACAGGACTTTTGGTCAGGAGACTATAGGGTCATTAGCCCTAAAACAAACAATGGCCAAGCAGGGGTTGGTCTCATATTGAGTAGGAAACTTGGACAGCGGGTGGAATATTATGAGCAATATAGTGAATGGATTATTGTAGCAAAAATCAATACAAAACCTACGTGCACCACAGTGGTACAAGTCTATATGCCTACCAGTCAAGCTGATGATGATGATGATGATGATGAAAAGGTCTACGAAGAAATAGATGAAATTCTGAGGTATATCAAGGGTGATGAAAATGTTATGGTTATGGGAGATTGGAATGCTGTGGTAGGAAAAGGAATAGAAGGGAAGATAGTAGGAGATTATGGATTAGGTGAAAGGAATGATCGAGGAAGCAGGCTGGTAGAATTCTGCACCGAGCATGAGTTGGTCATAGCTAATACCTTATTCAATAACCACAATAGAAGAATATACACATGGATGAGACCAGGAGATACAGGGTGTTACCAAATCGACTTCATTATGGTCAACCAGAGGTTTCAAAACCAGATTTTGGATTGTAAAACATATCCCGGTGCTGACATAAACTCTGACCACAATCTGGTTGTTCTGAAATGCAGATTAAGTTGAAGAAACTGAAGAAAAGTCAAAAGCCAAAAAGGTGGGCAATAGACTGAAAGAGAAGGATATAAACTAAAGATTCAAGGAGAGTATAAAGGAAGGACTAATGAAAAGCCGAATGGGCACTTTTGAAGAATGAAATAATAAAATCCGTAGAAGAAAACATTGGTAGGAAAGAAAGAAAGAAAGAAAGAAAGAAAGAAAGAAAGAAAGAATAGGTAGAAAACCGTGGATCACTCAGGATATACCGTATATACCCGAATGTAAGACGACCCCGAATATAAGACGAGCCCTAGTTATCAACTGCCTATTACAGATCTTTTCAAAAAAAATACTCACTAACTCATAACATGCACAATATATGCCCTTAAGGTCGTGCTTTCATTTTTATAACATCTCGTGTTTTCGGAAATCCCTCTGCCCGCTTTTCCAAGACATACTCTATAATTTCTTTGTTCAAGAATGGGAGACGTTATTAAATTAAGATATGTTGATCACAAAATTACTGCTCATAAAACTGACTGGTTGTTCTTGTAAAGATTGTTTTAAAACATATTTCCGTATGCTTTCAAACATATAATTTATCCGCTTGAAATGACGTGTATGCGTAAATCCTAACCTCAAAATGTACGCTATTCGTATATGCATGGTAATTAAACATAACAAACCATATTTTAATCTTCATTAACGCATTGATTCGTTGCGAGTTACAAGATGCCAACACCACATACTACTTTGCAAATAACAACAATTTTTAAAAACCTTGAAGAAAAAAAAATCCCTGAATATAAGACGACCCCAAGTTTTTATAACACAAAAAGTGGGAAAAACCTCGTCTTACATTCGGGTATATACGGTACTAGAATTGATGGATGAAAGGCGGAAACACAAGAATGTAGGAGATGAAAAGGGGAAAGCAGAATACAGACGTCTGAGAAATGAGGTTAACAAGAAGTGCAAGGAAGCGAAAGAAGAATGGTTGAAAGAGAAATGTGCAGGTATAGAAAATTGTCTGAAATTAGGAAAAGTAGACATAGCTTATCATAGGATTAAGAATACTTTTGGGGAAAAGAAGACTAAGTGCTGTAATATTAAGGACACAAATGGCAAGCCTCTAACCGATAGGGAAGAAAGTTGCTGTATTTTTGCAAGAGGAACGGTTTAGTTGTAGGCAACTCCTGGTTCCGGAAGAAAGAAAGCCACAAGGCAACGTGGTACAGCAGTGATTTAACAAAGAAATCTTTGGCAGATTACATGCTGTACGACTGCGAAACAGCAGCGGCTCGTGGGGTGTAAGTTCGGTGCAGCCCAACACACGCTCGTGTGCAGTAAACGTATACATGTTGAATAGGTGTGTTGGGTCATCTAGCTAGGAGGAAATCTAGTATGTCAAAAGTGGTTGGGTTGATTGCTTGATAACATTTTTTATCCTCCTCCTTCCATTTAAAAAACGGAGTTTCTCTTAAAATACAAAGTAAATCTACGGACGGTTCTATGTTACAACACGCCTTGGAGGGAACACTATTATTTCACACTATAAAAAAAGATTTAAATACTATATGCCTAAAGAACGACCTCTCACTCTACATACTCGTACTTATATTTATAACTGGATTTCAAACGCACTTCCCCTCCAAACATACACCTATAATTAGATTATGCTTAACACAGTAACTATAAAAACGCCAAGAGCTCACTCTTTTTGCTGTGCTATTGTATGCTCTTCAAAAGCGCTTATTCTGTTTACACCTCACTCACAATTAAAGAGCCACATGGCCATGAATCACAATTTAACAGCACAATTTTAACTATAAAAGAATACTTCGTACACCACACGTTCAAATTTATAACAAGCGTCTTGTTACAGCTGTTGGAACAGTAGCCACAACTCTCGCGACAAAATATACTAGTAAATATGTCTTTGAGTGACTGTGTTTTAGCTTGATTGAGATACTAACATTGGCAGCAATGGTCGAGGGGCATGGAGGAAAGAATAAGAGGAGATGCCCTGAGCTCGTTTGAGTGAAGCCAAGCGCTGCACCCAAAGTGGGTGTACCCTTATCCTGTATTCGGTGTTCCATGACTTGCACGAGGCATTGTGCATGGTGTTTTCTGAGTTATCCTTGCAGGATATATTTCCAGCCTTTTCTCACCTTAACTCCTGCTGGAGCAGTAGTGAGAAGTTATATACAGTAAAACTTCTTTTATACGATTCACACTTATACGTTTTCTACACTTATACGATTTTTTTCTTGGTCCCGGCAAAATCCCTATAATTTCCATGTTAATTTATTTCCGATATACGTTTTACATTTATTCGTTTTTCACGCTTATACGATCATATCTTACGTCCCCGAGAGAAAAATGCGTCGTTTATACGTTTACAACGGTTTCCCTACCTAAAATCTCTAAAAATATTGGAGCTAGAAACTTATGACACGCACTGTACGTTTCTCGGAAACCATCCCTCGCGCGGCTCTATGTTGTGGCTAGAGCGACCTTGAAGCTATGTTCAACCGGAGTTGCATGTGTTGCGAAATACAACATCACTTGCTTCAGTCATTGTTCTGCCTTGTTCGGTGCTTCAGTGTTCTGTGACCTGAGTGAACATGGGTGAAAGGAAGAGGAAGTGCATTACGATTGCTGTTGTTCACTTCTTAACGGGGGCCAACGCTCGCCGCTCGCCCGCGCTGCGGGACTGTCTCCCGCCAGGCACTTTGCCGTAATGCGTAGCTCGCGCGGCCTATAGCCTATACTGTAGTTCACAGCTGGTGCTGAAAATGTTCGCCATTCACTGCTACACATCGCTGGCACCTCTTTATGAAATTGTCATTTACGTTCTGAAGTTCCTCACCACCGATTGACTGTATTTCAACTGTAATATAGTCTTTAAGCTCATTTACGCGAAAGATTTCCTGTACTTTATGAAGGTATTTACACACGTTCACGTAATGAAAATCGCATTGGAACATCACACTGAGCACTAAAGATGTGAATAATTGACTAAACTGAACCCCACACTGCTAAAGCACACTGCAAAGGAGGGAAACTTGTGGCGCCAAGAAGCGCATTACGGCAAAGTGCTTGACGGGGGACCGGCTCGCAGCGGGTGCGAGCGAGGGTCCGCGTCGCATATAACACTAAGTCCCTGTATAACCCATAATGTCACATACATTTTGCAGTTTTTATTTAGCGACTTTCATTTACGCGTTTTTCACGCTTATACGTTTTTTTCATTTGGTCCCTTGAAAATCGTATAAGTGAAGTTTTACTGTATATATAAAACTCTTCTATTCTAATCTCAGCATGTTTAGCCTACCCTACATACAAAAAAGAAAAAGCCATTTCTCTGCAAATCCCAAGTTATCAATGTTAAGCATAGGAACAGCCATTTTCTTGCTCCCCAAAGTAGGGGTGCCGTTTGGCTTCAGCAGCTTGCACTAGGCAGCGCAGCGAAGGCATCTTCTTCCGTTCTTTCCTCCATGTCGAGTGGCGAAGCGCCTGGGTTATATCAGGTGCGTTCGGGTGATATCGTCACAGCTCGTGTGACGCAGCCAACTATTCCAGTAGCTCGAAGGGCTGCACCTAGTGGAAAACTTCTGTATACAAACTGCAGGCGGTTTGGCGCGTTGTCATGGCAACCGTTCAGTTACACGTCACAAGTCATCCCGTACTGCTGTGAGCATTGGCAGGGCTGTACTCAGACGCAAAGCGCAATCGAAGGAAACTGACTGTGGTGCTTGCTTAAGTAAGTATGAGCGCTACACCGGTTGTGTAATCACAACATATAAAGCGCACCCTTCGTTCTTTTTAACGAATACGGTAGGTTTTAAAGAGAAAATATAGGGATTCAAAAATAATAGACAATTGTTTTGAGAAATGTTAGTGCAGCCGGGCTGTACCTGATGCACCTGAAAAGCCTCTACTGCTGCGAAATGAAGAGAAGTGTCAGAGATATAAAGGTAATACCATTAGAGGCCTTAGATAGCGACCACAGAATACTAGTAATGAACCTGGGAGTTGTTAAGGATAGCAAGAGGACAGAGTACCAGGAAAGGAGAATCAAATTATGGAAACTCAAGGAAAAGGAAGTCAAGGAAGAATTCCAGAAGATAATAAGGGAAAGGATGCCAACAGACAATCCTATAACAGGGGAAGAGGAATAGAAGCAATTCAAAAATACAATGGTGGAAGCTGCAGTGGCAGTATGTGGAAGAACAAGCAACAGAAAGCAGTGTAAAGAGACACCATGGTGGAATGAGAGAGTAAAAGAAGCTGAGGGGAAAGAAGAACAAGGCTTTCAGAGTGTGGTTCCAGGAAAAAACCGATCTAGCAAGGGAAGCTTATAAGTAGAGGTGTTAGTTTTTGTTAATTCGCGATAAAACGAAAAGTCATATTTAGAGGTTAGGATGTTTTATTTTCACGTATTTACATGTTTCGTGCCGCCCAGGAGTGAAATTAAATCGCGAAATAACGCGAATTTTGTGAATAACACCACAAATACCGCAATCTGCGAAATAAAAACAAATTTTCATATTTTTTCCCCACACCAATCCGAACATTTTTGTCCACAAGCCGATAATCGAATTTGGTTGGTGTTCAATTCGAGAGAATGATCGATTGTATAGTTTCGCGAGGGGTAATACTACGATATACGTCATATTACGATATACTGTCGATATTCTCGTTACTCGTTGGATTTTAGCGCTGTGGTAAACAGCTGTTATATCGCGGCATGAATAGTTTGGCCGACTACCTCCGAAAGGTTATGTGATAGTTGTTCATAATGTAAACTACGTTTGCCTCCTGTTACATCGGTAGCGAGTGTAAATTATAGTAGAGAATTCTATATAATTTAATAAAAAAAAGTGCGCAAATTGTGCGTTATCATCGAAACTAGTGTGTTATTTGCGTGAATCAGTTGGCGACCACGTGTTCGTCGTATTAGTTCCGAACTTAGCAGTACAGGAAGATGAGACGCGACGTAATTTAAATATTATGACACGAATTCAGAAATAAATTTTGCGTGTGGTTACGAATTTATACTGGCGTGTGACTACAGTCAACCGTGTGATAACAGTGCTTGTTACTGGGCATCGCTCAGTTGAGTTTAAAAATGCCGAAGGTAGCTGTTTCTGCCACAGACAGACTTAAAGTATATAAGAATGGAGGATTTATAATTTCTTGTGGCATTCTTATGTGCAAATATTGTGATTGTCGGTTAGATTATCGCAGGAAAGATGCATTAGACAAACATTGCAAATCGGAGAAGCATTCAAAACACCGAGAAAATTCGCGTCTTGAAGTTAGTGATCCTAGAGTGGCCACCTTGAAAGAAACATTATCAAATGCTAGTCGTGTGAAGGATATGAAAGAAGAGTTTATTTTGGACACTACTACTGCGTTTGTGAAAGCTAATATACCAGTAGAGAAACTAGACAATCCTGCTATCCGTACTTGGTTTAATAAGTACGTTCGCGGAAGTGGAGATTTACCATCAGCAAATCAGATTCGTCAGAAATACATCCCCATGATTGGCGAAAGAAGGAGGGAAGAAATTAGGGAAGATATAAAAAACAAAGACGTGTTTCTGCTATGTGACGAAACAACTGACAAGAATGGTAGGTGTGTTTTCAACATTCTTTTTCGTCCATCAGTACCATCAACTGAAATGAACACCCATCTGGCTGCCTCTGTTGTTCTAGATTCTGCCAATAGCGTAAATTGCTCCAATGCGATATTAGACACCTTGAATTCCTATGAAATTGAACGGGAGCATGTAGTGGCAGTAGTTACGGTCTCAGCACGCTACATGACAAAATGTGTAACTACTCTTCAAGGATTGATTGAAGAATTAAGTCATGTCCAGTGCTGGGCTCATAAAGTCAATCTTATCGGCTGCGTATTTGAAAACGAGCTGGACGAATTGAACATGTCTATAGTAAAGACAAAGAATGCCTTTTTAAATACACGAAAAAGAAAAAGCAATTACGTTGCATTTCTAAGGGAGAAATATGAAAACAGAAAAAGAGAATGAAATTCTAGCTTTCCCAATGCCTGTATGTACAAGATGGAATTCATGGTTTAAGGCTGCAATGTATATGGCCACGCATGTGGAAGATCTGGTAGAATTTTTCAAAACATTGGAAGATTCGAATTCTGGGGTAAAATTTTTCCAACAAGAATCGACTTCAACAATACAATTTATACAATTACAAGCATTGTATGTTTCTGTTGTTGGTGCCTCTCTTATGGACTTGCATAATTTCTTGGAGGGATCTAAGTACCCAACAATTCACTTACTGGCTGGGAAGCTAGATGACCTTGAGGTAAAGCTCAAGCTATTAGGCGATGGTGGAATGTTCAATCATACGATCCTCCAGAACTTGGAACAGCTTCCTCAAAAGATGCAGATAAAGGTTAAGTCCAAGCTTACGTGTGTTGCCCAGTCAGCTCTAGTGAAAGTCAGGACTTTAAGGACCACGGATCCAGCCAGGAAGACTGTAGAAGCCATCGGGTCGTTGTTTGATCCTCGGCATGCACCTAAGAACGTATCTCCCACAGAACTGCTCCAATTTAAGAAGAATGCCCCATTTCTTACGAAGATGGAGTCTCAACAGTTTTTAGAGGCTCACAGCATTTAGCTGACTGCAATCAAGAACCAACTGCGTCATGAAGATAATGTGAATGTTTCAGAGATCCTCATGGGATTAAGGCCTGCTCGCCGAGACTATGCAACAGCTGCATTAAAGTGTGTGTGGTATCCTTGTTCAAATGTGGATTCTGAAAGGTCATTTTCGAAATACAGTCTCATAATAAGTGATAGGAGGCGAAAATTGACAGCTGCAAATGCTGAGACTTTAACCATGATCTACTTCCAGTGATTTCACCGCAGTATTTGGATAAAACTGAAAAAGGTATTCACTGAAATGTGTTTCGAGATGGTGAATGTAAAATAAAAATGTGACTTCCATATAAGTATTATCTCATTCTTCCATAGCCATGTTTAACGTTTTACCCTGCTGTTTTGTTTTTTACTTTGTTTTATTAATTGTTTATATTTTTAAATGCACTTATTGTACAAACCTTATCGCTTTCCAAATTTTAACATGTCATCCCCCGAAAAAATAATAAAAACACAAAACACCACCTTTTGAATTTTAATTCAACAAATCTTCAAAAAAATAACAACACGTTCTAACACCTCTACTTATAAGATAAAGAAGAACGAAGCAAACAAGATTGTCGCAGAGGAGAGGAAGAAGTGGATGGTAAAGTGATCAGAGATGATGGAGGAAGACAGCAGAGGAAATAAAGTACTTTATGGGATGGTCAAAAGTAAGAGAAGAGGTCTGCGAGAGGATGTGTAATGGTGGACAAAAACGGAAATGAGGTACACAACAAAAAGATACTCAACACAGTGTGGAAAGAGTACTTTGACGATTTGCTGAATCCAAATGGTCATAGGGAGGAAGACAACATATTGGAAGATGGAGAAGACAACACAGGAATGGAAAAGGACCTGACTTGGAGACAACTGGAAATGGCTATAGACAAGATGAAAATAGGAAGGGCACCAGGTGTGGACGAAGTGAGTGTTGAAATGGAGAAGGCAGCAGGGGAGGTTGGGAAACAGTGGCTGTACCGCGTGATGAGGGTGGTATGGAAGGAGAAAAAGACCCCAGAAGATTGGAAGAAAGGATTAATTGTCCCGATATTTAAGAAAGGAAGCAGAAAGGAGTGCAGAAATTAGAGGGGAGTCACACTCATACCACACTGTGCCAAGATATATGAAAAGATATTAGAAAGTAGAATACGAGCCATAGTGGAGAGAGAATTGAGAGAGGAGCAGTATGGATTCAGACCTGGGAGATCAACAGTGGATCTCATATTTTCAGTGAGACAGCTCCAGGAACACCACTACGAATTTGGAGAGGATCTGTTGATGGCCTTCCTAGACATCGAAAAGGCCTATGATAGTGTGTGTAGGGAGAAGGTTTGGAAAGCAATGGAAAACATGGGAGTGGAATAAGGGACTGTGGACAGAGTGAAGGACATGTATTGTGGAAGTGCGAGTTGTGTGAAAGTTGGAGGGGAATGAACAGACTGGTTCAGACAAATGAGTGGCCTGAAACAGGGTAGTGCACTGTCACCCCTTCTCTTTATTGTGGTTATGGACGAGGTAATGACACAGGTAGCAGGAAAGATAGGAGAAGATAAGATGAAAGCAATGGTGTTTGCAGATGATCTCATGGTCTGGGGAAACAAGGAGGAGGAAATTCAGGAGCAACTGAAGGCTTGGGAAGAAACAGTGGGAGAGTACGGATGGAAGTTCAACATCAGTAAATGTGAGATCCAAGGGACAGACCAATGAGTGGGATAACACTTGGATGTGGACAGCTGAAGAAGGTGGAAAGTCTCAAGTACTTGGGAAGTATAGTGGAGGAAAATGGGAGAAATGACAAAGAGATTACAGAACAAGGCAGACAGGCAGAAGCATTTCTGAGAAGCATTAGGAGCTTAGTGTGGAATAAAGACGTCCCACAAAAAAGCAAGGAAGTGTCATACAGAAGCTACTATATCCCGATACCGACCTATGCATCAGAAACGTGGATAATGAAGAGAAGACACATAAGCAAAATACAGGCAAGTGAAATGAAGTTCCTACGAAGTAGGATCGGAGTAACAAGATGAGAGAGTGAGGAATGAAAAGGTCAGGGAAATAGTGAAAGGAGCCCTTGCAGGGTAGGATTGAGACATCAAGACTGAGGTGGTATGGAATGGAAGAGAAGAAGATTCCCAGGAGGATACATGAGATGCAGATGCAGAAGAAACGACCAAGGGCAAGACCAAGAGATAGATGGCTGAAAGGAGTGGAGGAATGTGTCAAGAAGAGAGGCGAGGACTGGACTAGAGTGACAGCGGGGAGGTGGTGGGAAGAAAGAACTAAGTGGCGAGGCTTATGTTCCAAACAGACCCAGTCTTGGGCTGGAAACTGTACAAGATGATGATGATGATGATGTAATGGACAGGGAGGAGGAAATTGATGAGGATGCAAAAGGAGATTTAATATCGAGATCAAAATTTGACAGAGCATTGGAAGACTTAAGCAGGAACAAAGCACCAGGCATAGATGATATACATGGTTTATAAAAACACAAGGACCACTTCACTTCACAGATTAACGAGCTCTGGGGTAGCACAGAATATTTTCCTACCCTGATCAAACGCAGTCATGGAGATAACGGGCCACCAGAATAAACGAACTTTCGCTGCGTCAACTTGCGCTGGGCGAAGTGCGATAACTTATGAATGCTATCTGATACCGAGCTCTGGTTTGTTTTAAATACTATGTCAGACATTAATGAACATTTCTTCTTGCTTAGTCAGTGTTGTAACGTCAACAGCAAGTAAGTTTCTTGCTACATAACTTTTCTGTTATGAAGGAAGGAAGATTGTAGTTTTACGTGACCGTGAATTTTGTGATTATAAGCCACGGGACCTCCTTTTTACGTGGAATCCGAACCACAGGACATGGCATTTCCCTTCGAAAATCTCACATGCATTGACCGGGAATCGAACCCGGACCGCCTTGGTGAGAGGCATACAGCTAGACCGCTGAGCCACAACGCCCCTAACTTTTCTGTTATACCATCCTAGAATTTTCAAGTAACATTTAAGAAAAAAAAATATAACTTTAATATGAAACAAATTACTGCCCTGAGAAATATGATATCTTCTACCAACATCAGGCAATATAAAAATAAATTCTTAATCTGTTGTGATCATTGGTAGTTCATTAGCTATGGCGTGATAAGTCTTATATGTGCATAAATATAGATTCACGCTAAAATATCGTAATACTGTATTGTGAAAATTGAGGCATGCGTTAATTATTTACGGCTTTTAATTTTACATCATCATAAAGAGCGGAAAATTCTCTATAAGACCACACACACATTTTCTTAGATTTACCACTTTGCATTATTGGGAAATTGCAACATCGCTGGGGTAGAGGAGAACGCGAAACTAATTGCAGGACATATGAGTGCGAGTGAGAGGCAAATACTACATTTAATCCCATACTGTCTTTTAAGGTAGAGACGCTCTATAGTGGGATAGTCTGTTTACGATCAAACTTGCTCTCCCTCTTCATGGTGAAATCACTAGTGGGATAGTCTGTTTGTGATGGAGCTCACTTTATCCATGGTGATTTCACTAAAGGGACAGTCTGGTTAAGATTGTACTCGCTCTCTAGACATGCATAGTCAAGACAAGTGATGGGTACTACTACCTCAGCCAGTTGATGGCAGATGAAGATACCGGGTAAAAACGATTTTTAAATCAAAGTCTGAACACCTGAAATATCCAACATAAAAAAAGTCACAAATGCCAAAAATATGCAATAACACCAGAAATATGTTAGATTATACAAAATATGCATCACAAGCAAGATCAATTGCCCTTAATATGAGTGGTTTCTTCATAAAATGTGTAATACCATATTTGCAAGAATTCCTGTGAAACATTCCGAAAATGCATTTGCAGTACAAATCCTGACACTAACGAAGATGTGATCCTGATTAATTTATAACCGAAGAACTAAAAACTACTCACCTATGCTAATGGCCTTTGTCAAACATTCAGAAGTAATTTGCACCAATTTCTTTGCTTCTTCACTGCAGCGGCCAATTAGAAAGGTTTCGTTCAGATCTCCATGATAACCACGGTGAAAGACAGTTACATCAACTAAAATGAAACAAGCAGAAAACCAAACTTCAATTTCAACAGACAGTTGGTGAATTACGATTGGATGGAGCAAGGAATCCACACATTGATTATCGTTTTCTTGAGGAAAACTACAAGGTGACACGTCAACAGGAACAGTTACACTCCAGGTACTTTGTATGGATAAGACAACCTGAATTAAAATAGGTACATAACAAATTGAATGGAATCTTTTACACCACTAATTGAGGCGATTTATTCTTCTAAAATTTACTTCCTTATTGCATCTAATTTTATTTTTCATCATAAATAATATATAGTTCAAAGCAATGCACATGTATTAGGATGTCTCATAGTCATAAGTAATGTTGTTTCTTAAGTTTGGTGTTTTATAAGATGCTAACCGCACCTCCGAGGATGCACATATAGAACACTGTGATACTGACTCCCACAGATGCTGGAATAGGTGGCCTGTGGAACGTATATCTTTCCTCCAAGCCCTGGGATTGCAGAGGTAAAAATCGCAGTCGGCTCGTGAGTGAACCAAACTTTAGCTCTGGCTGAGCACGCTTCGACTCCTACGACCGTCGAAAATTAATCCCCGTGATACCCAGTGGAACTTATACCGTACGCAAATCCAGAGGTGGTGAGAATCACAATCGGCTTGTCAGTGGTGCTATTCTTATCTCGGGGCTTGCGCACGCTGTGATATCAAATTCCATAGCCACCAAAAAATTAGGCTGCGGGGATTATGCGATAGCGGGTTGTATTCATGTATTTACTGTAGTTTCCGAATGCAAACCGAGAGAAATTGGTAACGCAATGGGTTTTGTATTTCAAATGTTGCATGTTGCAGGATTTCAAGTAAGATTATGTTTGTATTATCTGTACGTTTGCAAGTCTGCATTTACACAGATAATCGAGAGTTTAATGTATAATACTGTAGCAGACAAGAATTCCTTAGATTGTTATTATATTGACATTCAATGGCAAATCCTAAGTATAAAAGATGTTAAATCGATTCACGAGATTCTTTGACACAGCTGGTCTCAGCCCCTAGGTATTTTTCTTTCTTAGGTATTGAGGTGCTTTTCCCCTTCCCCACTGCCTGGTCATGTGTCGGCTTGTCATGGACATGGGTGGTTGCATGGATAAGAATGGGGAGCACTTGTAGAATTCTGGCTATGTCATATTTGACAGGTAGTCAGTTGTGGGTTGCCTGTCGTGGATGTGTGGTCTAAGATGTTGGGAGTATTCGACATCATATTGGTCCGTATTGACTGATATTCCTATTTGACTAGAAATTATACATTTCCGTCTATTCAATACAATTTATTCATAAATTATCTTGGTTGCATGCTTTCATGAGAGGATCTGAGATCTGTTAGTTTCTGTTTTATTTCATTATAATGAACTTATGGCCTTTGCTGATCTTCTTGCTGCATCCAAGCTCTGGCCTGAGAGGCTGGCTTGAGGCTATGTCTTTTCCTTAGAAGTCTGGACCTGTGTCCTGACCACCGACTTATTGTGCCGATAACATAACTGCCCCTCTCACCATATTTTCTTCTTCTTGCCTCACATGTGATGCCCTCACCTTGAAGGTGAGATGTATGGTAGACCTGCTTGTTTCTGCAAGTTATTTTCCATGCCATCACTTTTTAAGGTACTAAGGGACACAAGTGATGTCTTGCTTTAAAAGAGCCCCTTTAATTTGTAAAATTTACTTGAAATACCCAATCTTATATTATTTCCTGATATGTATGAAAGCAATGTTAAATATTCATGTAATGGTTTCGATGTAATTAATATTGCAAACATGTTAACTGTATTTAATCGTGTAATCGGCATAATACAGCATACGCCTCTTATTGCCTATGTTTAGTGGGACCCATGGTCCAGAGTTCTGGCTTGTCTCATTCTTCTTGCCTCACATACCCTCAAGAACCATATGATCCATTTTTTCAGTTGGACTAGATGTCCACTAGTTATGTGCCTTTTCTAATGTTGTAATACCCCAGTCGGACTGTATTTCAGCTTTATATGTATTCCATTTGTATCGTACCTTAATCATATGTTTCATTTTGCCACACTTATGAACCACTTCTAAACTTGTAATGGACCCTTCCCATATGTTATTCATTTTTGCTGCTCAGCCTTAAGGTATTTTCTATCTTGTAATTTCACATGTTTTCTGGGGAAGGTACCCTCTTAATTTTCTAGCTTTTCTCTGTTTCTGGTATTGGTTTCCCTTTCTAAGTATGGATGGTCGTGTTTGGTGAGCCATAATACCATTGTTAATATCTAGTCAGAGTAAACAGAGTATTTGCACCTCATATAGTCAAATATACTTCTCCCTTTGTTAAACTTCTAGTACTGTTACATTCTTCCTCTCCCTTGCTCTTTCTGGTTCCCTTCCGGTAGCAGAGCAGTATAGGGCTAGGGCCATCTAACTACATAGGGAAAAACAAGCAGGGTGCAGACATACAATCTATCATGGACGAGGAAAAGAAGGATAGTAAGGCATAAAAAAGGACCAAGTTATCTCCACAGATGGACACACCGCTGTCTTCAATGGTGGGCATTCACGCCATCAAACCAAGCATTAGCTGTTACCTTCAATGTCATAGTCTCCCGACGAGCTCATTTCCGACCTCCCAGTCTAATCAGGTCGGTGGGCAACAACCACTTCTTCTGTTGCTTAAGATGGTGCATAGTGGGGGGGGACGTTCTTCAACGAGATCTTCTGCTTGAAGTGGATGGTGTAGGATGAAGTGAAAACCAAACACAGGAAAAGGAGATTGAGAAATTAAAAAGTTAAACACAGAAAAAATGAAGGACACACGGGTCACATGGGAAAAACATGGAAGAAAATATGAATATGATGATAATAAGAATAATATAATTGTTTTAAGGGACTTAACATCTATGTTATCGGCCAATAAGAAAAAAAAGAAACATATTAAGGTTACATAAATCTATTGTGCCCGGTGTAAATAGTAGAGTAAATAAATATTCTCAGTCTGATAATATTTATTTAATAAACAAGGGAGGCTCTGTGCCCATATGGCAATTGGCACAGCAGATTCAAACCGAGGATCATAGGATGAAATGGTCAATCCAAGCCACGAACCAAGGGTATTTCGAATTGAAGTCAGGTATGAAAGGGAGCTTTGATGCAAATAAACGACACGATCCAGCACAGGATATTACAAAGAAAAAATTATATAAGCAGTGACTGCAGGGAGGAAGATAGAATTTAATTAAATAAAGTTTATGATAGCTGAGGTAATACCGATGAGGTCATACGCAAGCAAAGCATTCCAGAGTAATGAGATCAGAGCTAGCGAAGCACGGCAGGGCGATGTCAGAAATCATTTATGTCACGATAAGAAGCGGACTATTTCTAAGACGAATCACGCGGTCGCAAGAAGGGAAATCCCTGTCTAGGTACTGAGTAATCAGAAAACGCAATACCACCAGAGGGAGGAGCTTCGATACGATTACATTACCTATTTCTTGAGAACCAAACATAAGAAATAAATAAGCAAGATGTTACAGTGATGGAAAATAGAAATGATAATTTTAGAAATTATAAAACTCTCTAATAATAAGATATTTCCGACATGTGCGGAGGAGTACAGCCTTATTACAGCTACGCGCACGGATATGAGCTAACGTTAAGAAATTATTACAGCCGGCGTCATGAAGTCATTTTTTTAAGGAATTTTAAGTGAACGAATGGATTTGGTTCCGCGAAGGATTTTTGAAACATACAGAACTTCCTGTGCATGAAGGTAAATTTTATAATGCGATACGATCACGGAATCAGAAATTAAGTTCCAGAAGCACTCAAAGGACTAGACTTTTAGTCAGATGAGATATAAGGCAGAGGAGGCAGATTGGAAGTCAGTTGATCTTGGACCCCGGAGAGGGCCAAGTATAGTCATTCCTGAACCCCGGGAAGGGGCACGCCATAACAGTCAGTTGATCCTGAACCCCGGTGGGGTAAGCCACGAGTTCCCGAGACGCCAGAGGGGCGAACTACGTTAGTGAAGACACGTCACAAGTGCAATGTCCCTCCCGAGCAGGAATTCGGGTATTATGTGGGAACACAGTTCACTGGCGAAAAAATGTAACCAAGAGGAAATTGAGTTATTTCTTTTCCTTGCTAAGAGGAAATGTTTTAGGAAGCATTCTGAAATGCTGGAAGGGTTTGAATTAACAGGGATAGTTTTATTCCCCGCCGAGGATGGATCCCTAAGAGGGGGACTGATTGCGCTCAATGTAGACAGAGCTAGAAAGCACTCTTTAAGTTTTTTAGTAAGAATATTGTAACTAGTAGAAGTTACTCGAAAGAAACAATTGTTGTGTTTAAGTTTGACTAAACTTTTATCCAGCAGAGTGCCGATTAGAAGTTTAGAAAGGGTAAGAAAAACAAACCTAACTTTAGGCAAAACTACAATTCATAGGTAAATTATAGGACAAGGCAAAAATCGCTTCAAGTAGGAAACTGGCTGAGCAAGCTATACTCGCCTTTAATAATTTACAAGAAATAACTAAAGTAAACTTATGTGCAATATTAGCCGACATTTTGCCATAAACACAACAAGTGATTAAATTCTGATTATTTCTTTAAATACAGAAAGTAATGCAAGAAAAGATGGGGAAAGGAAGGCCATACCTAACAGCTCTTCGAGCAATAGAAGTAGAGAACAATAACAACAATTTTTATTCAATCAAGTGAAGCAATTTGATAAAAAGAATTCAGGTCTCAGACCCATTTCTTTGTTTAAAGAAGGAAATACCTTACTGAACTTTCTGACTAGGGTGGTCAGTATAAAGCATACAAGATAAACAAAAAACTTTACAAAATGTATAGATATTCCGTTAGACTGGTTAAATAGTGAACCAATTGTTTATTAGAATGCTTTTATAGTAAAGCGAAAAGAGCTTTAAACAAATGATTTTGAATTCCTGGGCACAGCAGGAGAAAGAAGAAGAGAAAAAGATTAAAAAGTGGATTTATAACCACTTAGATTATATATACTGAACTGAAATTTATGTAGATTATATATACTGAACTGAAATATATGATAAGTTGAAATTGGGAGGGAGTCTACTAATAGACAAAGCCTCATAGGAAACCAAGTACAAGAAAAAAAAGTTATTAAAGTTATTTTAAATTGTTAGTAGTAGGATAATGGAAATGGAGGAAATGGGGTATTAAAGTCTGGCCAATTTTATTGTTTCGAACGGAACGCGACGCGGTAGATAGTCACACCTTATGTAGCACTAACAGTTCGGTTGAACATTGGTAAATTGTCACTATTGCAGTTTATGTAGTTTGTACTGAGTGGAAAATTAGCAGTAATTTGACATAAGAGTTTTGAGGTGGTAGCCGGTATAGTTTTTCAATATGCAGAGTCTTTTGCTTGATTTGAAGTTGCACAAGTTGAAGGTAACATAAAATGGGGAAAATAGTGGAATCCCACGATGAAGTTAGAGAATAACTTGGTACAGTTTCAAGATTTAGTAGAAAAATCCCACAAAGAAGAAAGCATAAAAAGTTATAAGTTTAGCAAAATTCCCACGGTGGAGATAAAGTATCCCCTTTTGTTTGACACAGAAATACCAGAAAGCTTTCTGTTAGGGACCTACGCCTACCCGGTGTAGGTATAACCAATAAAACAAATTGAATGAAACGCTCAAGACTTCTCATAAGAAAACTTTATATTTTGGTAACCACCATTACAACATTTCACGGCCTTGTGTATCAAAGCTCTTAACAACAAGAAACACAAAAGTCAAGGAGTAAAGAGTAATCGTCCGTGACATCCTCCCACCTTTGATGCAAATCAAACACAATGTTCATTAACAGAGACGGGAAGGCGTTTTTACTCTTCTTCCACTCCTGGTGAAGTTGCGACTTCTGAGACTTACTGCCTCCGGAACTGCACCACTAAGTAAGGGCACCGCCTCACTCCCACCTCCAGCCTCCAAAGTATATAGGTGTCTCGTAGGTCGGAGGAGTTCTCCTGAGGATGTCTTTACCCTAACTACTCGGGTCACTTTGTCTTTACCTGGAAGTGTAGCTGCCACTCTCCCCAGGGGCCAGTCTACAGTATCCTTCTCTTGCCATCACTACCAATGATAACTACATCTCCTACCTTCCACTGATGGTCAGACTCCTTGCCCGATGAACTGCATAGAAGGCTACTAAGATACTCCAGTCGGAATCTCCTCCTCAGCTCACCCCTTAGCTGTTGAAGATATTGAAACCTTCTGGTGAGATTAACTTGATCTAGCATGTCTAAATCAGGAGTGCCAACCACGGGAATGTCCTGAAGAAACATTGATGGAGTCAGAGGTACCAATTCATCACAGTCTTCTGAAATGTAGGTGAGGGGCCTCGAGTTGATTACCGATTCACTATCAGCAATCACAGTCAATAGTTCTTCATATGTCAAGATAGCTTTGCCTAAAACACGCCTTAATAATTTCTTGACCATTTGCACAATACGTTCCCAGAATCCACCCCACCAAGGGCTGAAGGAGGACTAAATTTCCACTTGATTCTATCAACTGATACTTTCACACACAATTTTTTCCAGTCAATGAAGCCAAACAAATTGTTGGTGCCAACAAAGTTTGTCCCGTTGTCAAAATAAATCACACGAGGCCTTCCTCGTCGGGCTATGAAACGCCTAAGAGCTAACAGAAACCCTGCAGTGGACAAAGTCAAGACTAATTCAAAATGACCGCTCTCACTACGGCACATGTAAAAATCACAATCCAAGCTTTGTTCTAGCATTTTAAGTATAGCGGTCCAGCAAGGTCCACTCCCACTCAAATACACCTGCATCTCTCACACGATCTTCTGGAAGGGCTGGCGTTTCTGGAATTGTCTTTTCCATTCCGAATCTCCTGCACTGGGTACACTTCCTGATGACTTTGCGAATGGTTCTTCTTCCCTTTGGTATCCAGTAGTGCTCCCTGGGTATAGCAAGTAAAATCTGAACACCAGCATGAGAGGCTCTCAAATGATGATCTCTGATTATCATCTCAGTCAAAGGGTGCTTTGATGGCAATAACACCGGCGCACGGAAATCATATTCATCCTTTCTGTTGGTAATTTTTGTCTTAATCCTGAAGAGACCCATCTGGTCTTTAAAAAAGCAGAATGTTTTCTGGTTGTCCCTTTCGGTAAACTTCTCTTCCTGAACTAATTTCAGCAGTCGTTTCTCTGCCATTGAAATTTCGAGACAATCTAATTCTGAAGCAACATTTTTCACTACGTCCTTCCTGGCATTGTTGACGAACCGTAACATCCAGGCCACCATTCTAACGATTCGTGAGTACTTGGAAAAATACATCAAATACCAGTGTTTTTCCTGGGAGACAAGCACAGTATTGGTAACATGGCCTTTTCTTCTTTCTTCATCGACCTCCTCTTCATTAACTTTTACAATGCGCGTTGGCCAGCTGTTTTCTTCCAACTTTAACCAAGCGGGTCCCTCCGACCAACGAGAAGAAATCAGCTGCAACGTAGAGCAACCTCTCGAAGGTAGATCGGCTGGGTTGTCCGTCCCTGGTAGATGAAACCAACGCTTTGGGTTAGTTAATGTTCTAATTTCTTTCACACGGTTAGTGACGAACACTCCCCAAGCTTCCTCGCTTCGTATCCAACATAAAACAGAAGACGAGTCACTCCAGTAGTACTCCGGGACGTCCGTTAGATTCAAGCTTTCAGTCACTGTAAAGGCAAGACGTGAGGCTATAGTGCAAGCTAATAGCTCCAGTCTCGGTATCGTCACCTTCTTGAGTGGTGCTACCCTGGATTTTGCTGGGACCGGTCGCACTTCAAATTCTTTCCCATTGAATGATCTCAAGAAAATAACAACCGCATAAGCCACTTGACTAGCATCAAAAAATACATGCAAACTCCAAGAGGATCTGTCCTCACAATTAGAAAATCTTCTAGGCACCTTAATCTCAGCAATAGAGGGCAGTTCATGTAACCATTTATTGAATTTGCTTTGGGCGTCTTCACTCAGTGGACTATCCCAACTTATTTTCTCTCTCCAACTTTCCTGAAGCAAAACCTTTGGCACAATGGAAACCGGACAAGTAAATCCAATTGGATCAAAGATACTTTGAGCTACCGACAAAACTGTCCTCCTTGTGAGAACATCAGATTCATTTAATTTTGCTACTTTACAAGCCAAAGTATCAGCTACTGGGTCCCACCACAAACCCAAAACGGGTGTCACTTCGGGAACCTCATCCTCCAGACTCAATCTGGTGTGCTCCCATCCTCGGAGGTCAAATTTTCCTTGCGACAGTAACTCTCTAGACTCATCCACAAATTGTTTGAGTTCTTCCTCTGTGTTCAAGGAAGTGACGCAATTGTCTACATATAGTGAGGTTCTTAGTTTATCTGCTGTCTCAGTGAAGCATGTACTGTTTTTCAGATGACTGTCCAATACGGCTCCAAGTAGAAATGAACTACAGTTCACTCCGAAAACGACCCGTTTGTGGCGGTATATTTTAAGAGTCCCCCCAGTGAAGTTCTCCCACCATAGGAATTTCAGAAAGTTTCGATCATTCTCAGAGACTGAAATTTGAAGAATGTCTGCGATCACACCTATCCTGTTTAAACGGAACCGGTTCAAAATAGAAGGAATTACTTCCAACAAATTAGGACCCTTTTCCAGACAGTCATTGAGTGAAAGTCCTCCTTTCGATTTACATGAAGCATCAAACACCGGCCTCACCGCTGTACTCGATCATTCCTTGAAAACTCCTCGGTGTGGTAAATAATACCCAACATCCTGAGAGCCCTCCTGACCAACTTCTTCGATTATCCCTTCTTGTTCCCAGTCCTGAAGCACCTGCTGGTACTTCTCAAATTTGTCTTCCTTGATCAAACGGTGTGTTACAGAAACCAGTCTTTTTAACGCAACTTCCTTGTTGCCCGACAATAACTGCTGATCTTCTTTCCACGGAAGTGCGACTTCATATCTTCCTTCCTCATTGATCTTAACGTTTTCTTGGAAATGTTTCAATGTTGCAATTTCAATTTCCTTCTTCGATAGTGTTTCAGCAGGATCACCAATTCCAATGGTTTCCAGGTTCCACAGTTCACCCGAAGAAGCAGTTCTCACAAACAGAGAGTTCACCATGGACACTGTGCTATCGTTTTCAGTCGTCTTCCAAAGCTGACCCATCACTGTCCAACCAAATGTAGTCCTAACAGCAACCAATCCAGACTTCAACTTGATTGTGTCCCCAGTCAATAAACTACCCACAGTGTCTGCGCCGATTAGTAGTCCAATCTCCGATGGCTCTGGGCCAAAATCAGAGAGCCAGATTTTCTTTTCTCTGCTCTCATACATCCAAGGGCCCCGGTTTAACCGTGGGATTACACCACAAATTTCCTTTTGTCCCAACACCTTTATTTTTTGAGAAATTGAATGACGAAGGTCGTCTATATCTATCTCATATAGGTTATGATCATTGGCACTGATTGAAGCACCCCCAAAAAGCCTGTGTTCAATTTTTTCAGTCTTTGATGGAATATACCCCATTTCCACAGCAATCTTCTCTAACAGATAGGATCTCTGCGAGCCTGTATCTAACAACGCCCGTACAGATTTTTCTCTCCCTTGATGAACCAACCTAACTACAAGAGTTTGCAGCAGTACTTCCGAAACATCACTAGTTTGTGTATTAAGGGTTGTAGTTGGGACACCAGGCAATTTTGAGCCCCTTTCCTGGTGCTTCTCCTCACCTTTATAATCCCCCCTATTTACATCTAATTTTGGGCACATAATAGCTTCATGTTTACTACTGCACACAAGACACTTCAGTTTCGTATACAATTTGCAGCCCTATGTCCAACCTTCAGACACAAAAAACAAGCCTTGTTTTCAGACAGCCTTTTACATTTGTCCCCTAAGTTCATTTCTTGAGCAAGATAACACCCTTTACTGTTATGTGTTTTTTTACAGAAGACACACGTTAAACTGTTTCCTTCACCTTTACCAGCAAAGAGAACACTAGCAGTTGCTAAACTACTCTCTTTCCATTCATTAACTTTAGCACTCCTTGATTCACTAGAAACCCCAAAACCAGCTTGAGCAAATGTAATCCTCTCTTCACTTTCTACTTCACCCTTCAGAAAACCAAGTAATGCAGTCAATTTGTCGGCATGTCCATTGTCTTGATCCCTCATAGCCGTTGACGTACTCCTCATCCAGACAAGTAACACTTCCTCAGGCAAGCAGGATTCTACTAGAGGGAAAAGCATTGAACCGCACTTATCTCGGGTAACACCTATAGACTCCAAAGCTCTCAGTTGTGCTTCCAACTTGTCATATAGACTAGCAGGTTGAGTCTTCTTCCTTGTTTGAGAAACATTTTTCACTACAAGACTTATGAGTTCCCTTACATAGAACTCAGTCAATAAATCCTCCCTTCCAAATCTGCCCTGAAGAGATTCCACTGCTTTAGGGTAATTTTCAGCAGTAGGGGAGAAACTGGCAACTAATTCTCTAGCGCGACTATCAACTTTCGTGGATTGGATCAAGTATTGGAATTTGTCTTCGTCCTCAATTTCAGGGTCCTCATGAATGCGCCGAAATTGTCCCCAAAATTCCAACCAATTTTTAATCTCCCCATCGAATTTCATGAGTTCTATTTTAGGTAGTTTCAACTGCCTTTTGGTTTTATTCCCATCTGATAGGACCGATCTTGCTGACACCACTGCCAATACATTGGAATTAGCCTGCAACCGTAGAGCATACTTCTGTCTTGCATCATCCAATCTGTCTCGAAAACTGTCTACATATTCGTACTCACGGTCATACTCGTCCCCTTCCTTTTCCAGCAACATGCTTAAAACTTTCTCGTCCAACGGTGCCAGCTCCGTTCCTAACCTCTCCAATTTGGTTAGCAAGGACTGTAAGGTGTCGTCGTCCACGCCGTCTTGAATTTCTTGTTTTAAGTTTTGCAAAAGCGCATTGTACGTCTTCGTAAAAGTCGCTCTTACCGGCTTCCGCGCTTTCATTAACTTCTCCATTTCCAATACGAACACAGAACAGGAACACGAACAGCAACACGCGGTCTTTAAATCAACACAATCTTGAAGTTGTTTGAATTAATACGCCATCCTGGCAGGGTCGTCAATATTTTGTTAGGGACCTACGCCTACCCGGTGCAGGTATAACCATTAAAACAAATTGAATGAAACGCTCAAGACTTCTCATAAGAAAACTTCATATTTTGGTAACCACCATTACAACATTTCACGGCCTTGTGTATCAAAGCTCTTAACAACAAGAAACACAAAAGTCAAGAAGTAAAGAGTAATCGTCCGTGACACTTTCCTCACCGTTTAATGGAGAGCTTGAAGAAGCTTTAGCAAAGCAAGGCAATGTCCCTCGATGGGCCGTTATTAGATTACATAAGTATGAAATCTCATACTTTGCAGAAAGTGTTCATTAAAATGCTGGGATTTAAATTTCCCTAAGCCCCATAAAACTTGAGAGTAAAACCACTTAGTTGAGTACTTATCTTTTTCATTGTAGAGAAGTAGATGTTTCCGGCCAGCCGTTATAACACGATTAAAACATGGCGTCTATTTAAAAATTCAACACAAGGTTCAAGAAGATGCGCACTTACTAGAAAGAGGGCTAAACTGTCACACCGAAGCACACGAAGAAGAGTGGTCGAGGAAATTCAAATGCTCAGAGAACCGGAGCAGAGAGGGGAAAGGAGGGGGAAACAAAATTAGAGATGCAGAGTAGGCAACATACAAAAAACAAATTGTACATAATAGTTTCGATACAATGGAGTTGAAATTTTCATGGAGATTGTAGAAATCGACAATGATGCCATCTACTTCAAAGTTGTAGTTCTTGAAATGACTGGAATCAAAGGCATCAACGAGTTGCCGCATGGAGTGCTGTGAAGGAATCTTACAAAGAAATTGCATGTCTGAAACAGACTTTCAAAACATATAAGAACATGCACAGAGGTAACAGAGAACAAGAACGTCTCCGTTGGTGTTTATGGAAAAGGGAAGCTAAAGAAAGAACGAAAATAAAGAAAAATCAAAGAGTAAACTATTGACGCTAACGTAAAATGTATAATCCAAAGAATATACCACCTGCTATGCCCTAGGTTGCAGAATCCAATCCTGGCACAGTCAGCTGGCAATTGAGGGTGCGCAAATGCGAGGAAACCTTGTCAGTAGATTTACTGGCCCTTTAGAGATCCCCTTAGGGACAAAATTCTGACATCCCTGTGTCACTAAAAGCAGGAGTAGTTAAAAGGGACATAATACCAATAACATTATTACAGTATAAGAATAGCGTACAGATCCGGGTCATTCGTCGCAAATTCGAATTTACTACTAAGAACTGAGAGAGGAATCGAGCCCTCTACCTTCAAGACCGCTACAGGTGACCTATCGCAAATCTGATGTAAAAAACGCCTTCATACCATTTTTATGAACACAATACCGTACGGATCAGAGTCTCACATCGCAAATATGAATTTACCACCTATTAATTGAATGGGAATCGAACGCCCACCTTCAAGGGGGCTATGGGTGACTTTTCGCATATCCAATGTAAGGAATGCCTTCATACTATTTTTATCAACACAATACCTTACAGATCCAGGTCATACATCACAAATTTGATTATTCCACTTAGTACCTGAGAGGAGAATCAAACACCGACCTTCAAGGGGGCAACGGATGACTTTTCGTATATCTGATGTAGGAATATCTTCATACTATTTTTATAAACACAATTCCATAACTTTCAGGGCCACACATCGCAAATTCAAATTTACCACTCACTACCAGAATGGGAATAAAACCATCGACCCTCAAGTGAGCTACGGGTGACTCTTAGCATATCAGATGTAAGAAACATTTTCATACAATTTTTATCAATGCAATACCGTACAGATCCAGGTCAAACGTTGCAAATTCAATTATTTCACTTAGTACCTGGGAGAGGAATCGAACTCCGACCTTCAAGGGCACTACGGGTAGCTTCTCGCATATCCAATGTAAGAAACTTCTTCATACTACTTTTCTCAACACAATACCGTACGGAACTGGGTCATACATCGCAAATTCGAATTTACCACCTACTAATGGAATGGAACACGAACCCTCGACCATCAAGGGTGTTACGTGAGTCTTCTCACACATCTGATGTAAGGAACGTCTTCATATTATTTTTAACAACACAATACCATACAGATCCTAGCCGTATATCACAAATTCGATTATACCACTTAGTACCTGGAAGGGGAATCGAACCCCGACCATCAAGGGGGCTACGGGTGCCTTTTCGCATATCCGATGTGGGGACGTCTTCATACTTTTTTCTTCAACACAATACCTAACATTCTGGGCCATACATCACAAATTCGAAATTACCACCGACTACCAGGTGGGGAATCAAACCCTCAACCCTCAAGGGAGCTACGGGAGACTTTTAGCATATCAGATGAAAGAAACATTTCATACAATTTTTATCAACGCAATACCGTACAGATCCAGGTCATACGTCGCAAATTCAATTATTTCACTTAGTACCTGGGAGGGGAAACGAACCCCGACCATCAAGGGCGCTATGGATGACGTTTTGCATATCCGATGTAGTGTACCCTTGAGAACAATAAATATGCAAATCATAGCCTGCCAGCCCACTCAGGTATTTGGGGCATAGAGCATTCTCCCACTAATATGATTTACACATTCAGGATCAAGTATGGAATAAGCACTTCAAAATGAATATCAAAATTCAAAATCTAATAATTATTTAATGAATCAAAAATTAGGCGCTACAACAATTACATTGACAAAAAATGTTCACACTTGTCTAAAACTAGACAAGGAATCAATAAAACAAAACCACAAAATCAAATATAGAAGGTTTCAAATGAACCCGACAAAAGGTCAATAAAAATTTTCACTTCCATAAAGCAAATTATCTACACTTCAAATACGAGCATCTCATGGCTCTAAAATTATTCTTACATAGTTATACATTGAAAATAAAGCACTTTTAACCCCCATTCGGAGTTTTTACCAAAGTTGTGCTAATTTGTTTATAACAAATATATTTTTCTAAAGTTTCCCGTGAGTTTCAAAATGTCATCCCTCTCAAAACAATTCTACAAATCAGTGTTGTTGGAGGACAGAGCTCGTGCATATCCTGAGTACTGGAAATTACTGAATGAATCAAGTTAAAAGAGACTCCCCAGACTCCTTTAATATTTCCATATTTACTCGGTGGCGTAGTCGGTAGCATGCTGAACTGCTATGCCCAAGATAGCGGGTTCAAACCCGGCCAAAGTCGTCGGATTTTTTAAGAGCGTTGAAAATCCTTCAGTATGCCTTCCTTCGGAGAGGAATTAAAGCCGGCGGTCCCATGTCATAGATTTATGGCATGTAAAAGATCCTTTCACAGACTAAACTTGTGTAAAGCAAAATTTGTTAGGTTAGATTTCGTCAGAACGCTCTATCAAAGTTCCAACGTTCACCACTAGGTGTCATTGATATCTGGTGGCGAAAGTTGGAACTACTTGAAATTGAACGGAACTTGTAGCTCACCCTTTAGGGTATCCGCTGGAAGCAGCTACAGACTCAGGCGAGCCGAACATGTCCTCGGACACTCCCGGCACTAAAAGCCATACGTTAAATAAATAAATACATAGTTATTAATAATAAGGGATTTTATATTAGTCTTACACTATTTATTTAAGCTGATACGGTTCTCTGAACGATTTCTGGCAAGAAAAAATAACTCTAGATCTCGGTACTAGTGACCGGCATGTCTCACAACATGTAACTTTCTTACACAAGGCGTGTTGAGTCGGGACCTGCCCCAAAGCAATCTGTGGTCCCATTAGTGCTGTCAAAGCGCTTCACATTAAATTTACAAGGCCGAGGGTCACTCAGCTCCCAGTCCATACAGACTCAATGTCTCTCCCTCTGGTCGACAGGCTCCTTTAAAAGTCACTTCTTTAACTCGATAGAACACACATTAGATCCCTTCTTTATTACACATTATGCGGCCATATTTATCCACTAATATTTGCACAGGTGAACTTATTGATTGATAGGTATTATCATTGGAAGGTTTTTAATTCATTATGACGAGGCTTTCGACGTAGATGAACCTTGGTTCATACTAAATAATGAGTCTGCCTCATGGACGTAATTCCATATTTGGAGGACTTACCAACTAAACATAGGATTGTGACCATATAACACCAAATCCTTCTAAAATATTGACTTTCTGAGCGGCATACCAGCACTGTCCTCATGCGATCACAAAACATTCGCCTTACTGCAAATACTTTACCTTCGTAGAACCTTGACCAACTCCACCTGACAATCAACTTTAATCCGGGCATAAAATCACAGCACTAACTAGCGTGAAAAGTCAAATAAGCTATCCTAGCTTTATGTTACAACAATATTATTTGTGTGAAATATCGAGTAAGATATTTACTGCTTCTACTTCAATTTAGCTCTGTCTTATTACATTATTAGCACTTTCCAACTTTATCTGGCATGAATATTAATTCGCCTTTGACATCACTTTCATTTGAACACCCTTGTTCAACAAATTTTTATCATTATTATTATTCATAAAACCTTCACATCCTTACATTTATTGTTATCTTTTAACCATTATTTTTATATTTATTTCTTGCCTTTTAAACGTATGTTACATCACATTATGTCACTTCATGACGTGACTTCAAAAAGACTATACTCCAAAGAGTAGTTTTATTGACCATTATTTCAATAATTAGTTCATGATTTCTTTATCGTTCAGAAAAGATTGTTCGCTTCAATTTACACACATTTTGTTTCATTATCCCTGTTATTTTGAGAACATATTCTCAGACATTTGTATGCAAGAGTCCCTCCCGTCCAAAATCAACACTTAATTAAATCATTGTACTCACATGATTCCTTTGAGCAGCATAGCTCCAGGCTCCCAACAAATCAGCCTCATATCGCACTTCGAGGATTTTAAGCTTCCATAATACACTGCACTAAACTCACGGTGTACATTAATTCTTCCCTTACATTACACATTTTTAAAGCACTATTTTCCTCTCTTAGAGGTATAAAAATCATATTTTTCTATACACTTATATGCTAACAAACACTGAAAAATTACACTTAACACTTGATCAAATAATATATACAAAAATACACTTAATACACTGTGGTTACACTTAATTTCTCACACATGGGTGACACTTTTCATTTCGCTAATCCAAAAGCTGTAGATACTACCTGTGCTTCCCTAGTTCTTGCTCCTAAGTGGATCAATTGGAAGTCTCTGTCTCAGCATGCGCTGGATCGGTATGGATACTCCTATCCTACTCCGGCTCTCCTATAGTAATCGGCACTTAACAGTTTATAGCTCGATACTATGCGTGTTCAAATTGCGAGTTCAGATCTTGCATAAAGTCTGAATTGGTACGGTCCCAAAGTCGCTATTACTAGTTATAATGCGCTCTGTCAAATGTTTTTCTCTCGTCCACGTTTGGACCTGATTTCCTGAATACTACTGTATCCCGTTCGTGGCACGATTCGTGAACTATTTCACACCTCTACCTGCAGTTACTGTTCTGCTTATAATGTTTCTGACCTGACGTCACTTCAGCGCTAAATCCCTATGCACAGGTAAATTTAGGCTAATATCCTACGTTAAACCCTACTATGGTTCTTTAACGCACTGGATAAAGTTTGGTTTTCACTACTTTGAAAATTCTCGCTTACTGTTGAGATAATTCGATGTTTCTTCGTGACTGATACTGTTCATGAGGCCTTGCACGCCCCTGTGGACTGAAGTTGTTTTCTTGGCCTATAATAATATACTTTGCCAATGTTCAAATTTGATTCTTACCGTTCGCAGCACGACTATAGTTTACTTTAACAAAACTTTGACGATTCATTGTACAATGACTACTGTATGACCACTTTTGATCTAGCGTAGACTGTCTAATCACAACTTTGTGAAGCAGCGCTTCCGCTCACTGATAATTGACGTAGTACCTCCCTCAAGGAGTACTCGTAGATCTGTTGTACACGATGCGGCGTCTCCTCTCAAGGAGTCTTGAAAACTGCATTAAATACTGTTGGTTGATCTAACGTGCAGCGACTTTACGCTCACGAAGACTGAATAACTTTGATGCAGCACCTCAGCTCGCGGAGTGCTCGTAGACTGCATGATTTCCCTTGCGTTCCGAGGGTTTATATCTGATTTGGCTACAAATAAACTAGTTTCCGTCCTTCTAAAAAATATTTTCCAAAATAAGCGTCGCACGATCTCGAAAAAATTACCTACTTGGAGCTTACGTCTTTAACGTCTCAGCTATACTAATACTTTTGAAAATCGATCGTAGCAAATTCGATTAAAAAATTAAAATAACTCCTGAATTGAGTGGGCATATAGTTTCTTGTTTTCCCCTCCCCAGACTACTGGCTCGGTGAATTCCCACTACGTAATGCTTACAAAGCACTTCTAAACTATACAATTATTATTAACTTTTACGACACTCAAAATTCTGTTTTCCCAAAAGATTTCCTAAGATTTTTGCACGATACTGGCTAAATTCAATGATTCTGCCAATCTCTTGGCCACACCTTCTACACAGCGTTGTCAAAATACAGCTGACTAAGGAGTTTCCAGTGAGATCTTCGGTCTCTCTCGTGTGTGGAAGATTCCGTTGGTCTATTTTTATCCCGTGCGCAAGCCTCAATCTGATGAGTCGGCGGTGACATCACGCCCATCTGCAGGCTATGGCTCAATTCTTGCGCCATCCTACATGTGTCATACAGAGGTAATTTCTACTCAACCCTTCTACTTGCTTAAAATCTGTACAAAAATCCTGTAATGTTTACTAGTTTTTCAAACTAAATGATCATGAATTCGAATCTTGTGCACAAATCTCCCCTCCGTAGTTAAATAAATTTTCGAAGACATGAGGAAAATGTTTATAATAATTCACATTGAAAATTTGATCCATTTTCAGTTTCGAATTCATCCAAATATCTCACAGACTCTTCTGGTTTCTCCCTTTCTAGGATTCTTCAATAATTCTGGCTTCCTAGATTATAGTCATATCCGGTAATTGTGTCGGCCGGGCATGTATTGTCCCTACCCGTTTCGATATATTTCCTTTCTTTGGGACCTTTGGTCCTAGGAATTACTTTCCATACACTTAGGATGCAATGGGTGCGAGCTAGTCCTACCCCATTGGTCCTTTCCCTTCATCTCGTGTCAAGATGGCATTTTTTGAAATTTATTTTTCCTGCTCTTCCTATTACTGAGCTTTTGACGAATCTCTTTTTTCTCCTTCTTCCGTTCCTTCCATCCATCAGACGGGTTCGCATAGGGCGCACCCTTCTGTGTCTTTTCCTTTCTTTTGGATTCGCAATTTAACCTGCATTTTTCTGAAGGTTTATTTTTCAGTTTGTTCCTGAAATTATTCCTTAATTCCTTTGGTCTTCTTTGTTATATTCATTAGGTTACCAGGTCCGTTTACAGTAATCCTTTCACCATGTTGACATTTTAAGTACATTCCCTTGGGATACTTTCAACCTCTTTTGTTCCTCTTTGGACGGCATTCTTCTTTTAAATCGTCTCTTCCATTCTACAAGTCTTCTTACTTTGATATAAGAAGAGTATTTTTTATTTACATTTTTCCATGGGGTGATTTTCCTTATCTTTCCCATCATTGCTTTTCTTTCTATTTTCTTTTTCCTCAACTTCCAGCTGTAGAAAGATTTTGAAACACGTATTTCATTTTCGTTCTTCACTGTATTTTCTCTCGTGTCCTGAGCTTCTATGTTAATAGAGCTCTCCTCAATCTCATAGCTTCTCTCTGGAGTGCTTCTGGCTTTCTGAATAATTATCTTTGGGAGTACTACAAGGCTATCTGCTATGTCAGTTTCCTGATCTTTCTCTTCTATTACAGACACTTGATCTGGTTTATCACCTTTCTCTTCATGCCCCTCCTTCGCATAACAATGTTCTTCTTTCATGCCACATTCATTCTGTGTTTCTATTGGACCTGAACTTTCTATTTCCATTTGTGCCTCTATGACACATTCTATTTGGAATTCACTAATTTCATTTATTTCCATAAGACTTACTGTGACTTCTACTTCTTTGAATTCTTCCATTAAATTAGAACAAATTTCGGGCTCCCTTTGCACCGTAATTTCCTTTCCACCTGATGCCACTACGTTACTTCCGGCTTGCGTGACAATTTCTCGTAACTTAAAGTCCTGCGCTAGCGTATATTCTCTAAACCAATTTTCCGCGACTCGAATGAACCTATTTCCTAAAGTCTCAAGATTTTTCTTAATTTCATCCCGGGATGACTGACAAAGAGTTTTATTAGATTCTAATTCCTTTTTTAACTCGTCTGTGTTAGCCTTTTAACTGTGTCTGCACCCCTTGGATTTGAGTTACAAGATTGTTTTGACATTCTGCCTGCATATTACTTATTTTGGTTTCTATAGAACCAAATTTAGTGTTCAAATTTTCAAAATTTGCTCGACACTCCACTTGGGATTGTTCATTCTTTTCCTGAAATGTTTCTATTTGATCTTTCAAACCTTGATTAATTTCCTTATTCTCTTTTTGAAAATCATCTAATTTACTCCCAAACTCAATATCAAAATTTTGAAATCGTGAGTCCATTTTTCCTTCTATACTACTTTGGAGTTACTTAGACCCCTTCTTTATCTCCTCTATACTTTCTTGCATCTTAAGAGCATTATCGGCGGCTTCTTCCTTAGCCTCCTTAATGATCTCTTTATTCTCTGCTTTCATATTTTCTATCTCAGCCTTCAGTTCCCTGTTTCTTTCATTACTGTTGGCTTCGATAGATTCTAAATTTCCACTCATAGATTCGACCCTAGTATTCATGTTTTCGAATCTATCCTTATTGTCTTCCTTGAAAGATTCGAACTCTTTCTTATTGTCCTCCTTGAAAGATCCAAACTCTTTCTTATTGTCCTCCTTGAAAGATTCAAATTCTTTCTTATTGTCCTCGTTGAAAGATTCAAATTTATTGTTCATGTTGTCAAATCTATCTTTGTTATCATCCTTGAAAGATTCAAACTCTTTCTTATTGTTAGCCCCTATGGCTTCTACCAGCCTCGGCATTTCCTCACTCAATGCCATAATTCACACTATTTATTCTGAGAACATTTCAACTTCATTACTGGGTCATGCATGAGGAATTACATTTCAAACTCACTTGTGTTTCTTTT
This sequence comes from Meconema thalassinum, assembly GCA_946902985.2. Taxonomy (NCBI): domain Eukaryota; kingdom Metazoa; phylum Arthropoda; class Insecta; order Orthoptera; family Tettigoniidae; genus Meconema; species Meconema thalassinum. The sequence goes on from OX336389.2 coordinate 1,343,208,268, forward strand.
AACTATTACCTTCAGCATGGGTATGTACCTAGGTCATACCCGTCTGGTATCTTAATTCAATAATAACATCAAGTTATATATGGAAGTGATTGTTCAAAAATTAAAAATTTTTGGAAACCATGATTTTTCAAAAATGAAAAACTCTGTTTCTTTCAACTAAAACTCAGGTTTTCCCATGGAAAACTCAGCCCTGCATTCATGGGCACCTTAAAAAGTGATAGGGTGTGCTACATAATGTGCACTCATGGTCACCCCACGCGAGACACCAGCAAAATACAAGTTTTTGAAAAACCTTTCCTAGGGTGGTTTTTATTGCCGATTTCCCCACGTTGGGCGCCATAAAAAGTGATAGGGGGGTTTTGCTAGGACTTGCCTGTTGAGTTACGTGGTCCCGGAAGCGGTCAGTCTTTATGTTATAGCTTAGCCTATCATTACATGTTACGTTAATCTTTCAAGACCGTCTTCTAGTGCCTCCATAGCTTTGATCCAGGTACAGTACTTATACATCCCCCCCTGTAACCCTGAGAACAATAAATATACAAATCATAGCCTGCCAGCTCACTCAGGTATTCGGGGCATAGAGCGTTCTCCCACTAATATGATTTACACATTCAGGATCAAGTATGGAATAAGCACTCCAAAATGAATATCAAAATTCAAAATCTAATAATTATTTAATGATTCAAAAATTAGGCGCTACAACAATTACATTGACATAAACATGTTCACACTTGTCTAAAACTAGACAAGGAATCAATAAAACAAAACCACAAAATCAAATATAAAAGGTTTCAAATGAACCCAACAAAAGGTCAAAAAAATTTTCACTTCCATAAAGCAAGTTATCTACACTACAAATACGAGCGTCTCATGACTCTAAAATTATTCTTACATAGTTATACATTGAAAATAAAGCACTTTTAACCCCCATTCGGAGTTTTTACCAAAGTTGTGCAAATTTGTTAATAACAAATATATTTTTCTAAAGTTTCCCGTGAGTTTCAAAATTACATCCCTCTCAAAACAATTCTACAAATCAGTGTTGTTGGAGGACAGAGCTCGTGCATATCCTGAGTACTGGAAATTACTGAATGAATCAAGTTAAAAGAGACTCCCCAGACTCCTTTAATATTTCCATATTTACTCTGGAACAACATTTACATAGTTATTAATATAAGGGATTTTATATTAGTCTTAGACTATTTAAGCTGATACGGCTCACTGAACGATTTCTGGCAAGAAATAATAACTAGAGATCTCGGTACTAGTGACCGGCATGTCTCACAACATTTAACTTTCTTACACAAGGCGTGTTGAGTCGGGACCTTCCCCAAAGCAATCTGTGGTCCCATTAGTGCTGTCAAAGTGCTTCACATTAAATTTACGAGGCCGAGGGTCGCTCAGCTCCCAGTCCATACAGACTCGATGTCTCTCCCTCTGGTCGACAGGCTCCTTTAAAAATCACTTCTTTAACTCGATAGAACACACATTAGATCCCTTCTTCATTACACATTATGCGGCCATATTTATCCGCTAATATTTGCACAGGTGAACTTACTGATTGATAGGTATTATCATTGGAAGGTTTTCAATTCATTATGACGGGGCTTTCGACGTAGATGAACCTTGGTTCATACTAAATAATGAGTCTGCCTCGTGGATGTAATTCCATATTTGGAGGACTTACCAACTAGACATAGGATTGTGACCATATAACACCAAATCCTTCTAAAATATCGACTTTCTGAGCGGCATACCAGCACTGTCCTCATGCGATCACACAAAATACATAGCACGCGTAGTCAACTTTTGCCTTACTGCAAATACTTTACCTTCGTAGAACCTTGACCAACTCCACCTGACAATCAACTTTAATCCAGGCATAAAGTCACAGCACTAACTAGCATGAAAAGTCAAATAAGCTATCCTAGCTTTATGTTACAACAATATTATTTGTGTGAAATATCGAGTAAGATATTTACTGCTTCTACTTCAATTTAGCTCTGTCTTATTACATAATTAGCACTTTCCAACTTTATCTGGCATGAATATTAATTCGCCTTTGACATCACTTTCATTTGAACACCCTTGTCAAACAAATTTTTATCATTATTATTATTCATAAAACCTTCACATCCTTACATTTATTGTTATCTTTTAACCATTATTTATATATTTATTTCTTGCCTTTAAAACGTATCTTACTTCACATTATGTGATTTCATGACGTGACTTCAAAAAGTCTATACTCCAATGATTAGTTTTATTGACCATTATTTCAATAATTAGTTCATGATTTCTTTATCGTTCAGAAAAGATCGTTCGCTTCAATATACACACATTTTGTTTCATTATCCCTGTTATTTTGAGAACATATTCCCAGACATTTGTATGCAAGAGTCCCTCCCGTCCAAAATCAACACTTAATTAAATCATTGTACTCACATGATTCCTTTGAGCAGCATAGCTCCAGGCTCCCAACAAATCAGACTCATATCCCACTTCGAGGATTTTAAGCTTCTATGATACACTGTACTAAACTCACGGTGTATATTAATTCTTCCTTTAAATTACACATTTTTAAAGCACTATTTTCCTCTCTTAGAGGTATAAAAATCATATTTTTCTATACACTTATATGCTAACAAACACTGAAAAATTACACTTAACACTTGATCAAATAATATATACAAAAATACACTTAATACACTGTGGTTACACTTAATTTCTCACACGTGGGTGACACTTTTCTTTTCCCTAATCCAAGAGCTGCAGATACTAGCAGTGTTTCCCTAGTTCTTGCTCCTAAGTGGATCAATTGGAAGTCTCTGTCTCAGCATGCGCTGGATCGGTATGGATACTCCTATCCTACTCCGGCTCTCCTATAGTAATCGGCACTTAAAAGTTTATAGCTCGATACTATGCGTGTTCAAATTGCAAGTTCAGATCTTGCATAAAGACTGAATTGGTACGGTCCCAGAGTCGCTATTACCAGTTATAATGTGCTCTGTCAAATGTTTTTCTCTCGTCCACGTTTGGAACTGTATCCCGTTCGTGGCACGATTTGTGAACTATTTCACACCTCTTCCTGCAGTTACTGTCCTGCTTATAATGTTTCTGACCTGACGTCACTTCAGCGCTAAATTCCTATGCACAGGTAAATTTAGGCTAATATCCTACGTTAAACCCTACTATGGTTCTTTAACGCACTGGATAAAGTTCGGTTTTCACTACTTTGAAAATTCTCGCTTACTGTTGAGATAATTCGATGTTTCTTCGTGACTGATACTGTTCATGAGGCCTTGCACCCCCCTGTCGACTGAAGTTGTTTTCTTGGCCTATAATAATATACTTTGCCAATGTTCAAATTTGATTCTTACCGTTCGCAGGACGACTATAGTTTACTTTAACAAAACTTTGACGATTCGTTGTACAATGACTACTGTATGACCACTTTTGATCTAGCGTAGACTGTCTAATCACAACTTTGTGAAGCAGCGCTTCCGCTCACTGATAATTGACGTAGTACCTCCCTCAAGGAGTACTCTTAGATGTGTTGTACACGATGCGGTGTCTCCTCTCAAGCAGATGCAGCGTGACCGTACGAGGTCTGTCGTAAACTGCATTTAATACTGTTGGTTGATCTAACGTGCAGAGACTTTACACTCACGAAGACTGAATAACTTTGATGCAGCACCTCCGCTCGCGGAGTGCTCGTAGACTGCACGATTTCCCTTGCGTTCAGGGGGTTTATATCTGATTTGGCTACAAATAAACTAGTTTCCGTCCTCCTAAAAATTATTTTCCAAAATAAGCGTAGCACGATCTCGAAAAAATTACCTACTTGGAGCTTACGTCTTGAACGTCTCAGCAATACTAAAACTTTTGAAAATCGATCGTAGCAAATTTGGATTTAAAAAATTAAATAACTCCTGAATTGACTGGGCGTATAGTTTCTTGTTTTCCCCTTCCCAGACTACTGGCTCGGTGAATTCCCACTACGTAATGATTACAAAGCACTTATGAAAAATCCACAGCCTGCTTCCAGTCTCCGACCGGGTCAGGAATGGAATGAATGAAGCCCCCATCTAGCGGCGAGGATATGGACTGTGCCGGCTGCCGAGGCCTGACGCACTCCTCTGGGGCAATGATTAAATGGATGACAGGTGGAATGAAATGATAGTGGAGAGTGTTGCTGGAATGAAATTTTGACAGGGAAAACCGGAGTACCCGGAGAAAAACCTGTCTGCCTCCATTTTGTCCAGCACAGATCTCACATGGAGTGACCGGGATTTGAACCATGGACCCAGCGGTGAGAGGCCGGCGTGCTGCCGCCTAAGCCACGGAGGCTCTTACAAAGCACTTCCAAACTATACAATTATTATTAACTTTTACGACACTCAAAATTCTGTTTTCCCAAATGATTACCATAGGCGGAAAGATTCCCTATTTTTGCACGTTACTGGCTAAATTCAATGATTCTGCCAATCTCTTGGCCACACCTTCTATACAGCGTTGTCAAAATACAGCTGACTACTGTCGGGGAAATAAGTATAGATACTCGAGTTTGGAGGTCAAGAAAACCTTTACCCTTAGTCTTACATAAGAACAACCTACACCAAAATTTTCCTTGTTTTATTTGTCGTTTAACGATATAGAGTACATATTTGCATTGTAGCTCGTTAAAATTTTATAGCAGATTGAACAAAAAAAAGTACCGGTTTTTCTTACCAAGTTCACGGAGCGGTCACTTAGAAGGATCATTACGTTAAAAGTATTAATCGGATCGTAATGAAACTCTAATACGTCTTGAACTTATTGTTAATGCGTATATGAAGTTTTAATCTGATCGGACGTTTCTTTAAGGAGTTGTTGTGAATTTTGTAAAACATCTATTTCTCGGGCCTGGGTGGTCATAGCAGTATGAAATATGGCTTGTTATGAGGCTCATAGCAATGCAAGGCTTAACGTAAAACTACATTTTATCTACTTTTGATAATTGCTTTTATATCGATTGATATTTAATCGGGTGGTTATGTGAGAAGAATGTATCGTAGCAAGCGACGGGAACGATGCGCTCGGTCGAGGAAACTCGTGCGACGTTGCCCAATACGCGCGCGTTCCAAGCCGTAAGGTCTGTGAATTTCTGTTTTTGTATTGGAATTTGTGTTAGGCCGGTATTACACTGCTAAAGAAATGTGTCAAATAAATGTTATCAAATATTTTATAAAACTGAACTTTTATCAAAGTTATACAAAGCAATTATCACACCATTACACTACATCAAATATTTTATCATAATTCAGCAAAATGGAAGAAGGACAGTTCCGTGTTCACTTAACTATATTATGGTAGTTGAAATTCTGTGGTGGCAATACCGGTATATAAAAGAAACGGAAAGATAAAGCGAATGTCTTTGGGTTAAGCCATGGGTCGCTCACGTGACAAGGAAGATATTTTTTTATACGAGTAAAATCTTGGTGATGGAGCTGCAGTACGAGGACTTGAAAAATGACATTAATTAAAATAAATTAAAAACCATACGTGAAATTGACGAATTATAATACAAAAATTATTATATATATTCGCCTCCGTGGTGTAGTGGTCAGAGTGCTTAGCTGCCACCCAGGAGGTCCGTGGTTCGATTCCCGGCTCTGCCACGAAATTTCAAAATTGGTATGAGGAATGGAACGGGGTCAACTCAGCCTAGGGTGCTCCAAATGAGTAGAGGGGGGTTCGATTCCCACCTCAGCCATCCTTGAAGTGGTTTTCGTGGTTTCCCACTTCGTCTCCAGGCAAATGCCGGGATGATACCTAACGTAAGGCCACGGCCGCCTCATTCCCTCTTCCTTGCCTATCCCTCCCAATCTTCCCATTCCTCATAAGATCCCTGTTCGCTTTGCAGGTGAGGCAACCTGGGCGAAGTGCTGGTTACACACCCCAGTTGTATACCCGATTCCGAAGTTTCAAAATGGAGGCGGTAAATGTGGGATCCATCGCTTAGTCCGAGGGAATAGCCAACCCTGGAGGGTAATACGATTAAGAAAAAAAAATACACTATCATTCACGTCTATTTAACTTAACTATGTAATTCTTCTTTATATCCTGAAATATGCGTCCCTTATGTACAGCGCTAATAGCCTCTGCTAATTTTACCTACAAGTTAGAGAAACGTGTCTTATATTTCATTTTCGCAAGAAGTTAAACATTTCCCAACACCTTTTATAATGAGGGCTTTGGACCTCCATTGGCAGGTTTAAAAATGGTGTGTCAGCTAAAAAGCTATTATTATAAGATTAATTATTTGAAGTAATTTACACTTTGAGATTATAAGATTATAAAACTGCTCCCTTATTAACTGTCTGAAAAATCACTGCCCGATGAATCAGATGAACTGTCATTTAAGTTTATAACAAGTGGCTCAACAACGGGGACGTCTTCTGTTAGCCAATCCTTTTCCCAGTAATGTTTCTCTATTTTTTTGGTGTGTTCGATGCATTTTTTCCATAGCTCCGGTGTTACAGACCTCAAGACTTCTCTACAGAGATCTCCCATCACCTCCATTGATCTTCCTCTCTCCGCCTGGTTACTCATATTCACTTTAGCTATTTTATTTTTCACGTAGGACCAAACCAGCTCTATGGGGTTGAGCTCACAATGAGCAACTGGCAACCAGACGAGTTCGACGTCAGGACGAACATTCTTGATTATCTGTTCCAGCTTCATTTTAGGTGCCCTGAAGTGAGGTTTGGCGTGAACAATTAGCTCTGCTTTCGTCATACTTTCATACTTTTGGTTCTGGGAGGAAGAGGAATATCATTCATTGCAGCGGCACATCCCTTCACCGTGGCTATCGACCTTCCAATACACTTGGATACTATTTGCTAAACCCTCTTATCATTATTACTTTCTCTCTCGCATCTAAAAAAAAACATATTGCACTTATAATCATGGCAAATTCTTCCTCCGTTAACTGCGGATTAGCTGGCATCTTGATCGATGTGCAAACAATAGATAATACAGACAGTGATAGTTGACTCAACGAAGAACAGAGGAATAACAGAGGTCAGAGTTTGGTGTGCGTAGGAACGAGCGCGCAGCAACTGGCAACATTGCCAGGCTGCTGCGGTACTATCGCTGCCCTCAATGGTCCGATTAAATATCAATCCATATAAAATCGATAATCACAAGTAGATAAAATGTAGTTTTATGTTAAGCCTTGCATTGCTATGAGCCTCATAACAAGCCATATTTCATACTGCTATGACCACCCAGGCCCGAGAAAAAGTTGTTTTACAAAATTCACAACAACTATTTTAAGAAACGTCACATCAGATTAAAACTTCATATATGCGTTAACAATAAGTTCCTTTAAGACGTATTAAAGTTTCGTTACGATCAGATCAATACTTTTAACGTAATGATCTTTCTAAGTGAGCGCTCCGTAAACTTGGTAAGAAAAACCGGTACTTTTTTTGTTCAATCTGCTGTAAAATTTTAACGAGATACAATGCAAATATTTACTCTATATCGTTAAACGACAAATAAAACAAGGAAATTTTTGGTGTAGGTTGTTCTTATGTAAGACTAAGGGTAAAGGTTTTATTGGCCTCTAAACTCGAGTATCTATACTTATTTCCCCGACAGTAAGGAGTTTCCAGTGAGATCTTTTGTCTCTCTCGTGTGTGGAAGATTCCGTTGGTCTATTTTCATCCCGTGCGCAAGCCTCATTCTGATGAGTCGGCGGTGACATCACGCCCCTCTGCAGGCTATGGCTCAATTCTTGTGGTATCCTACATGTGTCATACAGAGGTAATTTCTACCCAACCCTTCTACTTGCTTAAAATCTGTACAAAAATCCTGTAATGTTTTCTAGTTTTTCAAACTAAATGATCATGAAATCGAATCTTATGCACTCCACATGGGCACAGTAGGAAACACCTTCATACTATTTTTAACACAATACCATACAGATCCAGGTCATAGATTGCAGATTCGAATTTACCACCTACTACCGGAATGGGAATCGAACCCTCGACCTCCAAGGGCGATTCGGCTGACATCTGTATACTATACTAATTTCTCTTCACGTTCCAAATTTAGCTCTGATGTATGATCATTTATTTTTTGTGAATGATGTTTTCTTATGGTTTCCAGAAATTTCAGTTGTCGACATGTTAAGGTTTGAAGGGATAGAGGAATGTAAGGTTCTTAATTTTTTATCATTTTGTTTTATTTTCATTGCGGATACATTGTATGTATCTCAACTTTGAAATCGGTCCACACTAAATCTAACCTACCCCTCCACCTCTGATTCTCTTCCCCATTTCCTTCACATGACCCCACCATCCTAGTCAGCTCAATTCAAACAACTTCATCTAGTGTTTCCATTTCTAACTTAGACTTTATTGCTTCATATCAAGTACCTTCCTGTCATTGCTTCCATCTATTTGACACAGAAATCATTCATGCTACCTTCAAATCAGTTACATCTGGCTTATGTAACAGCTCTCACTTCCAGACAGCAAGGTCTAAATACTGAGCAATGTATGGAGGAGTTTCATCGCTACACTAACTTCTTTCTTACAGAATACTGCAGATACTACCCTCCTGAGGGAATACACAGCCCCAGTACTAAAAAGGTCCACCTGCTCCAATTTACACTGGCAGAAAAGAATATCCCAACGCCATGAAATAAGGAATGTAGAGTACGGACATTTCGGCAAAATATTTGGCCAGGTAACATATTTAATTGATTAAAGGTACAAGACAAGAGGTTAATGTCCGAGCGAGGAAAGCCACCGCAAATGTGCCATGCTTCTCCATTAATAACCGGTATAATGGCCAGACTGTTGAATGCAGACATACAAACGTACATGCATTGTGTCGTACAGGTGCCGGATGTCAGCTTGTGGGATGGAGTTCCATGTCTGTTGCAGTTGGTCGGTCAATACAGGGACGGTTAATGTCGATTGTGGATGAGGCTGGTGTTGTCGTCCAATGATGTGCCATACATGCTCGATTGGGTACAGATCGAGGATTGAGCAGGCTAAGGCAGCATGTCGACACACTATAGAGCACGTTGGGTTACAACAGCAGTATGGCGGAATGCGTTATACTGTTGGAAAAATCCTCCAGGAATGTTGTTCATGAATGGCAGCACAGGAGGTCAAATCACCAGACGGACGTACACATCTGCAGCCAGGGTGAGTGGGATAACCACGAGAGTGCTCCTGCTGTCATAGGAACTCGCTCCCCAGACCAGAACGCTCGGTGTTGGTCCAGTGTATCGACGTCCAGTGTGTCGACGCCGCAGACAGGTGGAGTGCAGGCGCTCACCTGGCCTACTCATAGCGAAAACACGGCCATCACTGGCACCAAGGCAGAATCGGCTTTCATCGGAAAACACAACGGACCTCCACTTCATCCTCCAATGAGCTCTCGCTTGACACCACTAAAGTCTCAGACGGTGGTGGTTTGGGGTACGTGGAATGCACGCAGCTGGGCGTCTGGTTCGGAGATGTACATGAAGTGACCGATTTCAAACAGTTTGTTGCGTCACTGTGGTGCCAACTGCCACTCAAATTGCTGCTGCAGACGCCATATTCAGCGGTCCTCCCTCTAAGTGGTGCCACGGGGACGTCCGCAGCCTGGTCTTCTTGCGACCGTACCTTCTCGTGACCACTGCTGCCAGCACGCATGTTCAATGGAGGCATTCATGCCACGTCGTTCCGCAATAGCGCGGAAGGAAAATCCACTTTCACTTAGCCCTATTACACGGTCTCGTTGGAACCCAGTGAGCCATTGATACTGGCCTCTTCATTGTAAAGGCATTCTTGATCCACTCACAGTCACTCCGTACAATCTCACAGGTAACTAACTTTGTCGCACAGTACAGCCCATATTTAAAGCAAACCTAATGTGCAACGCCATAGGGTCACTACTAGCGCCACGCTAATGCGATTTGCGGGACATTAGAATCAATGTCATCCTTCAGATGTATAAACACGCCTTCCAACGTTCGTTAGTCTAGCACAACCCCTTCTTGTCGTTGGGATATTTTTTTCCGCCAGTGTAGATCCTTGTAGCTGGCATTCCATAATCCTGCGTTTCTTCCGTACCGACATAACTTACATGTTTGAAATGTTGATTTTCATACCAAATTCCCTAAATTTTTGTTCAAGTTCTGTAAGCTTTCGAAGGAGTCTGCCATTACTACCAGGTCATCACCATAGGCCAGACTACTTACCTGGTCTCCACCTAATACAATCCCACCCAGACACTTGATCCACTTAGGCAAATGGTCCAGATATAAAATGAACTACAACGGTGAAAGAATACAGCCTTGCATCAATCCTGTAACAACCTTAAACCATGAACTCATCCTACCATCAACTCATACTGCAGCGTGATCATCAACATAAATACCTTTGATTGCCGGTAGCAGCCTTGGAATAATCGAATTTTCGAAGTAATACCCAGATTGGTATGGTATTGTGTTGATAAAAAAATAGTATGAAGAAGTTTGCTACATCGGCTATGCGGAAAGTCACCAGTAGCGTCCTTGAAGGTCGGGCTTGGACTCCCCCCACAGGTACTAAGTGGAATAATCGAAATTGGGAAGTATGAAGTATGACCTGAATCTGTATGGTATTTTGTTCATAAAAATAGTATAAGACGTTTCTTACATCGGATATGCGAGAAGTCACCCGTAGTGCCCTTGAGGGTCGAGGGTTCGATTCTCCTTCCAGGTACTAAGTCATAAATTCGGATTTGCGACGTATAACCCGGATCTGTATGGTATTGCATTGATAAAAATTGTATGAAAACGTTTCTTACATCGGATATGCGAAGATATCTTAAAGATAAAAGGAATTATAATGAAAAGAAAAAGAAGGCATCTTTCGAAGAACGAGGGATCAGGAAAGATGAGAGAAGGGCCAAAAGCAAGGAAGACACTCACTAGGCCTCAATTAGCCTAATACCATCGGGGTCGGAAGAGAACAAGAGTTCACCAAGAGAGGTCGAGAGGAAAGAACACGGAAAGGAGCCCGACTCAAGTAAAAGGAAGCAATGCCTGACTCGGCTTGGGTCCCATGGTCGCCAACCCACATCCCACAAGTTGTGAGCCCTTGGGGGGATGCGATGTAAGACCTGGATCTGTATGGTACTGTGTTGATAAAAATAGTATGAAGACATTTGTCACATGGGATATGCAAGGAAGTCACCCGTAGTGCACTTGAGGGTCGAGGGTTCGATTCCCCTCCAAGGTACTGAGTTATAAATTCGAATTTGCGACGTATAACTCGGATCTGTAAGTATTGCGTTGTTAAAAATTGTATGAAGACTTTTCTTACATCGGTTATGCCAGAAGACCCCCGTGCTGCCCTTGAGGGTAGAGGGTTCGATTTCCATTCTGGTAGTAAATTCGAATTTGCAATGTATGGCCCAGAAAGTTACGGTATTATGTTGATAAAAAATTATGAAGACATTCCTACATCGGATATGTGAAGAGCCACCCGTAGGTCGGGGTTCAATTCCTCTCCCAGGTACTGCCCCCGAAAATTGAATTATTCTGGGACAAAATGAGAGTATTTTCTGTCCCCATGATAAAATTTAACCAGTAAATATAAATTCTGGAAGTGTGACACAGGAGGGTAGTGTTACAAGCTCGAGGCCGTGGGAGAGCCCGATCACGTGATATATTGCACAATAGACGCTTCTAGAAGGCTGAAATTGGCATAGCAACAGTGAGTTTGGAAATTAATATTATAAATATTGTTATAAATTATGCTATTGGATCCCAGCCCAGAGCCAATGAATGAGAAGAGGTCTTATTGAAGACGGGATCAACTTCCAACTACATAATTTGGTGAAATTATGCATTTAGGCCCTTAGAAGAAGATTTTCTGATTTGGTAATGAAGAGAATATTAAAAGAAATTATGGCTGATACTTTAAAAACCGCAGATCGGTTAATCTACGCAGTAATAAGCATTAGTAATCTACGCGCTAAAATAATGGTGGGAGATTGATATGGCCGCCAAAATTTCGACTTGGAGGGGGAGATCCAAGAATCGATGTTCTTATTCCAGCAGTCGTTGAAGAGTGAGGAAGTGTTTTACTGGGTTAATGGAGATCCCAAAGCTTTGTCCGAGTGCGACGACTGTCGACTTGAGGAGACGCCAGGATAGCAAGGTAGATCATAGGAGATTACCGCACTTCCATTTTATGTGAAGTTGTGAGGAACATTGAAATTAGTATCTCCCTTATATAATTGAGATTTGAGTTCAACTAAGTGAATATATATATATAGAACAGGTTGAATACTACATTCAGTAGAAAGTCGAGCATTCTAAAATTTACCGTTTCGACAATATAAGCCTGTTAAAGACAGATTTTCAAATGTGTTGGAAATAAAGCTGAATATCATTTTAGATTGCAACGTGAAGTTGGCGAACGCAGTTCAAGTGAACAGTAGCGGAGAACTTTTAACATTGGCGCAGCACATAAACATTATTATAATGACTATCATTATTCTTCGCCGGCCCCGTGGTGTAGGGGTAGCGCGCCTGCCTCTCATCCGGAGGCCCCGGGTTCGATCCCCGGCTCCGTCAGGGATTTTAAAACTGACGTGAGGGTTGGAACGGGGTGCACTCAGCCTCGTGAGGACAATTGAGTAGCTGTCTGACAGTGAGACAGCGCCCCGATCACGAAAACCAAGATTAACGGCCGAGGGGACCCGACGCGCTGATCACGCGTCACCCCAATATCTGCAGGCCGAATGGCTGGGCAGCGGTCGCTTGGTCGGCCTTAGCCCGTCATGGGCTGGATAGTGCCAGGGGCAAGGGGCATCATTATTCTTCAAGTGGTTTCATTCAACATAATTAACATTGTTGATATGATGAACTAAATAGTCATGCGCCAGAGACATATTCGATAACAGAAGTTAAGATACAACGATGGAACTTCGTTAGACAACGTATTCTTGAATACAGATGTAGTGTACGGTCCATCTTGTACATTTTCGTCAGTCTACGAACACTAATGTAACATCAATTAGCAATAGAAATATTTAATTCACTATCTATATGAATATTTCTATAAATTACTTTCCAATGATGAGGCTGATACATATTTGCGACGGAGAATGAAGATTCTACAGAAGAGATTTGTCAAGATGCTAGGGAAAGGTAGCCCAGCAACCACAGAAGAACTTGCCAGAAGAATGTCGTTCGAGCCCAGGCGAATGTTGGTGAATTCCGGAGAGGGAACGTTTTTCCTATCTCTGAGGTCGTGAATACTTACATAGATCTTCAAGTTTTCGTCCAAATAAGGTAGCTGTGTCTCTTATTTTTAGTATAGAGCTTGATTAGTGACATCCTGAGCCAACGATCTTACTCCATATTTTCACATTTCATGTATTTCAGTGTTCTCATGTATTTTACACTTCAGATGTGTGCTAAGATTTTTATGCTTCAAGATCATTTAGGAGATGATTGCCTTTCATCTATTTTTCAATTTTATTCTACGGATCAGTTGTGGAACTGACATTAAAAACTTTGTTTGAGGAATCATATTGCCTCATAGAAGACTAGTCGTTTCGACTCTCGAATTTTAATAAGTTGATTTAAACCAAGTATTCTGACATTGTGTCATAGCTTCAAATTAAATTCTTTTTAAATTTAATTTGAGCACTTTAATGTAACAACATCAAACTTCAAGAACAGAAAAAACATCGAATGATATTGTTATATCATTATTGTACATAAAATGTCAACGATGGAAATACTAGTCGTTTGATAAGACCGAAGTCTTAATCCCTATAAACATTCTTTGTGTAGAGTGGAAAAACATTATGACGTTGACAAACCTTTTTATTATTTGTAAAGCTGAGAGCTTTGTTCATTTAATATGTTAGAGGAAATACCTTTTGATAGAAGATTATTCAAATCTTTGGCTAGGAATTCAAAGCTAGTTTATCCCGGTCAAGATTGAATTCTATTTGACACTATAAATAACATGTGTGTTATTTTACACTATTTGTGTAACATCACGTCATTATGTAGACCTGATATTACAACGATAAACAATTTAAAGCTTGATAAGTGAAGTGAGTCAGGAGTATTATTTTTATTACATGTATTTGCGACAGACGAGTTAACAGTTAATTATCTTTATGTGTAGTAAACTTTAGGCGGTCAATCACGACTGTCTAATATCGTTCATTACAATTTGAAGTTTCGTTTGAAAAACTTAAATATGTATAATTGTAGATCAGTAGTCATGTGAAACGATACTGAGGGTCATGCCATTATTTGAGAGAAGTTCCTGCAGAAGAAATGTTAATAACAATTAATCCATTTTTGGTTATTGTTTAACATAGTGGACGATAATTGTTTATGCCATATATACTGTTATATGAGGATTTGTAGAGCTATGAAGTGCTCGTGCGAAGGGAGTTCCGCATTTTAAGGGAAGTCAAAGTATTATTGTTCTTTGATAAAAAAAAAGGCATGGATCATGATAAGAGTCATTGTATACAAGTAGTCCAGTTCATGTGAAGTAACGTTTTAGCTGTGTTGACAGAAGAGTCTTAGCGGAAATACAACTAGAGAACGATTGTCTACTCATGCCAATGATAAAATTATTATATTTCATTAAACCCGAAATTATGTAATTACGTACAGTTAACCTTAGTCAGTCGACTGTATTAGACTGACAATGTAATGAAACCTATATAAGACGATGTGTGAGCAGTATATCAAAACTACGGAGCGTTAGAGAATGATTATGTGGAAAACCAGTGTATATAATTAATTGAGAGTTATATTGTAACCGAGAAGCTAGAATCTCGAAAGTAACGTGTTAGCAACACTAAATAGTGTATATTATTATGAACAAATTACATGTAAATATTTTTCAGAAATGATTTAATTAGTTAAATAATTTTGGTAGGATTTATTAATCGAATGTTTTGAAATAGCGTGTGTTTTGTGAGCGGATGTTTTTGTATGAATGATTGTCCACTGTTAAGAGTAATTGTTGAACCGGATTGGTCTAGAACAATTTCAGGGTGCGAATGAAAGATTGTATAAAAATTTCAGAATTATTGTTAAAGGAACATAGAAGTTATGAGAATTTTTGTAAGATCTGAATGTTAATTTTACGTGTATTTTAAACGCACACAAAGCAGTTTCAATGTAGGCTAGCCAGAATGATTCACCGTTAGGATTGGAGAGTGGTGTGACAATACGAACAGGTGATGATTCACAGCCTTGTATAAAATGTAAAAAGTTCTGAATGCAGCGTGGTGCTAGCGTTTCATTGATGAAACAAGCTAGTGCACGTGCGTTTCCAGATGCGTGCTAATGAATGTAACCAGTTGTCAGGAAAGCCATGAATGTAAGAGCATCCCTTAAACGTTTTTCTTTTTTACATAGTGTAGGCCTAAACCAGCTAAGGCTTTTATGTTGATATTTTTGCACGGCATTGTAGTAAGATGTGTAGTAGAAAGGAAGTGTGTATGATTGTGTGGTTTTCTTTTTCTTTTGTTATTAGATTAGTTTATTGTTATTTTGTTTATTTAGGTTAGTTTACCATTGTTAATAAATTGATTGAGTTTGTTATCTGTCGTTGTTCACGTGTGATTCATTTTAAATATAAGGATTAGAGTATTGTGGATGTATTGTAGGCGAAGCTGAGTTCCCAGTCCCCGAGAACGTAAGTAAAGGTAAGTGTGCCCCGTGTAGTTTGTTGTTGATCCACAATATTCTTGTAACTGCTGTATGTACATCCCCAAAGGCCATGTTTGGAGCGATTTCTAATGTAGTAATTGGCCGGTGCTGTTAGAAATAGGCGATCCAGCTGGGGCAATGGATATTCCGACAGGCTACTTTCCGGATTTACGGGTACAGTACTAAGTGGAATAATCGAATTTGTGATGTATGACCTGGATCTGTATGGTATTGTGTTGATAAAAATAGTATGAAGAAGTTTCTTACATCGAATATGCGAAAAGTCACCCATAGCTGCCTTGACGGTCAGGGTTCAAATCCCCTCCCAGGTACTAAGTGTAATAATCGAATTTGCGACGTATGACCTGGATCTGTATGGTATTGTGTTGATAAAAATAGTATGAAGACTTATCTGACATCAGATATGCGTAAAGTAACCCGTAGCCCCCTTGATGGTCGAAGGTTCGTTTCCCATTCTGGTGGTCGGTGGTAAATTCGAATTTGCAATTTTTGGCCCAGAACATTACGGTATTGTGTTGATAAAAATAGTATGAAGACGTTTCTTACATCGGATATGTGCAAAAGTCACCCGCAGCCTCCTTGAATGTCGGGGTTCGATTCCCCTCCCAAGTACTAAGTGGAATAATCGAATCTGCGATTTATGATCCGGATCTGTATGGTAATTCGCTGATAAAAATCGCATAAAGACGTCTCTTAAATCGGATAGGTATGCGAAAGTTCACACCTAGCGCCCTTGAGGATCAAGGTTTTCGATTCCCCTTCCTGTATAAGGCAGCAAATCCGAATTTGCAATGTATGACCCGGATCCGTACGGTATTGTGTTGATAAAAATTGTATGAAGAAGTTTCTAACATCGGATGTGTGAAAATTTACACCTATCGCAATGCAAAAACAGCAGTTGCTCTTTGTGTTCTTCTTTCTTGCTATATCCTTTGCCTTCAAAGAATTGAACAGATGACTGCAGTTCTACAGAGCTAAGAGAGTGCTTTGAAATAATAATAATAATGATAATTGTTGTTTTAAGGGGCCTAACATCTAGGTTATCGCCCCAGAGTGCTTTGAGATTGTATTGCTATTGTCTGTAATTCCACATCTGTGAAGTATGTGTGATGCAAGAACAGTGCTTAATTTGTTCACATGCACGCGTTTGCCCCGCGGCTGTGCAATGGAGTATTTTACGGACTTCTAAAATATTGGTGGAAACGTCTCTCGATCGAACCTTGAGCCAAGTTCTCTAACAGAAAATCTCAAAGCCATATTTGAAAATAAAATCAGTGCTACCAACTACTGAAATTTGAAGTTGGATATCTCAGAAGGTGTTCATGGGAACTGTTCCAAAATTGGCACACACACAGACCACATTTCAGATTAATTTTCAGGAGCCCATATATCATAGTGCTGCCAATATGATTCTACATGCCCTGATTGATTCAATGTTTAGCTGCACGTAACATCCATACTAAAAGAAATGGATTTCTTCAAAAATTGGCACATTTGTAGCTCATAATGTTTCAGATTCATTTTTAACAACCTGTGAATGGCAGTGTTGCCAAAATAATTTTACGCGTGCTGACAGGTTCAATGTTTAACTGCATGTGACGTCCATAACTACTAATGGATTTCATCAAAGTTTGTAAGTGCGATGTTGATATGACTGCTTATTACAAGTCACCACAGCTATCAACTCGGTATTAATAATCTCAAGTCTTTTGAACCCCAGATTCAATGTCTTTGATTAGGTGTTGTAACCGAATTTATTCAGTTACAGTAGCTCACCCTCGGGTTTTGCCTTGTGCAGTTAGTTTGGGGTATTTTATTCGTATCTTATTATATTGGGTTAACATGGGGTTGCAGAGGTGATTTTTATTGCGCCTGTGTGTTTTTGTGGACAGATTCATATTTGGATGGTCTGGACAACCTAGGATCACTGTTTATTAATTATCGGTTTTTGGATATTTGATATTATAAAATACGGGGTTTTACGATTTATTAAGTTTTGGGAATAAGGATATAAGACTGTTTTAAGTAGAAGCATTATTTCATTTTGGTTTGGGGTTAATTGCTTTATTTTGGCCTAGTAATGTTAAAGGTTAGATTCGTGGCTGTACTATAAAGGTACAAAGAATTGATATTTTCGAGTGCTGGATATGTTACATACCCGGAAAAGACAGGCAGTAATTCGGCTCGTGTGGGATTACCTAGGCTATTTATGGCATGAACTCCCATGAACTTCGTGAGGAATACCATTGTGTGACGTCAGTGTGGATTTCGACGGTCTGATGTTTATGTGTTGACGCGGATATTCCGCTAGGAGCGGGCTACGCACAATTTTGTTCCGGCAGAAATTTTGGGGTTATGGTATCCTTACGCGAGTGCATATAATGGCATGTCTGGCGTTCTGAGCGTGTCTTATTGCTTTATCGGCAGAACACTGATCTACTAACGCCCAGGGTCGTTTCACGTGACATGGTTTCCGTAACGAACAGTTAGAGATCGTCTTCTTGCTATTACAGCGAAAGTCCGTTTGTCTACTTGCATTTTAGTGTCGTTATTACTCGATCATGGTATCGTAATACGAACGAGCAGTGACTAATTTTAGCTATCCTTTGAGCTCTTACGAGCTATTGGATGCTACGTACATTTCATGGGTCCATCCATACCATGGGCTGTTGGTAACAACTTACCACGCCTGAAGGATAATTCTGTCGTAAACATTTCATCGAAGTCATGCGAGAATGGAGACGGGAACGAGCAGTTCGACAAGGAAGAAAGTGGAGTGAACCAGTCGTAACGTGTGTAGATATTCTGTGTACAAGTGAAATATGTATAGGGGGCTGTTATGCCTAGGCTTGATATGGCCGTAAGTGCTTTCTTGCTCTCAGAGCCTAAATTCAGTGGCAAGGTACTGTATAAAGTTTGAGCACGAGTGTATGAAGGGTATTTTTGTTGTATATTTGTGTATATATGTGTTAGTACAGCCAATAGATTCTCTCTTTAAAATTCATGTGTGTTTATATTCCTGTCTTGCATGAACCTGGTACATCAGCAAACGCATGCCAAATGCCCTACGCCTGGGAGATATGGGGTTTCATAGTCGGGGCAACAGCTATGTATTTATTTCTATTTTATTCAGGAAGACCCATATGGTCAACCTTGGCGCCCATTCAAAGTCGGGAAGTAACGTTAAAATCACTTATGGCCTGTATTTAAAGGCAGTAAATTCTGTAGGTTTGTGGTAAATGAGGGTAGTTAAAGTTAAATCAACTCCAGCGAGGAGGTGAGAGTGTTACAGTGTATGGAATAAACTTACAACTTAGCACACCGTAAAGTCAAGATATTTTAGACTTAGTTATATGCACGTTTATAATGTTCAATGTTCAACTCCATGTAACTGCCATACTAATTTACGGGCCTGTACATAATTTTTTCCACGTACAATGTGTGCCTTAGCAGCCATAAGCATGCATATTATGAGATTAACGGGACTACCAATTGCCTATTGTCCGTCCAGAGTTAAGAGTGTACTACGGGCTCTTATGGGCTTTTACATTTAGCGGACTCCCCCAGAATTGATGACTTCGAAGTCTTTAAAACTGGATTTTCACTATGTTATTTAATAGGTTAATGGTCATGGGTGGAGAGTACATGATCCTCAGCATTCATTTAATGATATGTAATTCTTACATTCTTGATATGCAACATGATTATGTAATGTATCTGACAGCAGCGCGCGCGCTGTAGTACGCGTCTTAGCTCTCCACTGAACGCACGAGTGCAGATCTCTCCAAGATATTTGAAACAGTGTTGGAGTGTAAGGATCGTTTTGTGTAATATAAAAATAATTGTGATTTAGGTATAAGTGGCATTAAATATATGGCTGATGTTCCGTTTGCGAAACGTAAACCCGGGGATATTTTAAAGCGCAGAGAACGACAGATAGTTTGTAACGTCTACAATTATATAAAGACCAAGAATCAGGAGAAAAGTGCTGCTGTACGTTTTTGAAAAACCCATGATGATATTATAGTATTATTATTATCATTAACTACTCACCTGCAGTAATGTGCGTAACAGAACTTTCATGCAGTTAAATTACGCGATTTGTGCCGAATGAGAAGCTTGTAGTTTTGTGTAAAATAAACCGCTAAGGCTCATTACGAAATGGAAAATGATTGTTTTGAGAAATATTTTAAAGAACAGATTGTCGCAAATTTCCCACATCAGTCTGTATTATTTGCCATTCATTGTCCAATGTACGTTGTGCCACTGAATTTTTTGTTTACTTTCTTTCATCTATACTGAGCTGCAATCGCCAGAATCCAGTATTCGGGAGATAGTGGGTTAGAACCCCACTGTCGGCAGCCGTGAAGATGGTTTTCCATGGTTTCCCAATTTCACACCAGGCAAATGCTGGGGCTGTACCTTAATTAAGGTCACGGCCACTTCCTTCTCACCCCTAGCCCTTTCCTTTCCCATCGTCGCCATAAGACCTATCTGTGTCAGTGCGAAGTAAAGCAACTTGTAAAGAAAATCTTTCATCTACGCGTGTAATAAATGTGAAGTATCATATAATAAGAACAAAATTACTTGTTATTTCCGGGTACTCTCTTCGCCTCTGCAGATGAAAGTGACTCACTGGGATCCGTGTAGGTTTCGTTGCGACAGATGATTTGTATCCTGTCACTGACCTAGGAGAATATATTGCCATATTACGTATTAAACTTGATCCGTATCTAACGGATGACTCAGGTTAGCTTTCATGTCATTTCAATTGTTTTGTTATAGCCATACCGTACGTAACTAAAATGTAAATAAATAGTAAATTGTCGCAGTATTTATAATCCGTTCTAAGCATTGTTATGTAAATCAATTACTATCCTCGGCTCCCCCACACCTTCAGGGAATAACTCAGTCTTTATCTTTATTAAAAACTGATCATCCAAATTCTGTTATTCTTACGGGAATTATAGTGAAAGGTTGCAGATTATAATGGCGCGAAGGATCGAAATTCCGTCAGGATGAGGAGCTTCCTGATACTCAGTCCGGCAGCGGGCTGTACTAATCGTGTGGAGTGCTGTACAATAGCTGCCCTTCTACACTCGCTAGGCGTAGCAACGCTTGTGCCATAAGAGCCCGCAGTACACTCTTAACTCTGGACAGACAATAGTAACATTCTGAGAGCATTTGAATGCTGGACTCAATATCATAGAATCTGTTCACATAAACAAATTGAAACTCTATTTGCAGATAGATTTTTAGCAACACTCACTATATATATCAGTGTTAACAAAATAATTCTATGTACGCTTATGGGTTATATATGTATAACTGAATGTAACTCCCGTAACTTTGACAGGATTTCTGCCATATTTTGTATGTACAGTGTAATGCCATAACATAAACTGTATATATGCACATTCTCAGATAGAGCACTGCTGACAACAACCTATTAACTCTCTCTGAGCATTTGAGCCATAGACTATCAATATCTCAGAATCCACTGCTGTATTACACCAAAATATTTCAGTTATATTTTGAACAAATCGTATAATGACAGTGCTACCAGCAGAATTCTGTAGATAAAGGTATTACTGTAAATCAATCTAAATGCAGGGATAAGGATTGAATATTAAATTTTAAGAAGAGTAGGCTAATTAGTTCTTCAGGGAACTACTTGTTATAACATCTGTAATTGAGTTCGCCTCCAACTCCTCATATATGAAGAGTAGGCTATTTAGTTCTTCACGGAACTACTTGGTATAACATCTGTAATTGAGTTCGCCCCCTACTCCACATATATGAATCATCGTTCTGAGAGCACAAACAACCTCTAAGAACACATCCTGAAACAAAATGCCAGCCTCTAAGTGCTTGCATGTTGCAGCTGAACAGGCCATCTGACTCCTAACATCTAGGTTATCGGCCCCTAGGCAACAAAGGAAGCGTACATAGGTACAAGAATGAACATAATCCTATTTGCTGATGATGTTCTGATTTGGGGAGGAAATGGGAATGTGGTACTAGAACAGCTGGATGTATTGAAGGAAAATATTAAAAAATGGGAAATGAAAATCGGTGTAGAGGACTTATTTTAATCGATGTATATTAGTAGTACTTACCTTGTACAACTTGTTTTAACTTCATTAGACTTGAAATTCCAAAGAAAACTGAAATTACTCAGATAATAAGCACTAGTAAAATTCGTAATTATTATGTTGGGAGAATGTGCGGAAAATGCATTCTGGGAGAAAAATGTCGGCAACTGTGCGTTAAGAAATTTTACTGGTATTATGGTCCTTGGAGATGGCGAGATTTTAAGCAGGGTTGGCGACAATGTGCTCGCACCTGAAAACAACTTAACTTCAAGAAATGCAACCATAAACCAACATTTACGTAGGCATAGGGGACGGCTGTTAATGTTGCCTAACCTGTTTTGATCCAGTAACTTAATTAAGCTGTCCCGGACTATATCACTGAGCACGACCGCTATCTAGCGTGCTGTGTGCCGGTCACTCGTGTAGCGCGAGTCATAGCCTGCAGGCAGAGAGACAGACTCCTTTCTTCTGACAAGGTCACGCCAGATAATAAGCTCACAGCAGCATTGTGCAACCAACCAGAAAACAAATACGACTGTGCCAAATGACGATGCTGGCTGTTTGCGCCGGGTGGTCATAGGCCGCAGGCAAAGAGACAAGACTACTTTCTTCTGACAAGGTCACGCCTACTTATAAGCTAGCAGCAGCGTGGGCAACCAATCGGTGTATAAAAACGAGTGTGCTGTGACGATGCTGACCGCTTGCATAGCGCGAGTCATAGCTCGCAGGCACAGACTTTTCTCCTGACAAGGTCATGCCAGGTTAAGCTCGCGGCAGCATGTGCAACCGATCATCGCACAAATACAAATGTGCTAAGTGACTATGCTGGTTACTCACATCGTGTAGTCATGGGCCGCAGGCACAGAGACGAGATTAATTTCTTCTGACAAGGCCACGCCAGGTGATAAGTTCACCGCAGCCTGTGCAACCAAACGGTTCAAATACGAATGTGCAGGAACGATGCTGACCGCTCACATAGCGTGCGTCATAGCCCGCAAGCACAGAGATGAGACTACTTTCTTCTGACAGTCACGCCAGGTTATAAGCTCGCGGTAGCATGTGCAACCGACCGCCGCACAAATACGAATGTGCTATGAGACGATTATGCGAGGAAATACGGTATTCCTCATCATCATCATCAATTTCCGTTCTCCAGCTTGGACCGGGTGGGGGCAAATATGACACCCCTCCACTTTACTCTGTGTGTCCACCATCCTTCCTCAACCACTTAACTCCACTCCAGAATTAGTTCTCTCACACTGTCTTCACCAAATCCATCCATCGTACTCTAGATCTTCCTCGTCCTCTTTTTCCAGTCATCCATCTCTCCAACACTTGTTTCGGCTTCTATCATCATTCATCCTTTCCACATGTCCACACCATCTCAATCTGTTCCGCTCCAGCTTATCATTCAGTTTCTGTACATTCACTTCCTTTCGTATGTCTTCATTTCTCACTCTCTCTCCCCCAAGTCTTCCGTACTCTACTCCATAGCAATGTCAATGTTAGAGAACTGAACCTAGAGTGGAGTTCAGTGGTAGAGGAAGGATGGTGGATAGACCGAGTTAAGTGGAGAGTGTCATATTGTCTCCGACCAGGTCTTAAGCGATAATTGACAGTAATGATCTTGATAGTATTTTTTTTTAAACTTGCTCACAATTATAAGATGAAGACATAGCCCTTGAATTATATGCCCTTGCAGCCAACAAAAACAAGGATATTAAAGTAGATACCAAGGTTAAGGGAATTAATTTTTGAAAACCACCTAATTACGGTGTCTGAGATTTAACTTCTTAGTAGAAAGAATAAAAATTTTAATGCAACTTTATCCATCTAGAAATTGCTACCTACCATTACAAATATCTCCATCGCAAAGGGGACGGAGATCAGGTATCCCATGACAGATTACTTCATTCACCGATGTGCAACAAGAACGAGGAAACTGATAGTAATTTAAAGGTGAAGGGTAGCACTCTCGTTCGATGCAAGCCTCATGGACAACACGATCAATATCATCAGCAGTGACCCCAGCAGTGATGATTTTTGCTGCCTCGTCTAGCACCTCACGTCCCAACTACGGAAAGAAAGAATTTTTGTTCACGTTACATGCAAAACAGAACAGTACTGTATTACAAACACAGTGGGGTGAGTAAACCAGCTCTCATGGCCAAACAAACAAGGCCACCTGAAATATTGAGGGAAGTTTAACCTAAAATGACATATCAAGAATAAAATGACATGCAGTACCTATATTATTTGCATATGTAGGCTACTACCAGAACATTTTAAAATGTTGAGCTTTTGTGTGTGTGTTTGGTTAGTATACAACTCCACTGAAGCAAAGTGTAAGATGGTAACACCTACCAACCAAGTGACAGTTAAAGAGGCAATAAGAAGGCAGCAAGATGGCACTTGGATAGTAGCAAAGAGTAAGGGGGTAATGAAGGGCAACTTTCCTCCTCACAATATAGCAGTTAAGAAGCAATAAGGTGGCACTTACACGAGTTTTAAAAAATATATTGCAATGGCAAAAATATTAAGGAATAAGGTAGCAGTAATTAGTAAGGTGGTAGTTAAGTGTAGTGAGGCTGTTTACGAGGCAGCTAAGAGGCAGCAAGGTGGCACTTAAATACTAACAAAGTGTAAGATGGTAACACCTACCAACCAAGTGACAGTTAAAGAGGCAATAAGAAGGCAGCAAGATGGCACTTGGATAGTAGCAAAGAGTAAGAGGGTAGTGAAGGGCAACTTTCCTCCTCACAATATAGCAGTTAAGAAGCAATAAGGTGGCACTTACAAGAGTTTTAAAAAATATATTGCAATGGCAAAAATATTAAGGAATAAGGTAGCAGTAATTAGTAAGGTGGTAGTTAAGTGTAGTGAGGCTGTTTACGAGGCAGCTAAGAGGCAGCAAGGTGGCACTTAAATACTAACAAAGTGTAAGATGGTAATACCTACCAACCAAGTGACAGTTAAAGAGGCAATAAGAAGGCAGCAAGATGGCACTTGGATAGTAGCAAAGAGTAAGAGGGTAGTGAAGGGCAACTTTCCTCCTCACAATGTAGCAGTTAAGAAGCAATAAGGTGGCAGTAGGTGGCACTTAAACGAGTTTTAAAAAATAACATTTTTAGCTGTTCTGTAAGTTGTATTGATTTAGTGACATTCAAAGAAAAAAAATACAAACATCATCATGGAAGTAAAAATAATTTTGAGGTTAGGGTTCCCATAGTGAAATATTGGTAAAACTTCACAAGAGGGTTTCACAATGGTTTTGCCTAGACCAATATTTTCGCCCAGACCAATGGTGGATTGATAGCGCGGCCCGCTAATAGATAACACCCCTGTTTTTTTGTCACGCACAGTGGGGGAAGTCGGCCATCAATAATCTTTATCCAGGTCAATAGTTTTTCCTTTTATTTCATGTCGTGAAACCCCCTCGTAAAGAATTAATGAAATTTTTACCATATTTAACCCTTCCCGAGTGGATGCTTTTATGGCTCCGAGTGGAATTTTTTTTTTCTTCAAAAATTCAAAATACTGTATGTACCGGTAAATTATATTTTTCATGCACTAAATTTAACTAGAACTTGCATATATTTTGCTTACCTGTTGATACTTGAAGTTTGAGTAGCATCTGAAGGTTGTCAAGATAATTAATAATTATTAATTAATAATAATAATTAAGTGTGGAACACTTCAAACCATCACTCAAATCCAAAGCAGACACTATATCTTCATCATTCCATAGCCTTTTCTGTGAAATTATGCTCACATCACCAAATAAAACAGCACAAAATTGCACTCACTTAACCAAGTACGCAATGACACGTGCGTTCATCTGAAGCAACTACTGCCTGCGGGTATTTGTGAAGTCAAAGAGGTCTCTACGGGTGACATAATTAACTACCAAACATTTGCCTGCATAGTAGTGCCATCTCCTGGGTTTGACATTAACTATTTTGACGGCAAACAGCACCGGATTTAAATGTAAGAATTATCTGGATATATTAGTTTTCCGCTCGTGGCTGAAAAGCATGCTCCGGATATATCCGTATTCCGCCCGGGAAGAGTTAATAAGAACTATGAATGCAAATCCTTGCCATAGCAAAATCCATGCAAAGATTGTATGGAAACCTTCTACTTCTTTGCAATATCAAGAGTAGGTAAGAATATATATGCAAGACCTACAACGAGTTTGAATTTCCCCACTAAACAGCACGAGAGTGACACCAAACATCCTCTCAAAACTATTTGGGCAGCAAGATTCCCACAAAACTATGTGGGAGTGGTGCCGAACATCCTCGTAAAGGAGCAGTGATAATTCCACAGAACGGAAAGAAAATGCCACCTTATTTCCCCTTATATTCCACAAGCTTTCAGCATAAACTTTTAAGTTCATCATCAATAATCAACATTGCCATCACCACCACTATTACAACACACCCAATTTATTAATTTGGCATTAACCCCTCAGGCCGGCTATTTAATCCAGAGCTGCTCACTTCTCAAGCGGTATTTAAATTGAAGCTCAGCAGAGGTTTAGAGACCCATCAAGTTAAAAAGTTAAATAATTAATAATGTTAAATTGGTGAAAAACAAAGTAATGAAAATTTTAGGACTACTTACCGAGATTATGTCCAATGTTTATCAGCAATATATGTGACGACTGCTGTTCAGGGTTGTCCATAATCACACGCAATATTTACAAAAATATATAATTTGGATAAGTTCCACTTTTGGTATTTGTTTCAGGTATATTTACAATGAAAGCAAGATATTTACATGATAATACTCAATCTACATATTTACATAGGTACTAAAAGGGCATTCCTTTCGCATTTACAGGGCTTCCAGTGAGGTACGGCAGCCAAAAAAGTACAAAAAGTAAATATCCCATTTTTTATAGTGAATAAAAGTAAATATTTTTTCAAAGAAAAAGTAAAGAAAAGTAAACGAGCAAAACATTAAATACGAGCTTCCCTCGAGGTAACGACGCAGTGCAAAGACCTTTAGTACAGAAACGCATGTTCCCGTTACCCGTCAGAAGGCCACAAGTACTGTCGCGATCATAAGTAATGGGATACCCTCTCTACTACAAACGCTTGTGTATGTTAAGAGGCACAAGAAAGTTCTCTGAATCCAAGTAACACATCTTAGCAAGATCTCCAACTTTAGATCTTAACATTATTTTGTATGTCTTACTGTTTGAGAGTTACACGCGTTTGAAGTAGCGAGGGTGTCGCATTACTTACGATCGCGATAGTACCATACTGGACAAATTATAAATTACAAAATTGACCCATTACAGCTTACCGCGGTCATATTAATAGTTGTTTCAAAGATTTAAAATACCGGTAGCTGCATATTTTTTTTCCGTAGCTAGTTGAAACATTTCTTAATTACTGTATATACACTGTACATACATAAACAAATATTTGAACGGTGTGGTATGCAAAACACACTCTTTCTATTTAAAACAAAAAATATATACCTATATTTATGCACAATTCTTGGATAAACAATAAGGCACCTTGTTAAAAGGTATGGAACAGAGGGGGAAAAACACACACATTCAAACGTTATACATATTTTATTATATAAAATAAAATGGAATTAAATAAAATAACTCAAAACTACAATCTTACACCATAAGAGTAGTCTCATACTGACAGAATTAAAGTAAAACGTAACATTGGTTTTGGACTAGAATTAGTAATCAGTTAGGCATTAGTCAGTCTTCGGTTTCTTCGAAAAAAATGATGATATGAGTGACGCCTTTCTCTTGTCCAATTTTTTTTCTGAAGAGCTTTTGTCTTCATCTCCTTGTCTTTCCCTTTCTTCTTCACAGCTTGCGCTCCTTCCAAGTCATTCTTCTTGATAGCTTCTTTTAATCTGTTCGTCGCTTCATCAAGAAGAGTGCCGGCCGCTTTTACCTGTTTTGAGTCTTCAGTCTTTGCTTGTTTCACCTTTTCTTCCAGCTTTTTAATTTCCAATCTTCCTTCCTCCATCTTTTTGGTTGCTTCGATTACAAGTCTCTTTTCTTCTTTAAGTTTCTTCTGATTCTCTGATTCCTCTTTAACTTTCCTCTCTTTGTCAAGTTTTTCCTGGTACTTCGAATGAGCAAATTTGGCTGCGGTAATCAAATCGGGAGTTATGGGAATGTGGCTTGTTCTCAAAGTGTTTCAATCCGTGGCAAATGTTAAGTTTGGCGTTGAGTGTTGCGCACGACATTGCTGAACGGTCAGGAGACAAAACTCTGCCGGACAGAGAAAAACCTCTTTCCACTTCACTACTGCCATGAGCTAAAGACAATGAGGCTTTGACAAGGCACTGAATCATTGGCTACTTCGCTTCGTTGGATGCATTTTTAAGGGAAAATACCTTTTTCCAATATTTCCCCCCGGGTAATTGTTCATCGGAATTATCAATTTGCTGTTCTACCTGCAGCAACGTCCATTCATCGTCAAGGCGACTTTCGGCCACCTCCAATGGCATGCAGCGGGCAACTTTAGCCATGCTAGGAGAAGTGGATTTGGTTCTCTCGGAAGGTTTCAGAAATGTGAAATGTTTCGCGGCATCGTAAGCTAGTACAGATTTCTGTCGTAAATATTCACCGGCAGCAATGAAGTGCTCCTGAACATCCTTCTTGAATTTCAGGGCATCGACGCCTGGGACGTATTTCAGGGCATCTTGTGTTTCCTTCTGCCTTTGTATGAGGTCTTTTCAAGACATTTAAAATACTTCTATAGAGGGTGCTCATTAGAAGCTGCTTGCTGCCGTTTTTGGGCAAAAACTCTATGAAATAAACCTTGAGGGCAGCCCACTGTTCTATCAACCTTTTTGCTGCCGGTGCCAAAGTGAGCCATCGCTATCCCAAGTGCTTGATGAATCTGTGATTTGGCAACTGAAGCTTGGTTTGGTCATCACAAAGTCCTCCCAGCGACTAGGAAAGTCATTAAAAAACAAATATACTTTCACTGCAAAATCACTTATGTCGAAGCCGAATTTTTCAAGTCCTTACAAAAATGCATTGTGTACGACGTGCAGATTGCAAGTTCCAATATCGACAAGTTTTTTCCCCCCCATTTTGTTTACAAGCACGTTCATTAGTCTTATAACAGCCTTATTAACAAAAGGTCCATCACAGCTCAACATTAACAGTCTAGAAATGGCTAGAACTGCATTTTCTAAAGCCTTTACCAAGTGTTCAATAATAATTTCTGCAGCTGCATGGCCAAAAAAAAAAGTCTCTAAATGACGTCCTACGATCCTATCTTCCATTTTCGACCAGAAACGAACCAATGT
Source organism: Meconema thalassinum (assembly GCA_946902985.2). Classification (NCBI taxonomy): domain Eukaryota; kingdom Metazoa; phylum Arthropoda; class Insecta; order Orthoptera; family Tettigoniidae; genus Meconema; species Meconema thalassinum. Next base: position 1,343,237,425 of record OX336389.2, read on the forward strand.
CTGCAGTTCTTTCAGTCCTTCATTATTCCTTGTTTCGTCAAAACACAGGGAGTAGTCAGATTGCATGGCATCCCCTAACATCATTTTTCTAAAGTGTGGACCCAGTGCTTGTCATCAAATACCCTACTTTAGTTCGACCTAAACTGAAATCCTCGCCTACTCCCGAACCAAACATATGTTTAAATAAGTCCGAAATATGATCACAAGAAGATGCGGAATAATTGGACACCAAACATTTGATAACCCACTGGAGCTCTTGCCTGTACATCTTGTCCTTAAGGGAAACCACACCCACTAGATAATATTTTTCAGTCGAGATACCCGTTGAAGCCGGAATTCCAGAGCTTGAAGATGTGGCTGAGCGCTTCATAAATCGTTGCTGGGTTGTATCCCATCTTGCCTCTGCATTTTTTTTGTGTTTTCCGGTCAGCACATGTTGGTTGACAGCGTTTACTCCTTTCTTGGCACAGTCAATTGAGAACTCGAAAATTTCGCAAAAAGCTGTAGTTTTCCCTTTGATTGATAACCACATAGACACCTTGTATCCCAGCGAATCAACCAACTCCAACCAAGAGCTCTTTGTGTGGCACGTCATGACCCTAAAAATAACAAGAAATAGCTATGAGAATACCAAAGCTCATAAAGGGGTCAAACAAAAATAACAGTGGCTCTGGAGAACCACGTTCAAATTTGTAACATGTCATTCGCATCACTAGAAAAATCAGTTTAAAAAGTCGCAGTTCGACACGAAGCCCCCCCACCCCCTCTTTTTTTCCCGTAATGTACGCCTACAATGTCACTTTTTGACTCCCCATCCCTTCTCATCCTAGACAACTAGTAAATAAATCGGTAGCCACTGAAGCAAGTAGCCTATTGCGGGATTAGCTGACAATTACCGCCCCCCCTTGGACGAACAATTTAACATAAGGAAGTTTTTCAAGGAAGAAGTTCTAAAACAATTTTACATTTCCCTAATACGAAAAAGCTTTGACAAAACATAATGAAACTATGCTAAACTATCACGTTCATCTTTAAACCAAATCAATTCCTCCCCCTCCCCTACACCACAAGTCCAGCGTGGTTGGGGAAATAAAGTTAAAGCACGATGAAGGGAAGTGATCGTTACTAGAATATAATTTAGGATAGGAGCGTACTTACCTCATAATAAAATTAAACTACAGAAATCATCGCTAGGTATGCCACACCATAATTTCTCTCACCGGAAACGAACCAACAACCCCACCTTTTCCCCCACCTCCAATGTTACAATGCTTAAAAGACAGCATGTAAAATTCGACCTACCCTAGACATATTCAAACTACACAGGGCATCTGCACCAAAATGAACGAACGATCCGTCCCCTCCCCCACCTCCCCTCCCCAACAGGTTAAAATCCGGCCTGATGTTCCTTACCAGAATACTAACATTTTAAGGAGCACTTTCTTTAATAAATTACACAAAGCATGGATAGTTTGTACCGTATTATTGTCACATTATTTTTTCTCTCACAGATAGCGAAACAACGACCCCTCCCCTCCCCACCTCCAACAATACTTATAAAACAGGTAAGAATTCAAACTTTAGTGTTCGTTACGAGAATGGAATATACTGTAACTTTAGATAGTATAATACTTCTCCTAAGAAATTTCAACTTCACAAAGCATCGCTAGTACGTATTGCCACACCATTATTTTTCCAACAGAAAACGAACCAATGACCCCTCTTCTCCTAAACGCGACAACGCTAAGAAAACAGGTTAAAACCCAACCAAGTGTCCCTTACAAGAATAGAATATAATTTTAGACAGAATTTCCCCACATTAATTTAATCAAACCATATTTAGTACATATTACACCGACAGGATTTCTCTCTCAGAAAACGAACCGGTGACTCCTCCCGCCCCCGCCCCCGCCCCCTTTCCCAACTCCAACACTACAATGCTTAGAAAATAGGATAAAACCCGACCAAGTGTCCCTTCGAGAATACTGTAATTTAAGGTACCGAGTAGTGTTGTACTAAGAAATTCGAAGTGCACAAAGCATCACTACGTATTGCCACAACAATGTTGCTCTTACAGAAAGCGAAATAATGACCCCTCTTCTCCCCCACCTCTACAGCTACAATACTTAGAAAACAGAACGAACATATACTCGAAAAGCCCTTTGAATCACTGCAAACCACAAAGATGTGTTATAAAATAAATGGTATCTAAGGCCACATTTAAACAACTAAAGCGAATTCCCATGCTATGTAGGCCTAATCTTGACCCAGGCTTAGATTGTTCACGGATAGGAAGCATATCTTCCTAAACGTAAGTCTTTGGTCCTAAACATCAGTCACTAATAGGTATCACATAAATTACACTTAAGTACTTACCGAGTTGACAATGCACTTGCCGCCCACACCGTGTGCAACAACAAACACAGCGCTCGATGTAAACACGACTCGTCACGGCACAGTAAACGCTACGCCATCTGAACGAGGATCGCGAGCTCTATTCTACAGCCGGCCGGTAGATGGCGCGGCATGGTCCGAAGAGGTTCGAAAACCTTAGTCCGGCTGGAGAATCTCTTTCTTGATTTATAACTAGAGCGCGCTGCACACGCGGCAGAGAAGACGCTATGGCTAGCGCGGCACAAGGTATAAATAATAATTGCACAGCAGCGATAGGCAGAAAAGAAAAAAAGTAAATGAATTCCGTAAAAAGTAAATGAATTTCAAAAAAAGTAAATAAAAGTAAGTCTTTTAAACAAAAGTAAATAAAAGTAAATAAAAGTAAATCGCTGGAAGCCCTGCATTTACAGGATTAATTTTGTGTGAAATTCCTTGAAACAAAACTCAAGATACAGCCCAACTTCACAGTCCGGCCACCAGTATACTGTGTCCTTCCGTTTGTTCTTTTGTGCCTTACATACAGTACATTTCCTTTGGGGCCTAGCTTCTGATCCAGTTGGCAGAAATTTCTCTATAAAATGCCTTTCCACTAGCCTTGCTGGTGGGGGGTTTATTGAGGGGCGTTCATACTTACGAGCAGTTATTTAATGGCCTATGAATCGGTAGAATTGATTTTACTAAATCTAGTCTGTAAGCCATATTTTTATACATCACTTTTGTGACCTTTGCCTTTCCACAGCATACGGCTGTGTCATTTAGTCCTTCTTGTCTACTCCTCCCATACAGGACTTGTATTCAAAAATGCATTTAGGTTTCTCAATTTCCTTTTCCCTAATTGTTATGCAGACCATTTCATTGGTATGAAATGTAGAAATGAAGGAGACATCCCTCTTATCTTTCCATTTAAACACCATTACTCCGTTGCTTTCCACAGCAATGGTTTCGCCCTTCTTTAGTTTTTTACACATGATTGGATCCGGAACATTCTTTCTATTCAGTCTGAGGGTGCCAGACACATTTATGCCCTTTTATCTGAGAATAGAAAGTGATGGAGAATTAAAATAATTGGCTATCCACAGCGTGTGCTCACAAAGTTTGACCACAATTTTTGAGCTCTTCAAATCATCAGGTACCTCAGCTGAAGATGTGATATCTGTAGCAGCTCCACTGTAAACAATAAATGACCACAGATACCCAGAGGAGGATTTGCAGAGCTCAAAATTTTGATTCCGTTTTTTGCAGCTTTTAGGGGAATATAAATTTTTATTCCAAGTCTGCCTTTCCAGAGTGTAAGCGACTTTTCTACGGAAATACCTTTGGTGGGGCGGTGCATTTTGGGAATCCGACCAGCCTCCGGGCTGACTAACGGACAGACAGGGATGTAGGATGTCTGAAAATTTTCGTGTACAATTTCCAGGAAAGGCTGAATTTTGAAAAGCTTTTTAGACCCCTTATATGTATCCTGTGTAGAATTGTCAACAGAATGTAAATATCGCAATACTAGTTCCAACCTGTCCCGTGCCATTGTTTGAGGGAATATAGACGTTTCTAAAAATCCATCCCTGGTGATATAGCACTTCAGGGTGGCTTTCTGCATTATCCCCATCAGAATTACAAGCCCCAAGAACACACAAATTTCCTCCCGTCACTGGCTCCCACTCCCTGGCGCGCGACCTTGGTTTCAAGGGCTTGCCAAGTATACATCCTGCTACGTACCTATTTGTTTCTCGAACAATTAGTTCAATCACTTAGTTGTAGAAAAACAGCAAAGAAGCATCTAAAACAGACGTGAAATGCTTTCTTGTACACGGCATAGCCGTGAAGGGGATCTTTTGGACTACTGAACGGCGGACGATGTACAGTAATTACAACTGAAGCTTTTTCTTCTTTATCTGCGCTGTCTGACACTTCTCCAGTAACCTCATGCTGTGCAATGTCACTGTCCGCATCACTACTGAAAATATCACTTCCCAATCACTTCCACTACTGTCATCTATCAAACCAATAATCTCTGGGCCCGTAAGAGAATGAGACTGCCCGGTCATTCCTCTGCGACTGAGTAGCCTCTAGCCTGCAAGCAAAATATTATCTGCGAAGTATTTGCCTTTGGTGCTTCCCCTTCATAAGTGGCAAGAATTCTCAAGTTAGATATAGTTCACAAAACATTCTCAAGATTGCAGGAAAGGATGGGGTACCTTGTAAAACAACTAACTTGAAAATCAAAAGAGCGTGTTTAATGTTCTTTCCCTGATCGATATGAGTCATAAGCAATGGATATCGATCAATTTCGTATTAGTTCAAATTGTGAAAAAGAGATGGCATGAAAGTGTATTACTTCTTGATTCATAAGGTGAAAAAATCCTGCGAAGCAGAAGTGTTGCATGTGTAATAGGCATTCCAACTTTCGTCTGCACTGGCCGTTCGTGGTACGTCAACCCGGCTGAACGAGTAGAGTCCAGCGGACGTGCAGTGTACGGCGAACCAGCTTGAGGGGTTAAGATAGCCTACTGAAGAAGGCACATAAGGTTGTGCTGAAACATGTACTGAAAATAATAAATTACAGATAATAAAAATTGTATTGGTAAGATGGATAGCTTTTCAAATTCCCATGAGGGAGTTTCAATACCTTTGACCAATCTTTCTTTATTGGCATGACATATGAAGGGGTTTCAACATATTTGGCCAATCTTTCTGTACTGGGTTGATATATGAAGGAGTTCCAACACATTTGGTCAATCTTTCTTTACTGGGTTCATATATGAAAAAATCCCTCCTCATTTGATCAATCTTTCTGCACTGGGATACATGATGTAGTTTCAACACATTTGGACAATCTTTCTATACTGAGTTCATATATGAAAAAATCCCACCTCATTTGGTCAATCTTTCTGTACTGTGTTGATACATGATGTAGTTTACACACATTTGGACAATCTTTCTTTACTACGTTCATATATGAAGAAATCCCACCTTATTTGGCCAATCTTTCTGTACTGGGCGGATATGTGAAGGAGTTAAAACATAATTGGAGTGATGGGTCCAAGGTTTTTCCATCACATTTGGGGAGGGGGGCAATCTCTTTGTACTGGGTTGATATGTGAAGGAGTTTCAACATAATTGGAGTGATTGGTCCAATCATCCTCTACTGGGCTGAAATATAAATAATTTTCAAAACATTTCGGATGAGGGGGGAGGGGCAATCTTTCTGTACCGAGTTGATAAATGAAGAATTTTCAACACATTTGGGGTGGAGGCAATCCTTCTGTACTGGGTTGATATACGAAGGCATTTCAACACATTTGGGTTGGGGTGGGGCACTCTTCCTGTACTGGGTTGATATATGAAGGATTTTCAACACATTTGGACAAGCTTTAGTTACTGGGTTGATATATGAAGGAGTTTCAAAATATTTGGAAGGGTGAGTCCAATCTTTCTTTACCATGTTGAAATATGAAGGACTTCCAATACATTTGGTCAATCTATCTTTACCGGGTTGATTAATGAAGGATGTCCAACACTTTTGGAGAGATGGGTCCAATCTCTCTTTATTGGCTTGTTATATGAAGGAGTGTGCGTCAGGCCTCGGCAGCCGGCACAGTCCATATCCTCGCCGCTAGATGGGGGCTTCATTCATTCCATTCCTGACCCAGTCGGAGACTGGAAACAGGTTGTGGATTTTTTCATATGAAGGAGTGCCACATTTTGTCAATTTTTCTTTTCTGGATTGATTATGAAGACATTCCATCACATTTGGATTGCTGGGTCCAACCTTTCTTTACAGTGTTGATTAATGAAGGAGTTTTTAACACATTAGGCCAATCTTTCTGTACTGGGTTGATATATGAAGGAGTTCCAACACATTTGACCAATTCTTCTTTACTAGGTGATTGGTGAGGAAGTTTCAACACGTTTCAGGAGGAAAGTCAATAATTTTTTTGCTCCATCATGGCTACAGAGCAGTTTGCCATTTTTAGTAGGAGGAATGGAAGAAAATACCTGCAGACGTCCACTGAAACTTAGGGTGAAGACTCTCTGGAAGGATAGTGGCAAATTGCAGACCTAAGTCATACCAACATCATAGCAGCCCCAGTTAAGCAAGATCCTTCGTGGCTTTTTATTTACTATCTACCTGTGAGGCAAAAGCTCTTCAGTCACACTGTACTTCATGTTTTTTAAGCCTTCTTGAACCTTATATATTTTTTCATTAGTAAGCCACATACTTCTCCAAGGTTCATGTGATTCTTCTGAAATCCTTGGGCACCATCATAGGGTGAGGGGTGTCGGGGTGGGGATATGTGTGTGGTTCTTTCTTCTTTTACTGAAACTTGCCAGGAAAAAGGTGGTATCTATAAAATTTGATTTCTTAGTTGGCCATATTTCTAAGTGATTCCATGTCAATATACAGTAAATCCAGCAACCTCCTACAGTGAGCTGTTGAGAAACTTAAAAGATAATATATTACTCCAAAGTTTTATACCCTGCAGGCAACACGCATTCCCTCTATTTCTTCATCACTCAGGACCACAATCTGAGCAGAGCCTCTGACAGATTGTTCTGACAGTGGGGTTCCTTCAGGATGATCAGCATAGTCTGGACGTCCAATGTGTGGAGGAACAGTTCTGGGGGCAGACTGGGGGTATGGCCTCAACTTGCCTGGAAAATAGATCAATTATGCAATATTATAAATTAACTTCACTGGCAACTAAAGGATATGCCAAGTCATATCTGTTAAGGTACAGAAACCACATATGAGATTTGGTTGAAGTCCAATTGACGTTACATGCAGTTAAATATTGAACATATCACCATGCATATAATCGTGTTGGCAACACTGTCACGTATGGGTTGCTCAAAATTAATCTGAAATATTATCATCGATACCTACGAGATGTCCGGGTTAAAGGTATAATAATATAAAATTTGATAACTTGAGAAGTAGTGGAGATATTTATTGGTGGTTTGTTTCTACGAATAGGGTAACTCAAAATGTTTCTTTACATACCTAATACATCTCGATATGCGCTTCATTAGTGGCGCGACAGACATCTAATCTGTATTCCAATTCTCTCCAAGTGTTCTGGAGCATTGTATGTGTAACATTTGCGACAGCTGCACGAATGCGATGTCTCCCATAAGTCCAACCCCTCGTCCATGTCGTGGGAGACAGGCAACGTCATAAAGTAAGGGATTGCCTGGTGGGGTGAAGTACAGTGCGGACCGTGTGTGTCCCGTGACAGCTTCGGTAGCTGTGAAGGCCCAGCAGGAACCCTGAAAATTGGCGGCTAACGAGGCTCTGGTGGAGATGTTGCTGCCTTGTACTAAGTGGGGTTGGTTCCCCAAAGGCTAAGGGAAGAAAACCCTGATTAAAAATTACCCGTCCTCCAGAAGAGGTTGGACGTAGGGCTGACACCCCACTCTGTAAAAGAGGCCAAGTTGCGAAACTTCAACGAAAGAAAGCCGGAGTGATTAATGGAGACAAACTTGGCATGGAAAAGGACAATGATAATGGACCATCGGTACATGAAAGAAAGAAAAGAAATATAAAGCGTCAGTCAGATTTATATATTGGAACCTGGAATGTGAGATCTTTGTATCGCCCAGGAGCCCTGAAAGTGCTGCTGAACCAAACAATGAAGCTGAAGCAGAGTATCATGGCTCTACAAGAAGTAAGGTGTACAGGAAGTGGAATTCTAGAAAAGAGAGAAGCTAGTATATTCTATAGCTGTAGCGAGGAGAAACACGAGTTGGGCACAGGATTTATGGTACACCACCAGCTAAAGCACGTTGTAATTGGGTTTACACCTATTAATCGAAGACTGTCAGTACTCAGGATAAAGGGTAAATTCTTTCACTACTCTATAATTAACGCCCACGCTCCGACAGAAGAATCTGAGGAAGGAGAGAATTAATCGTTCTATGAACTTTTGGAAAGAACATATGATGGTTGCCCAGGCCATGACATTAAAATAGTAGCTGGTGATCTAAATGCTCAGGTGGGAAGGGAACAGATATATGAGCCAACAATTGGACCCCACAGCAAGCATACTGTAAGCAATGATAATGGAACGAGACTTAAATTATTTGCAGCATCTAGAAATATGGTTGTGGGCTCCTCATTGTTCCAACACAAAGACATACATAAAGGAACGTGGACATCGCCGGATGGAAACATAGTTAACCAGATCGATCATGTGTTGATAGATGCAAGGCACAAATCAGATCTCTTGGATGTGAGGAGCCTCAGATATCCAAATATAGACTCAGACCACTTCCTGGTGCGGGCGCGAATTAGGGCTAGGATTTCTAGTGCATTCAAAGGAACTCGACCCAACAATCCTAAATATAATATAACAGCTCTAGAATCCTCTGAAGTCAAAAAGCAGTACCAGGAGAGGATAATACAGATTCTTGAAAATACTGAAGAGTGCAACAACATCGAGTATCAGTGGGAAATGATTAAAAATGCAGTGGAGATGTCGGCGAATGAAACACTGGGAATTGAAACAGGATATAAAAGATCTCCTTGGTTTGACACTGAGTGTGAAATAGCAACAGAAGAGAAGAACACAGCATACAGAAGGACATTACAATCAAATTGTACAAGAAGAACGAAGAAGTCTATAAAGAAAAACGGATGATTGAAAAGAAGATCCATCAGAGAAAAAAGAGAGAGTGGATAAAGGCAAATATCGAAGAAATGGAGCTTTCTGAGAAATCAAAATGAGGTGAGGAAATTTTATAGAGGGGTAAATGCTGCACGGAAACCCTTCTGTAGCAAAACTAGCCTGATAAAGGATGAAACAGGGAAAATTGTTAGCAAGGGGAAAGAGGTATGTGAAAGATGGCGGCGACATTTTGATAGAATTCTCAATTTTAGAATCATAACAAGACACTCAATAGATGCACAAAGAGAAAATGACCCTGACGAAAATATAGGTCCACCAACTCTAGAAGAAGTGATAACTGCCATGAAGAAATTGAAGAACAACAAGGCAACAGGAACAGACTATATTCCAGCGGAACAGCTCAAGCAAGGTGGCAATGAATTGGAACGGACTTTCCTAAAAATAGCTACTTCAGTATGGGAAGTGGAGCAAATGCCTCAGCAATGGGAAGAAGGAATTATATGTCCTATATATAAGAAAGGAGATCAGCTTGAGTGTGATAGCTATAGAGGAATTACATTACTTAATTTGGGATACAAAGTATTCTCCAACAATCTATTTGACCGTCTTCTCCCAATTGTTCAGCGAGAGACTGGGTCATATCAGTGTGGATTTATCCCAGGAAAGTCCACTATAGATCAGATCTTCACCTTAGGGCAAATTTTAGAGAAGACAATCGAATATGGGATTGGCACGCATCACCTCTTCATTGATTACAAAGGAGCATATGACAGTATTGACAGAGAGCAATTGTACCATGCTATGATTGAATTGGGAATTCCTGGAAAATTGGTAAGGTTGGTGAGAATGACAATGAGTGGAACACGAAGTAGTATAAGAACGGGAGGAATGATGTCTGAGACATTAAATATTCAGACTGGGGTACGGCAGGGTGACGCGCTGGCATGTCTCCTGTTTAATGTTGTCGTGGAGAAGGTGATGAGAGATGCAAAACTCCTGAATAGGGGAACAATTTTCTATAAATCAGAGCAGATACTTGCTTATGCCGATGATATAGATATAGTGGCAAGAACTCGAAAGGCAATGGAAGAGACATGCATCGCCCTTGAACAGGCCAGTAGGAAAATGGGACTGAACATCAACCAGCAGAAAACTAAATATATGGCTGCTGGGAAAGCACGTAAGGACAACATGCCACCCTCAATAACCGTGGTCAATTACACCTTTGACAGAGTTGAACAGTTTAAATATCTGGGATCAACAGTCACCTACTCAAATGATACCTCTCATGAAATTAAACCGAGATTAATAGCAGTCAACAGAGCCTATTTTGCTCTAACAAGGCTTCTCTCCTGAAGGCTCTTGACCAGTATCACTAAATTGACCATCTATAAAACACTTATAAGGCCTGTGCTTACATTCGGAAACTTGGCCACTAACAGCAAAAGATACTGGAATGCTGGATGCCTTCGAAAGAAAGATACTTCGAAGAATCATCGGCCCAGTCTGCGAAAGAGAAACATGGAAGAGGAGGTACAATCATGAATTGCACAACATTTATAAAGACCCACCTATTTGAAGAATAGTGAAATCAGCCAGATTGAGGTGGGCTGGGCATGTAGCACGGATGAGTGATTTGGAAGTAACTAAAAAGGTATTAAATGGAAACCCGGGGGACAGAGAAGACGAGGTCGACCGAGAACCAGATGGATGGACGGACTTATCGAAGATCTTCGGGAAATGGGTTATAGGAATTGGAAAGCTTTAGCGCTGGAACGAGATAAATGGCGGAAGTTTGTTGAAGAGGCCAAGGTTTACAATGAACTGTAGAGCCATAGAAGAAGCACGAATGCGATGATGCAGATCTGGTACACTTGATTCTTGACAAACCCCCACAAGAAGAAATCAAGTGGCGTAATGTCGGGGCTTCTAAGGATCCAAGCAATTGATGGACTACCTATTACAATCCAGCCATCTGGGAATTCACGTTTCAAGAAATCCCTCACAAGTTCGGCATAATGGCATGGGGCACCATCTTGCTGAAAGATCACGCCACGAGGAAGTTGTGGCACAATGTACTGCTCCAACATGTCTAGATAACATGTTCCGTTAACTGCAGGCTCCACAATGAAAAATGGGCCAATAACCCTGTCCTTCAACAATCCATACCAACTCTATCACTACGGGGGGGGGGGTTCAGTTCCCGATATGCGGCAATTGTGCATGTTTACCGTGCCAGAAATATGGAATGTAGCCTCGTCTGAGAAACAGACCGAATCGAGGAATACTTCGTTTCCATAAATTTTTGCCAGAATTTTCTCTGCCAATGCCTTCCGTAGCGGCCTGTCCTGAGGTTTGATTTTCTGACGAATCTGCAGTTAGTACGCCCGTAGACGCAACCTTTTGTGGACGACATCGTGGACTGTCAAACGAGGTAACTGTAACTGCCTACTTGCTTGTCGAATTGACTTACGAGGGCTCCGCTTGAAGGACTCACGGATTAAATCAACGGTAGCCTCTGAAACTGCGTGCTTGACATGGCGGCCCGACATCGGCAGCAAGTTCCCAGATTCTCAAAGGCACCTGTCCCATTTCTAGATTGTAACGTAAATGGGAAGATCATAAGTTGGTAACAGTCCATACTCGCACTGAAATCTACGTTGTACTAGTGTAACGGATTTTAGCTCCGCGAGCGAAAGCACACAGAACACTTCTGCTGTGGAGTCCACATGGCTTCTCGTGAACAATGCAGTTACGTGCAAGTGCATGTGGTACCACCGCAAGCAAACACAGAAAACAGTTTGAGTTACCCTAGTTGTAGAAACAAACTGCCAATAAATATCTCCATTATTTCTCAAGTTATTAAATTTTATATTATACCTTTAACCCGGACACCTTGTATGTGCCAATGCTTTAAGGAATCCATTTCTTAGTATGGAAGTTACGTGCAGTTAAACATTTAACCTATCAGGACACGTAGAATCATATTAGCAGCACTGTATGGGCTCCTGAAAATTAATCTGAAGCATTATGATTTGTATTTCTGCCTATTTTTGGAACAGTTCCCTTGCATACTTTCCGAGATATACAAATTTGAGATATTCAAATTTCAATTGTGTTTATTCAGTAGGTGGTAACGCTGACAAATTTTTAAATATGGCGTCGAGATGTCGCTGTTTTGATCTTCACTGATACCAAATTTGGTTTCGGAAGCTGTAGCCGTTAAGGAGTTGATAGGGGACACACACATGTTTGCCAAGATTGATCTCATATTAAGTATACTTTTTCATCATTTTTGAAGAATGTTAAAAGAAATTATTCTATTGGAATTCTATTTAAATATTTTGAGTTATTTTGGATAGGCCTACTTCATGCAGGGTTTAAAGCTATTACTGTATAAATTAAATAATTTTATTTATTTTATTTGTCTAGAAGAAGATTCCCGAGAGCAGAGCTCTGTCGTGGGGAACAGTAGGCCTACACAGTTCATTACACAGATGACGGACCAACTATACATAGGCTAAATTATAAGACAGTTACAGTATACAAATATGCAATTGAAGCGATGCTTTTGACAAATTATAGTTTCACAATACAATACATGAATAAGAAAAAGTGTTACAATATAATTGAATCGGCCAGAGCTGAAAAGCACTAAGTCAAAAATTACCATTTTTTAAACATTTAGTATTCTGAAGTATTGACCCAGGGGCCTTCGATCGGCATAGTCAGCCTTCTCTTTAAGCAGAAACCACTGTTACATGTAGTGCAATCAGAGGAGAAAGGCATTAAGTCAATGACTTGCTGCCTTTCAGCGCCGTATTCCATACTTAACGTTGGTCGCACTGCAAGATTCCCGAGTGTTACAGTGTTATTGTAAATTACATTTGTACAGGGTTTAAAATACAATATCATGTGAAATATTCATTCTGGATGGCTTTATGCTGCACTACACTGACCACGGAGCTGAAAGGCATAGTCACGTTTCCAAAATTGATTTGAAAAAAAAAAGTATATTAAATTAAAATTGATATTCCACTAACACAAATACAAGTTCAAACTCATTGTTGGTCATGCATATATTCCCTTACTTACTCATCATATTGCAAAGATGTAAAAGGTTTCCATACAATCTTTGCATGGATTTTGCTATGGCAAGGATTTGAATTCATAACTCTTCCCGAGCGGAAAATGAGCTTTGCCTTGTCCCATTACGCCTATTTCAGCGTGTATTTCAAGGAGGTAGCTCTTCTTTTATGAGAGGTATGAGAAGAGTTACATCAATGATTAGTGTCGTGCCTCTGAGGGTTATCTGTATCAAATTTTACGTCGATCCACCCAGCCGTTCTCGAGTTAAAAGCGTACAAAGTTGTACACAGACATACAGACACAAAAATTTCGTTTTTGCACGCAATGGTCATAAAACAGTCTCCCATAAGTCCAACCCCTCGTCCACGTCGTGGGAGACGGGCAACGGCACAAAATAAGGGATCGCCTGTAGGGGCGAAGTGCAGTGGGGACATCGTGTGCCCCGGGACAGTTAAGGTAGCTGTGAAGGTCCTACAGGAACCCTGAAAAGTGACGGCTAACGGGGCTCTGGTGAAGCTACGATAGGCCCAGCAAGCCAGTAGTGGATGAAACCAAATGCTTTCAAAAATGGAACGAGCCTCGGACATGATGGATTTAATAGACGACGACACGGCTGTACACACGGACTAAGATTTGGAACTTTAAACCTAAGAACGCTGACGGGGAAGGTGGAGGAGATAGTGGATATGATGGAAAGAAGGAAGTTGGATTTATTGGGATTGGCAGAAACAAAGTGAAAAGGGGAAGGAAGGAGAGAACTGAGAAAAGGCTATAGACTGTACTGGAGTGGGAACGAAGAGGGAAAGAGGAATGGAGTGGGAGTAGTACGAGATGGTTTAAAAGAAGAAGTGAGGAGAATACGTGATAGGATGATGAAAGTGAAAGTAGCACTGAGGGGAGAGACTGTAGAAATAGTGCAAGTGTATGCTCCACAAGTAGGCTGCGCCTCTGAAGAGAAGGAGGAATTTGAAGAGGACTTGCAGAAGCAGCTGGTAGGCAGAAATATGATTGTTATGGAGGATCTCAATGCCCATGTAGGAAGAGAAAGACAAGGCTATGAGAGTGTTCTAGGACCAGAGGGTTGGGGCGGAAGAAATGAGGAAGGAAAGAGACTGTTGGACTTCTGCCAGAGGAACAGCCTGTTAGTTGGGAACTCCTGGTTTAAGAAAAGAGAGAGCCATACAATCACATGGTACAGTGATAACTTGACCAGAAAGTCGGTGGTCGACTATATACTGTATGAGAAAGAACTAAATAAGAACATCACGGACATCAAGGTTATACCATCGGAGAACCTGGATAGCGACCATCGATTGCTGGTAATGAACCTGAGAGGGAGTAAGGAGAAGAAAGGGACTGAGAACCAGGAAAGACGTAGAAGGATATGGAAACTGAAAGAAGGGGATAGAAGGGTCGAGTACCTCAAAATGGTAAAGGAAGGAATTCCAACAGATGAAGAAAGAGGGGTGGAATGGGCTAGATTTAAGAAGACACTAGTAGGTGCAGCAGAAGCAGTATGTGGGAGGACAAGTAGTAAGAAGAGGTGGAAGGAAACACCATGGTGGAATGAGAAGATAAAATATATAGTAAGGGAAAAGAATAGAGCCTTTAGGAGGTGGTATCAAAATAGGACGGTAGAGACAAGGGAAGAGTACCAGGAAAGAAAGAAGGAGGCGAAGAGAGTAGTGGCTGAGGAGAGAAGAAAGTGGATGGAAGAGTGGACGAAGATGATGAAGGAGGATAGTGAAGGTACAAAAAAGGTCCTGTATGGGATGGTAAAAAATAAGAGGCGGAAGGATCCTACGGATTATGTTAGAATGGAGAACAAAAGGGGACAAGAGAGAGAAAATAGGGAAGAACTGAAGAAAATGTGGAAAGAATATTTTGAAGAACTACTGAACCCAAATGGAAAAGATGGTGAGGAGGAAGAAATCGGGGAAGAGGAAGATGAACTGCAAACAGAAAAGGACTTAACATGGAAAGAAGTGGAAGATGCAGTGAACAAGATGAAAGGAGAGAAGGCACCGGGTGTGGATGAGTTGAGTGTGGAGATGGTGAGAGCAGCAGGAGAGGTGGGGATACCGTGGTTGTACCGAGTGATGAGGACAGCATGGAAGGAAAGGAAGACCCCAGAGGACTAGAAAAAAGGAATAATTGTCCCGATCTTCAAGAAAGGTAGTAGAACAGATTGCAGAAACTATCGGGGAATAACACTGATGAGTCATTGTGCAAAGATCTTCGAGAAAGTTTTGGAAAAGAGAATTAGGACAAGGATAGAAGGAGGGATGAGGGAAGAACAACATGGCTTCAGAGCAGGAAGGTCCACAGTGGATTTGATTTTTGCTGTAAGGCAGTTACAAGAACAGCACTATGAGTATGGAACAGATCTACTGATGGCCTTCCTGGACATTGAGAAAGCATATGACAGTGTATGCAGAAACAAAGTATGGAGTCCCTGGAGGATAGAGGAGTAGAGAAATGGACTATAAAGAGGATAAAGGAGATGTACAAGGGAAGCGTGAGCTGTGTGAAAGTGGGAGGAGAGAGATCAGACTGGTTGGAACAGAGAAACGGCCTGAAACAAGGAAGTGCACTGTCACCGTTACTGTTCATTGTGGTGATGGATGACATAATGACCCGAGTGGCACAAGTAATTGGGGAAGGAAAGATGAAAGCAATGGTGTTTGCAGATGATTTGATGATTTGGGGAAACAAGGAGGAGGAGGTACAGGAACAGTTGGACATGTGGGAAGGAATAATACAAGGATATGGGATGAAATTTAGCATAAATAAGAGTGAGATGGTGATCACAACAAGGAAGAAGGAAAGAACCACAACCGGAATAACAATTGGTGGGGAACAGCTGAAGAAAGTGGAGAGTTTCAAGTATCTGGGAAGCCTGATACAAGATAATGGAAGAAACGATAGAGAAATAAATGAGCGGGGGAGGCAGGCAGAAGCATTTCGGAGGAGTGTGAGAAGCATGTTATGGAGCAAGGATGTCCCTCAGAACAGCAAAAAGATCATATATCGGACGTACTATGTCCCCATCCTGACGTATGCCTCGGAGACCTGGGTTATGAAAGGAAGGGAGAAGAGCAAAATACAGGCCAGTGAGATGAGGTTCTTGAGAAGCAGTATTGGAACTACAAAGATGGACAGAATAAGAAATGAGAGGACCAGAGAATTAATGGAGGAGGAACCATTACAGGATGGTATAGAGAAATCTAGACTTAGATGGTATGGACATGTAAAACGAATGGAGGAGAAGAGGTTACCCAGGAGAGTACACGAGACGAAGTGGGAAGGAAAGAGACCGAGAGACAGGTGGCTGAAGGGGGTGGAAGAAAGCGTGAAGAAGAGAGGAGAAGACTGGACAAGGGTGGAGGCCGAGAGATGGTGGGAAGACAGAAGACGTTGGAGAGGCTTGTGTTCCAAACAGACCCGGCCAGTGGCTGGAAACTGTGCAAGATGATGATGATGATGATGATGATGGTCATAAAACAGTCTGAAACGCGTTAATAACGCAAGTTTCCGTGGAAATTCAGACAAAACAGACAAACTTTCATTTTTATATAGAGAGAGATTACCTTATGCCCTTTTAAAGGTAGATTATCTCTCTTAGCTAACGATACTTCGTTGTTTTACTTTGCTAAATCTGATGAGATTATATCTGATAATATCCAGCATGACTGTTATTATTTAAGTCTTTACTTAAAAACCAGATAACACATAGGAATACTCTGTATTGAATAAGTTCTTTATGAACAAACTACATTATAGCCTAGATTTGGTAGCCATTACTAACGGACACTATTTGAACTGATGAACACCAAAGGAACACGAGTGAACACAGAACACCAACATTGTAACATGAAATGTAACAAAAGAAGAAAGTTATTGGGCAACTGATGTGAACATCAACACTTTCCCTTACTCAACTTGCAGACCCCCATGCTGTCACACAATTGGTGGATTCGAGTTGCAAACAATGGTTTTGTAAGCACGTCTGCAAGCTGCTTCTCTGTATCCACTTTTGAAACAGTAATTTCACCAGCAGTTACCAGTTCACGAACGAAGAAATGTCTCACATGTATGTGTTTGGTTCTTCGGTGAAACTCAGGGTTCTGAGCAAGTCGAATTGCAGCTTCATTATCAACCTGCAGATCAGGCGTTGCATTCAACTGGCCAAATTCTGTCAAAAGAGTCTTGACCCAGATGATTTCTCGTGCTGCTTCACTGGCTGCTACAACCTCAGCTTCTGTAGTCGATATTGCAACTGAAGGATGTCGTTTACTAATCCATGAAATAGGTGCACCAGAATAGAGACCAAGTACACCTGAAGTCGATCGTCCTGAACCGAGGTCGCCCCCATGATCTGCATCACAGTAACATTCTAGGACACCTTTATTTAAATCATTCTTGTAGATGATTCCATGATCTGAAGTGCCTCTCAGGTAATGGAAGATCGTTTTCACCTTGATCACATCACGTTCTGTTGGATTTTCAAGACTTCTTTGACACCACTCCAACGGTGTAGGCAATGTCTGGTCGAGTTCCATGCATTAGAAACATCAAAGCTCCAACTGCTTGTCTGTATGGAAACTCAGTGTTAGGTGAACTCTCCTCTGTATCATTGTCCTTGATAATTGAGAGTCGCCACAGCCCTGCAATTGCTCATGCCGAATCGTTCCAGCAACTCCTGAATGTAGTAACTGATTAACTTTGATAGAACCATGTGTCTTTGTTAATTTCTAGTCCCAAGAAAAACGATGCTGGCTTTGAAGTAATTTTGAACTCCTTCTTGGGATCATCGATAAACTGCTGAAGTTCATGCTCATCGTCAGCTGCTAACAAGCCATCATCAACATACCAGGACGAAAAAAAATTTGCTACAACCTCTCTGCCTTAACGAAGAGACAAGGATCAGCTTCACTTCTTTTAAATCCAAATTTGATTATGTAGTCACTGAACTTTTTATTCCAACAGCGAGGGGCTTGTTTCAGCCCATACAAGCTCTTCTTCAGACGACATACTCTACTGGAACCATCAGTGTACCCTTCAGGCTGCTTCATGAATATGGTCTCCTCTATATTACCATACAGAAATGCTGTTGACACATCTACTTGAGCTAGCATCATGTTTTCATTGGCAGCAACAGCGAGTAGTGTTCAAATAGTAAATGTTCTTGCCACAGGACTGAACGACTGGTCATAATCGACACCTTTCCGTTGTGAAAAACCCTTTATCACCAACCTGGCTTTAAATTTATCCACCGAGCCATCTGCATTTGTTTTTTTTTATAAACCCATTTGCAGGGAATGGATCTTTTTCCAGGCGGTAAATCCTCCATACCCAAGTAGCGTTTTCTTGATGTGCTCTCATTTCTCGATCCATGGCTTCTTTCCAGTCATCCCGTTCATCAGATTCCAAAGCTTCAGCATAGCCATCTGGTTCTTTAAAAGTTGTTGAAACAGATGCTACATAGTCTTGAAGAATTATCGGGCGTTTAAGTGTAGACCGATCTCGCAGCTGTCGCCCAGTCATCTCATTGTTTTGGAGATCGTTTTCATCTGGAAAAAGGTCCTCGAAACCCAAGAAATCCTGTTCTTCATCACCCTGAGGTTTAACATCAGGCTGGTCATCTGTCCGAGTACCTGATTCTAGAAATACTTGGTTAGGTATCTTGACATTTATTGGGATATCCATTCTTTTCCTCTCGATTAAAGTCTTCTCCTCAAAAATTACATCTTGTGATCTGATTAGCCTGTTTTCTTCTTTGCACCAAATTCGATACCCTTCATCGTGATCATAGCCAATCAAAATCCCTTTCACAGCTTTACGATCCATTTTCTTTCGTCGTCGTTTTGGAACATGAACACAGCAAGTGGATCCTATTATTCGCAAATGCTTCGTTCCAGGTTCCTTGCCATACCACATCTCATATGGAGATACCCCAGAAACATTGGAAGGTCCTGTCCGATTCAGGATGTACGAAGCTGAATTTATCATTTCAGCCCAAAGTCTTTGTGGAATATTTCCATGAGCATGCATAATGGCTCTTGCTGTTTCCACAACTGTTCGATTTTCTCTCTCACTACATCCATTTTGCTCAGGAGTGTTCGGCATTGTGAGAAGCTGTGTGATTCCTTCCTTTTGAAGAATTTTCTTGACTTCTTCATTGTCAAACTCTCTTCCATTGTCACTCAGAAGTTCTTTAATAACATGTCAGGCTGTCTTTGCTTCAGCTATAAACTGACTTACCTTTTTCACAACCTCAATTTTTTCTTTGATGAAGTAGATTGTCCTAAATTTTGTGTAGTCACCTTTGAAAAGAACAAAATATCGATATCCCGACCCTGATTTTTGGAATGGTCCGCACACATCTGTGAGGATAAGCTCTCCTGGTTCCGTTGTCTTCTTT
Source organism: Meconema thalassinum (assembly GCA_946902985.2). Lineage (NCBI taxonomy): Eukaryota > Metazoa > Arthropoda > Insecta > Orthoptera > Tettigoniidae > Meconema > Meconema thalassinum. The sequence goes on from OX336389.2 coordinate 1,343,256,958, forward strand.
CTAGTGCCAAACGGTAGACGATGAGCCTTGCCATAAATACAGCCTTCACACAGTTCACTGTCCATTTCCACTTTGATGTTTAGGTCCTTGCTGAGAATCGACTTCACATGGCGCTTGTTTTGATGTCCATATCTTTCATGATATAGCTGTAGCAGGTTATCTTTGCCTGTGACATTAACTTCATTGTGAGAAATCAAATGGGTCTTATATTTCTTACCGCCAATTTAAAAAGTCCTCCAAAACGGTTACGTATGCCTACCAGTTTGACATCTTGGTCAACTTTGAAGTTACAAATTTCTGCTTGTGCTGCAAGAACAGAGAATAAATTCTTCTGAATCTTTGGTACATACCATACTTCTGCCAGAGTAATTGCATGCCACTTTCCTCCAACTGCTGCTTCAATGTCTACTGAACCTTTTCCGATTGCTTCGATCTTGTCACCACTAGCTGTAGTCACTGAATGTTTTGTTGAAAATGGCTGAAAATTCTTTAATGAATTTCTGTCAATCGTAATGTGACTTGTCGCACCATTATCTACGTACCAGTCGTTATAACTAGGCCTACATTCAGCATTCATTACTGCCGAGGTAACAGCAACAAGTGTCATGTTCGTTAGCATCTGAGCAACTTGGTTTCGGAGGTTTTCCATCGGCTGCCCATTTTCTACACATTTTGACTGTATGATTGGGTTTCTTGCAGTAGCGGCATATTATCTTCTTTTTCATCTTCGGCTTGGTTGAACATACTGGCTGAAATAGCTACTTTGACGAGTCCGTGAATAGGGTTTCCTGTGCAATAAATTCAGCCTCCTTGGTCCTCAAAGCCTTTTCATATGCACACAATTGATTGGTCAGATTGTCAATTGTCCTGTCACTTTTAGACATTAACATCCAGCTAGATTTAAACGAAAAATAATCTTCAGGCAATGTACCTAAGATTTTAAATATCAAAAATAAATCTGGCAAATCTGGATTACCTTTAACATCTTTAGTCATTTCCTGCTTTAATTCACTCCACAATTTTTTCAATTTCGAAATATGTGTCACGATATCATCTTCAGGATGCTTTTTAAAACTAAAGAACTGTAAGCAGAGGTTATAAACCTCGTCTTCAGAAACGCCGTCAAACAATTTGTGTAGTTCCGACCATACTTCCCGAGACGTATTAAGACGCATGACTTTCTGCAATGTTTCTTCAGTCATGTTTGTCGTTAAAATAATTAAAGCATTACTGTCCGCTTTATTAGATGCTTCTAAAACACTTTTATACGCCGCCTTTTCATCAGCAGTCGCACTTACAGGAGGTACATTTGGTTTGACTAACCTGCCTGCGATAGCATCAAGTGCTCCGGGAATTCCTCGCAAACAAACACTTATTTTGTATTTCCAAGTGCTCCAGTTTGATTTCCCCTCCAGAAGTCCGGTGTTGATAAACCTTGTTGAATCCATTTGCACTGCAACGATATCAACACGTGCACATAACCTCAAAGTCAGCTTCGTCGAGATTTCGAACAGAAACATACAACACCGACACGTTTCATCACACACTTAATTTCTCAACACGCATCTGGGCCCATAACCTAATGAAGTCTTTACTTAAAAACCAGATAACACATAGGAATACTCTGTAGCCTAGTGAATAAGTTCTTTATGAAGAAACTACATTATAGCATAGATTTGGTAGCCATTACTAACGGACACTACTTGAACTGCTGTACACCAAAGGAACACGAGTGAACACAGAACACCAACATAGTAACATGAAATGTTACAAAAGAAGAAAGTTATTGGACAACTGATGTGAACATCAACAGTTATATCTTCTATGAATGGCTAAGGATGAATCTGTTAACACCTAATTACTCAAAAACTGTCAGCATGATGTTCCATAAATGTGAATATGATTTAAATGCAACAACAAATATCTCATTTGGCATGACCAGACTTAAGTGGGTGAAGGAGGTTAAATACCTTGGCTTGATAATAGACAATACTCTTCCTTGGGCATCACATATAACAAATTTAAAAAATAAAATCACAGCTTTAGTTGGAATCTTTGCTCAAATCAAGTGTTATGTAACAACACAGACACTTCGTGTAATATATTTCGCAATGATCCAGTCTCGGCTCTCATACCTATGTTTCATCTGAGGAGTTTATATTATCTTGAAGATTCTACAAAACAGGGCTCCGTATGGATTTCATTGTTTATACCCTCACTGTAGAATGTACACTGAAACTAATATATGGACTTTGAAACTGCTTATATTTTTAGCCTACTTTTCACATTTTGCAAAAATGAGGAAAAAGTAGACTTATGAGATAGGGCAAATGTGTGTCTGTCTGTCTGTGTGTGTGTCCCCCCCTATCAACTCCTAAACGGCTGCAGCAATCGAAACAAAATTTGGTGGGAGTAATGATCTTTACCGGAATATCTCACGGCCATATTTGAAAATGATGTCAGTGCTACCAACTGCTGAAAAATCGCAATTAAAAATTTGAGCTCCATGTTGGATATCTTGGAAGGTATGAATGGGAGCTATTTCAAAATAGGCACACGTATAGATAATAACATTGCAGTTTAATTTCCAGGAGGCCATACATGGCAGTGTTGCCAAAATGATTATAAGCCTGCTAATCGGTCCAAATTTTAAATGCATATAACTTCTACACTATCAATTGGGTTTCAACCAAATTTCGTATGTACCATGTGTACATAAACAGATATGACTGAGCGTATTCTTAAGGGCCACCAGGGCTGCCAACTGTTAATAAATGCTCTCAATTTATTTTATCCAAATACCCATATATCAGAAAGTATGCAAGCTGACAGCTTTAAAATATGCACATGTATAGTACCTGACATTCTATATTAATTTGGAGTAACTTATATACGTCAGTGCTACCAACATGATTCTAAGCCTGCTGAGAAGTCCAACTTTAAATACATGTAACTTCTATACTATCATTTGGATTTCAACCAAATTTCGTATGTGCTATGTGTAGCATAACAGATATGACTATGCCGATTCTTAAGAGTAACCAGGGCTGCCAACTGTTAATAAATACTGTCTCCATTTTCGTTGCCCTAATATCAATATATCAGAAAGTATGCAATCCAATAGCTCTAAACTTTGCACATGTATAGTACCTGGCATTCTACATTAATTTGGAGTATCTTATATACGTCAGTGCTGCCTGCTGATAGGTCCAATTTTAAAATGCATGTAACTTCTATACTAACTAATGGATTTCATTCAAAATTGACACAACAATAGATCATATTATTTCAGATTATTTCTGACCAATACATGTAGTCATTGTTGCCAACATGATTTTACGCGCGCTCTTTGATCCAATGTTTAGCTGCATGTAACGTCCATTCTATCCATTGGACTTCAACCAAATTTTGTATTCTGTACCTTAAGAGATGGAACTAAGAATATATTCAGTCACCAGGGCTGCCAGCTGTAGTTCTCTATTAGGCTACATAATACCAGGTATACAGTATTTCGAACTAATTTAAAAAATTCAATATTACCAACTTAATTTCGTCATTATTCTAGATAGATCCATATAGATTAATCATTGGCATGAATCTTAAATTTTAAGAAAAGTAGGCTCTTTAGTTCGTCACGGAACTTCTTGTTCTATTCCACTTTAATTACCGTATCTACTCAGCTATAGGACACCCTTTTATTCTTAATGTTTAGTTCCGAAACTGACGGGGGGGGGGGGGGGGGGGGGGTACTATAGATGCGAACTTCGCAAAAATACATTATTTAGGGAAAGGGAGAGAGTAAAAATAAGCTATTTTATTTTAATGCTACATAGTACGATATAGTTAATCAAAATAAACGAAGTTTACAACTTTAATCAGCCTTTTATGAGACAGCCATAACCTCACTTATCCACCACTATTCCTGGTTACCTCCCAATGACTTTCAATACTATCCCTTGCTAAGCAAACATCTTAGTATCAAAGAAATAGAATGGAATGGACAAAGTATCAGACATGGAAATGCAAACTTTATTTTTAGTTGAACATAGGGAGGGAGAATGCATCAATTGAGGAATGAGTGATGATGCTGAACGATCACATCTCACTAACATTTGTAAACACGACCGAGTATGTATTATTCACATATTTCACATTAATATCCCAATAACATGTCACACAAACACCGACGGTTCTTGCAACAAATGAAATGTGTTTAAAATAGAGCGGAGAAGAAGGCTGCCGCAAACACCACTTTGAAGCGCAATACAAAGAATACTAGACAAAAGAATGCAGTCCAGATATGAAACTATAACTTTCATTGCCGGATTTTAAACTGGGCGCTTCTACTCGGCCAACAGTGTGGCATCTTCTATTGGACGTGGGGTGAAGCCTATTGGCTACACAATTCGATATCCTGCCCAATCGCGTACACAAAATGGCACTCATATCGTCTGAATAACAACATATTGTAACAAGATATATATTTTTCTCATAAAAGAGGATAATAATATCATATAATAATATCGTATGGCCTTGGGTGCCGGGTGCAAGCTTTGTAATTTGACACCCAGAGGATAGCTTGCATGTTGAATTTCGTTGTTCCTTGAATCACTATCAAAGTCAAGGAGGTTAAATATCTAAGCTCCTTGAACACTATAGCGCTTTCTAGTAGAGAAATGAGGAACTTTGTGTTGGCGGAAACTCCCGAGATTAATTTTGCCATTAGGAACACGACCTACTGAATTCAAATGGGTTCTTTGACATGCCAACATCGTATGACATGCGTGTCCTATTTCAGCCGCCTTTCAAAAATCACTTACCATGGCCAGGAGCGAACCTGCAATCTTGGGGTTAGTAGACCAACACGCTATCCACTCACCCACCGTGAGCAAGCTATAAAAGAGGATGAATTTCAGTTATAATTTTGAAGATATTTAAGAATTGGATTATTTCCAAGAATGTTGTATTTTGAATCTCAGTAATTTAGAAGGGGTACTATAAGCGATTTCCAAGAGTATTGTATTTTGTCTCTCGAAAATTAAGGGGGATACCATAGGCGAGAGGGTCCTATAGCTGAGTAAATACGGAACGGTATTTATAAAATATTGCATAGTCACATGATCACTAACATTACATTCTCTTTCATTAATGAAATTCACATGCACTGCACAAGACCAAAAAAATAAGTTACATGTAGTCAGCAATAGAATGACTAAATTTGAAGTCAATGCACTGCAGCACACTCTCATCTCTGTATATAACCATGTACCATTTGATCTAGCAAGAATCTCTAAAATTGGACCATTTCGTGAAAAGTTGAAAAGGTACTAATTCTTGACCCTGAATATATAATAATTTACTCCTGTAATACCATATTCTTCCAAATATTTTTTAAGTTTATCAGTACTTTGTATTATTTCTTCAAAGCATCAGAATGCTTGTTTACTTATACTCTCATTTTCTCTCATTGAATCAGTCGGAGCTGAAAAGCATTAAGTCAGTTTTCACTAATTTTCAGGAAACAGATAAAATGTAATTGACAGAACAGAACTTAACAAACTATATTAGTCATCTATGTTGAGCATCCTTCCTAATTCTCTGAACAAAACGCACAACGATTGGGTTTGGATAGTTTTTATTGTAGGATGACACCCTATGGATGGTGTCAATGTTATGTTCCTGAATAGGCACATACAGAATATTGCCCATCTTCACCATGATATTCACATGGATTTAATCTTGCGCGAAAAGGACACCTGTATTCTTTAGAATGTTCGCTCTTGAATACTGTTTATTCGAAGAAGAATTCATTGCAGGTTCCGTGTTGACGTTTAGAAATGACAATAACAAAACATACAAAGTTTCCTCCTAATCAACACAATTTGATGCTATATTATCGTCTCATGGGTACATTTTTCGGAATTTCTGATAATTCCTTCTTCAGCCCTTTACATTTATGTTAAGAAACACCATTCCACAGACAAAATTTGACCTCGTCAATGTCAAAACACAACTATACATTGATATAAAACACTTAGAAACTATTAAAATTACAACATGATAAACTTAAGAACAATTAAAACATTCCTATTGTTTACAGCAACATTGATATGTAACTGCTGTTGCGACACATTCTTGCTAAGTGCGTGAAGGTTAAAATACACAGTCAATAATTAAACTTATGTGTCGGGAGAAGATATGAGTATTTTGTTCGTGTCCATGAGCCTTTGTAACTCAACAGCTTGTAGTAATATTGGATAAGTGATGACAAAGTGGAAACTTTGATTTCAGCACTTTATTTAAAAGTGCGCTGGAATATTACTAAAAATATGTTGCTGGCACCATGAAAACAGGAATGACGTGTCCTAGCTTGTTGCCTTTAAAATTTGCATTAGCACATAAAGTGGATTTGCTGTCTTGTATTATCTTCTTAACGGGCGTGGAAACTATTTGAATGCAATGCGCCTATGACATGATACAGTTCCAGGTGATCAGCCTATGCACCGACGTTGAATACCAATGCCTTGCGACATAGGTAGGTCAAGTGCTATGTTGTTCAATATCCGTTTGCATTCTGCCGATTTCAACAGAAAACTCATCAAATTTGTCACTGGCAAATTGGACAGAGGTCTTCAATTCGGTGTATACCATTTTTAATTTGTTAAGTTTACAACATAGCACTTGACCTACCTATGTCGCACGACATTGGTATTCAACGTCGGTGCATAGGCCGATCACCCGGAACTGTATCATGTCATAGGCTGCATTCAAATCATTTCCACGTCCGTTAAGAAGATAATACAAGACAGCAAATCAACTTTATGTGCTAATGCAAATTTTAAAGGCAACAAGCTAGGACACGTCATTCCTGTTTTCATGGTGCCAGCAATATATTTATAGTCTTATTCCGCGCACTTTTAAATAAAGTGCTGAAATCAAAGTTTCCACTTTGTCATCACTTATCCAATATTACTACAAGCTGTTGAGTTACATAGGCTCATGGACACGAACAAAATACTCATATCTTCTCCCGACACATAAGTTTAATTATTGACTGTGTATTTTAACCATCACGCACTTAGCAAGAATGTGTCGCAACAGCAGTTACATATCAATGTTGCTGTAAACAATAGGAATGTTTTAATTGTTCTTAAGTTTATCATGTTGTAATTTTAATAGTTTTTAAGTGTTTTATATCAATGTATAGTTGTGTTTTGACATTGACGAGGTCAAATTTTGTCTGTGGAATGGTGTTTCTTAACATAAATGTAAAGGGCTGAAGAAGGAATTATCAGATATTCCGAAACATGTACCCATGAGACGATAATATAGCATCAAATTGTGTTGATTAGGTGGAAACTTTGTATTTTTTGTTATTGTCACTTGAATACTTTTTCAATTCCTCAACATTAGTTTAAAGGCTTGCCGGAGCTTACCACTAGTTCCCTTTATGCCCTGAACCTCTGCAGTAACGGCTTCAATATCCGTTTGCATTCTGCCGATTTCGACAGAAAACTCATCAAATTTGTCACTGGCAAATTGGACAGAGGTCTTCAATTCGGTGTATACCATTTCTAGTTTGTTAGTTTACAAAGAATATCAAATTTTGATGCTATAGAATTGTCAATAAACTTTTCTACAGAAATACGTTGGCCGTGATCAACTGACGCCGATACACACGATTGACATACTGAGCCCTAATTGACCCCAGCCCAAGTTATAGACAGAGTCGAGGATCGAACCGACCTGACAATTTTTCGAGTATTAAGTGGAATTTGGAAATGAAAATTTATTTCATTGAAATAAATATTTTAGGAAGAGTTTGAAACCATTTAGAAACATTTTTGGAGAATTTTGGATGATTTTGGATTATTTGGATTTATAAGTCTTGAGGTGAATGTAAATTTAACCAAGGAAGTACCTGAGCATAGGAAGCTGGAAATTGTCATAAGCTTCAAGTTAGCACTCTCAAGACCGGTTTTTTGTCAGCCAGGTCGACACAAATAAATCATGCACACGACTTTGTGATAAGAGGCTAGGACAGGTAGAGTTTTGATAATAAACCTGCAGGCAATGAGGATTCAGCACATAATTTGTGTGGGAAACGCTATTTAATCATATTTGCTTTATTAAGAGAGATTAACATTCCCAGAGGTCAAGAAGAATATGTTACATTGATTATGAAGAAGAGAAGTATATAATTTTGGACCAGAGAAGAGTAATTAGCAAAATTCTATTATAAGTGGACCGGTTGCGAGGCTAGTTTGTCCGCACGCGCGAACCACGGACACACAGCAGAGACTCTTTCTGATACCATCGTGGAGAGCGGACCTGTCGTGCAGCGCTCCGCAAAATTTAACATTGAGTATCGACAAGCAGCATAATATATCAAGAAGCAAGCTAATGAAACAGCGAATAGAGAAGAAGATTGCTATATAATCTACAACATTCAACAGAAGCAAGCAATTTCGTTTTTAAAACGAATCTACACATCGCAGCATTATAACTGAAGTATTTGAGGAGCATATTACTTTACATTTTCAACATGCTAAAATCTACAAGTCGGGGGGGATATTCTTATTCTGCACCCTCTAGGATTATTGGAATGATTCACTAAAAAATGGTAGGAGGATAATCTACACTATGACACGGGAAGATTCAGAGTGGATTCCGAAGTCCTGAGATCGACGTCACCACCAATGCGATTCCACCATGCAGTTTGCTGAACTTCAAAAGCTACGTTCAAATGTCCATAAAGAACTTGGAGAGATGTTAACTACGGACTCTCAAAGCTACTATTCTGACGCGGAGGGGAAGAGAGAAGAAGATGGTAAGCAGTGTTCAATGTTCCTGGTACGAGCATCTAGACTTGCAAGTGTCGTGAAGCCAGAAGATTGCTGTCCGCAGAGCACGAGTTCACTGAGGCCAGGTGGCACCCGTCAAGCATGCTCGGGGAGATCAGCTGCGAGGCGAGCGGCCGGCCCAGAGCACGTGTGGAATGCGACCGACACGCGCCAACTTCGGAGCGGAATATCGAGGCCATCGTTCGAGGTATTTTCATCGCAGACCGTCAGAAAGGTACAGAATTGACAGCTCTAAGATCTCAGTAGTTTGTTGTAGTTTCTTGAGGATGTAGCAGGGTGAACTATTCATTATGTAGAAATTCTTTCTTATAACTCATGTTATTGTATGCCTATTTAGAAATTGTTAGTTAACTTTTTGCACGTCACCGTGTGTCGTTCAGACGTGATTTTATTAGCATTTGGAATTTAGATTACTGTTTTGGTAAGGTTTTATCCAGCGTCGTTTTTAACTTTCTCATTTTAACGAAAACTGTTCTATGTAAGGAGAATGCTTCGATCGTAACACATATGTTTTCAAACCATGTTATGCGTTAGATTGCCATAATACATTACTACTCACGATAAGATTTATGATGAGGCACTATGATACTGTGAATAACAAGTTTAACATGTATAAACATTTAGTAACAAATTTAAAATGTTATAAACAATAACATTAACCGAATATTATTCTAATTGAAGAATATATTATTATGTGACGATAAGTAAGTCGTGGATGATTTATGTAACCACTATTATGTCAACAAAGGATCACTACAGTGACAATTGAAGTCAGGTGAGGCCTATTAATAGCAACAATTATTTGTTATAACATTGCCAATGCGAAATGAAGATAAGTAAGACTCGTATGTCTATGGAAAGTCAGTAACATGTTTAAGCAAGTTGGTAAATGAAAACTTTGCTCATTCTTGTTTTGTAACAGAGAAACGAAAGTATTATTATTGTTATTAAACTTTCAGACGAGCGGACTACAACCATTTTAAAGTTTACATTTGAGTAAACGTGGTATTGTTGTACAATGCAATGGTTTATCATTAGATTACATTATGATCAGTTACGTGAAATGTCAAACGAGAGATATTGTTGTAGACAAATGTATTGTCGAAGGTAATGAGCACGATGATTTTAAAATTAGAGAAGGAGGAGGTTAGCAGTGTTTCATGAACTGTATACACAGTAGTGTTGCATAGTAGGATCACTAATTCTGCTACAGGCTTGTAGACAGATGGGTTTGTTTTGAAGTATTCCGTGCAGTATTTTACGAGAGTTATTGTGGCAAGAGTAAGGAGAATTTGTGTCGTATTTGGAAGCGCAGGAGACGCTATGAGTATGAGAAGTTCACGTTTTGGTAACGAATTGAGTATTGCATTAGGAGCAATTTACTACTACAGAGTGTTAAGAAAGTCACTGACGTTTACGAGTGTTTATATTGTTTCGTCAGTTAGAGCCAATGCTATGGCCACGTCATCGTCGTTTTAAGTTGGTGTAGTTCCGTCTCGATCTCTAATGTCATTATTATTCTTATGTAATGGAATTGTCTATACAGAGCTTTAACTAACTTCATTGTTCGTTAACATAGTTCATTTATTTTTGACTTATAACCAGAAGCTTATAGAAGCTGTCGTTTTGTGAACAAGTGTTTGACTAGAAGTGAAGTTTGTAACAGGAGAGCTCATTAGATTGACATATCACGTCAATTCTAGTCCAGATTCGAATACCGCGTTGGACGCGTGTAATTCAACATTGTATATAATTGTTAGTTATATATTCCATTGTTATTTTAGATTTGCTCACGTTTGTAAATAGCTGTATATTGTAGGGTATTTCAAGATTGTTATTATTATGAGACGAACAGCTGATCGTAGATCAAGCTCACGAGTAACCAGTCAAGGATGACTAATAAGTTTTACTATTCAATCTTATTCGAAGATTAGGAAGTGGATATTTCATCTACAAGAGTAATTGTTTGTTTTGCAAGTTTCATGTTTTATTATGGATGGCAGGGATATTTCTTGTATATATTTATTTTGGGAATAAATCCCAGGCACATGTCGTTTGCCTGTTTTGTTTTTATAGAAACTGAACATCTTTTCACTTCGCAATCGCCGTGCGATAATACTAGCAGTTAGTTACAAGCTAGCAGTTAGTTACAAGAACTCACTTAGTCTCAACTTCACCGTTCACGTCCGAGATCCGAGATTCTTCAGGGTGTCTACTGTAAGGATGAAGTAAAAATTAGTTACTTTTTAGGTACCTTTTAGTTACCTTTTAGTTAATTTTAGTTACCTTTGAATTCAAGTTACGTCTGCGGTCTACAAGCATAGGCGCTCATCATGCGGTGAAGAAAAACAACCATGAACTGTTTTTAAAGAAGTTTTTTATTTATCGTATGGCTTTTAGTGCCGGGAGTGTCCGAGGACATGTTCAGCTCGTCTGAGTCTGTAGCTGCTTTCAACGGACACCCTTAGGGTGAGCTACAAGTTCCGTTCAATTTCAAGTTGCTACCAGATATCAATGATACCTAGTGGTGAACGTTGGAACTTTGATAGAGCGTTCCGACGAAATATAACCTAACAATTTAGCTTCACACAAGTTTTGTCTGTGGAAGAATCCTTTACATGCCATAAATCCATGACATGGGACCGCCGGCTTTACTTCCCCTCCGAAGGAAGGCATACTGAAGGATTTTTAACGCTTTTAAAAAATCCGACGACTTCGGCCGGGTTTGAACCCGCTATATTGGGCACAGCAGTTCAGCATGCTACCAACTACACCACCGAAGCCGCTTTAAATGAAATTCACATGATGTTATAAAAATTTAAAAAATAATAAATATATACTAGATATTTAATATCCATTGAGTTGTTTCAGCTAATATGTCGTCTTGTCCACAATATGTTGTTATTATTACGGTACCAAGAGGTTGCTCAGCTCTTGACCATTTGGCGAGATTTCCTTCGTCCGCGCGGTAGGTCGCGAAGAAATGTATGCGATGTTACGCGATCGTCACCGAATTCTGTCTTCGCAGTCAAATGCGGAGAAATATCGAGATGTTACACGATCGGCGCTGGCCTCAGTTGTTTGGTGAGCTTCCCGTAGTTTTCACGTTAGAACACGGAGAAAAATCGCGATTTAGATCATCAGCGTCACTTTTAGTCATTCGACGAGATTTCCATTGTCCTTGAGTTCGGGCACAAGAAAATATAGCATTATTACGCAATCGGCGCCACTTGCTGTCCGTTTGACAAGAATACAGTTGTCCTCGTCATTGAATGCGGAGAAATATCGCGATGTATCGCAATCGCTGCCGCTCTCGGCCGTTTTACGTTGTCCTCGAGATATTATGCAATCGTCGCCGCACCCGGCCGTTCAACGATTGTCTGCCTGTCTATCTGTCGTGATAGAATGGCGGAGTCAAGCTCATGGTTAAAATTCACGCGTAGTTATGAACATGTTTTTCGGTCGGCGCTGTGATTCCCTTTGTCCCTATGCTGTAGTTGGGAGTTCATGAGTTCAGGGTGGATCACGAGGAGCATTTAGTATTTCGATGCTACGTAGGCTGCCATTTTTAAGTGGGTTGATGCACTTCTCGCTCCCCGCACGCTTTTAAGTATACGGGCATGGGAAAAGTGGCAAGTAGGTTTCGTGATGGGTGCCCAATCACCTTTGACAGGATTCCTGCAGTCCTCGTGGTCACAAGTTCACGATAGGGGACGGGTTTTATGATTTTACGCAACTGACGTCGATCTCGGTCCGTTTGACGAGATTCCCGCAGGCAAGTCGTGCGGTCAGCCGGCCGTCTTGAGGATGCGATTTTGGAGGATGAACGTTCGAAGTAGGTACGGTATCGAATATTACGAATTGTTCTGAGAGGATTGCACGAATAATACGACAAGAGGGCAAGTTTTATTTCGATTGAGAACCACGAATTATCAACAAGTAATCGAAATAATCGGTTAGATTATATATCCGATGGAACGAAAGTTCGAAGGAAAAATCGACTTATAACGGAATTTCGAATTAACCATACTGAATGTCGCAAATTTACTTGACATATTTTTTAAATAAGTTATATGTATTTCGAAGATTTTTCGCATTTTTTTTCGAAACGGTAACATTTCGCAAGATTGCGACATTAAATTGTTTCGCGTTATTTCTGGACTTCAATTTGACATAGTTTCCAAATAACAGAAATGAGAGATTTCTTTTTAGTTTCTGAAGTATTCGCGAATAAACGTCTCGCGAAAAGTCAGGTTTCCTAATACAGTAACACAGAAAAATATTTCACACGAAACTTAAGACTTCTTGATGCCGAAAATATACGTTGAGCCGATGTATACCGCTCAAGGTATCCTCGGTATGTATTTCCTTGAGGTCGGGCACGGAGACATATAGCTTAGTACTATGCAATTGGCACGGCGCCGCTTGCGTGAAACTCGCAATCTCTGAGCCTAGCGGCGCGAGTTTAAATGATTCAACCCGCCTTCAGAAAATTTTCGTTACCCGTTTGTAAAATTCGTTACTTCTTCGTTACTTTCGTTACCCATTTGTAAAATTCGTTACTTTTTCGTTACTTTCGTTACTTTCGTTACCGGTAGACACCCTGTATCTCGTACTACCGAGTTATTTTGGAATTAGATTTGCTAGTAAATGTGTAACTAATTGTAGTGTTATTGTACGTCCGTATGCGTCAAGGGTTTCCTAGTCATTTATCCAGTGGGGATGCGTTGACGTATCTAGCTGGGTGTCAACGTCCCTACAATCCTTACCTTCTCAGCGGATATGGGTGATGGCTAATGTGAGATTCGGGCGCAATACCCATGTCCGATCCTTCCTTGGAAGAGTCTCCAGATGCTAGATCTCATGTTACTGCATTTTTAAACATTTTTCACTCATGTGGCACCACTTACAACACTTCTTACACTTCAATTTCCTTAGATTCACTTTAAATTTTTCAGAGCACACAATATATAGGCCTACGTCCGCCATCCTTGAAATTTTCAATAATATTAGAACACTAGCAACCACCCCGGCTTCGCCCGGGAACAGTTATGAATGAAAGTTGATAGGCTACCTTTAACCGAGGTCATATAATATTTCCTTGTATACGACATTAGTCGTTTTCCCTCCAGCAGTGAACACGATAAGATTTCGGTTTGATGTAACACGCGATAGAGCCACGTAAAGCTGTCCCTGAGAAAAACATTCTCCACTGAGATCAACTCCAGTCATGCTAAGTTTCTGACCCTGTGCTTTGTTTATAGTCATGTCATAGCAGACTCTTACTGGGAATTGTACTCGTTTGAAATGATAAGGCAAATCTGAAGGAATCATAGGGATTCTGGGTACTAAGACCATTTCTCCTATACCACAGCTAGTTAAGATAGTTGCTTCAATGAAACAGTTTTTCAAAGTTTTCACTACCAATCGCATCACATTGCATAACTTTGGTGGATGTAAATTACGTAGCAATATAATAGGCACTCCCACTTTTAAAATAAGATTGGGTGATGGCAAGCCAGAAGGAAGTAAAGAATTTAGGAATTCTGTAGGGTAATGAACAGCTTCTTCACTATCGACTACTGCATCTACTGAATAATATACTTGAGCCTGGGCAGTGAATTTGGAGAACACCAAGTCATTAATTTTCACAACTTGTTCGTTTGTCGGCGATAATATTGCTCTTTCTTTAAACCATGAATGAGACTTGTTAGATAGGTCATGGATTTGAGGATAAACGCTATCAATCAATTATTGAATGCTGCTTACTTAAACACAGAAATCATGACTGAGGGTAATTTTCCCATCAATGACCGGTACATCTCCATTTCAGACTCTAAGTAACAAATTAGCAAACAGACTATTATCTTCTGAAGATAAGAGTAACTTACACTCATGTTCGTTTTGAGTGCCAATTTTGTTATATCTGGCCAGACGTAAGATCTTTTTAAAAGAAGCGTTCACTTTGTCGGTTCTCGTTCCTCTGGTAACAACCGCTGAGATTTTCCCGGCGAACAAAACTGTGCAGCCACCCATAGGTGTGTTCCGATTCCTTAGATCACGCAAGGTCCTGTCTACAGCTTCAATGGCAGTTTTGTGCGACATTGTAGCCTCATCCCATACAACTAAAGAACAATAATTTTGGATTAAACCGGCAGTGTTACTTTGTTTTGAAATATTACATACGCTTCCATCATTACTGCTGACTTTCAAAGGAAGTTTAAATGTTGCAGGTGCTGTTCTTCTCCCTTCCAAAAGAGTGGCTGCAATTCCAGATGATGCAACGGCAAGGGCAATATTACCACCAGGCGTCACTTTGGCGAGCAACAAATTAATCAAGAACATTTTGCCTGTGTTTCCAGGGGCATCGAGAAAAAATATCTTACCTTCCTTCTTAGTGATGCTAGATATGATGGTGTCATAAGCTTGTTTCTGATCGTGGTTCAGACGGTGTTCTTCTTGAGCAGCGGTTTGAAGGAGCCGAGGACGAAGTCTTTCTTTCTCTTGTGACAATCGAGAAATTATTTGTTGCTCTATTTCATTGTTACGTGATAAGCACTTTTTTTCCCGATGTCAATGAACTATGACCTACAGCCGTTTTACATCTCGGCATGATGGCTTAAAATCACTGACTGGACTATTAATTATAATGACTTCTTGTCAGATGTAATTTAAGAATGGTGAGGTGCATGAAACACAAATCACCCCTTCCGTCCAATCTTAAATTGACAGTGTATTTTGCAGAATGAAAAGTTCACAGGCGAAATGAAGAAAAGCAGAGTTGCACTTCCAGCGAATGGCGAGGTGCATGAAACACAAATCCCCCTTCCGTCCAATCTTAACTTGCCTATGTATTTTGCGGAACGGAAAGTTCACAGGCGAAATGAAGAAAAGCCGAGTTACACTTCCAGGGAAACTCCAAACACAACTACCCTTCTCTGAAGTCTTAACTCAACACGAATCGACGGTTTGCTGCTGGCTGTATCTGGGGTAATAGGTTCGCCCGCTAGTTAGGGTAGCTGGTAAACTGTCGCCTCAGTATTTCAATGGATATGGTTGGGAGAAATGAAAACGTAAAAACACTTATAGTGGGCGATGTATTGAAGATAGAGATAAGCTCTCGCGGACTATTTTGTAGAAATTTTCATGCTGAACAATTGTTACACTCATAGTACCGGTACTTAGATATTTTTAACAGTTTGCCCAGCGTAAGCTTACAAAGCGCTCGGACGCCAGGTTTTTATTTCGACTTTTTTCACCGAAATCTTTACAGTTCGGCTTCCTTGGATCATAAATAAATTATTTTCTACAGAAATCAACCTCGAGATATCGTTTACAGAATGGTGAAAACCACATCAAAATCCATCCAGAGGTTCTTGAGATTACCCGCGACATCCAAGAATCGGGGACTTTGTTTTGTACTAAGTAGAGAATATTATCTCATCAGTTATGTTTTATCATGCTTTTTACTTTACAAGAGTATATGCTTCAAAATTTTCAAGTCAATTTCTATTTTCACAGCAAGTATTCCATTCAGAAACACATTATTGCACAAGTGGAAAAGAATATCATAGATCAATTACATGGTAACAAAATCTTGATTAAAATGATTAATCAGAGTACGGTAACTGTACCTTATGAATATCTTTTATGAACATTTTCCATGTTGAATATTAACAATATTGTACAAATCTTTTTCCACTTTACAACACAACTTACTTTGTTTGACGTAAAGCTTCAAACAAAGTTAAGTTGTGTTGTAAAGTGGAAAATGATTTGTGCAATTGTTAACTGTACCTTATTTATTAATCTCATGTAAATTATTTTCAGGATTAGGGAACCACTCATTACAATGGGTACAATCCTGTTGACCGACTGAAAAATATCGAATTTTGATTAAACAGAGTATGGTTTGTAACTGTACCATAGTTTTTAGCCTATTTTCATTTATGAAAAAAATAGGCATATGAGATCCCCTTTTGTCCGTGTGTGTGTATGTGTGCACGTATGTGTGTGTCCCCCTAATAAAATCTGAACGACTGGAGCTATTTTAATGAAACTCGGTAAGTTCATACTAGTATTTTGTCCAACCCCCACTGTGCCCTTCTAATTGTATTACATCTCCCCAATCCAACAAGGCGGCTATGCCAAATATTTCACCGGCATTCTATATCTCCGAAACTATTACCGATATCACCCTGATATTGTCTACCATGATAAAGGACACTACTGGAAGTTTACTAATGCAACTTTCAAAAACCTGTTAAGTACATAACGAACGTGGCGATCAGGCAAAATTGAAACATTTAAATAGACTTTCCTAGCGATTTAATCATCCGAGCGCAGTGAAACATGGTACAGCTTTATACACATTGTAATCCACTGACATTAAATTTAGTTCAATTGTTTACATAACCTCAAGATGGCGGCTGTGCAAAATGTTAAAATTAAGTTTTTATTTCTTTTGTCCTAATTATTCAATTAAAGTTTGAATAATACACCTACACAATAATCTTCATGCAATAGTACTCAACTCTAGAGCCTATCTACAGTATATACAAAAATACAAATGCGACCATCCGAAATATTTAGATGCTTCTCAATATCTACAAATCTATTACAGCAATCAAACTGAAATTTTGTATGTTCATAGAGGCTATTAATTTAAGTAGGATACATGAAAATAGGTTATTTAATTCTTCACGGAACTACTTGTTGAGAAATAATTTTGGCCAAAACTAAGAGATATATATTCAGGAATTCCCTGAATGGAACAACTTTAACTTGATTAACTGTTATAAAAACATATCACAAGCTACAATGGCTACATAAACAAACATTGATTAATATCAGTTAAAATAGCTGGGGTACCAAAAGTGATTGAAAAAGACATGCTTAAGTATAACAGACCCATCAGTCGAAACAAACTAGGTCTTGATAGGCTCAATACAATCACCACTATAATGCTTGACAAAAAATATCCATAGAAATGAAAATGAAAAAAAAATGAAAATCCACAGTCTGCTTCCAGACAACCGACCGGATCCATAAAAATGAAATAGGTCTTTATTTAAAACCCAATGACCATTCATCAGCTATGTTCCATTAGTATGAAACAGGCAATTTAATAAAGTCACTTACCTGTAAACGCATAGTTTGGCCAGGGATCATAATCAGTCGTCCTATTTCCAGTACAGCCTTCTGCAAATCAAATGAAACAAATTACAATTAGTCACACAATGAATTTCACTATCTTGGTCCACAATGTAATACATACTAGTATCACTGTTCTGAAAGTGTGTAAGAGATTTCTATTCTCCTAAAGATATTTCAGTCGTTTCATAAAATTTAAGTAGTAGCATGGACAAAACCTTTCATTTGACAACTCCCAAGAGAATGATATCAAAAGACGAATAAGACAAGCATGGAAAAAGTTCTGGTCCTTGAAATTCATATTGATGGATAAAGCTCAGAAGCTAAGCCTAAAGACAGAGTTATTAGAAAAATGTGAAATACCGGTACTGCTATACGGATGTCAAACCTGGGCACCAACGGCGAAGCAGAGACAAAAGATCCAAACATGTCAACGTAAAATGAAATGGAAGATCCTTAAAATATCCTTGAGGGACAGAGTACGAAACGAGGAGATTAGCAGAAGTCATGAAGGATGCTATAACAACAGCCGAAAGGCTAAAATGGAAGTGGGGAGGTCACGTGGTCAGAATCAAACACAATCGATGGACGCACAAACTTACAGTATGGGACCCCAGAACAGGAAGCAGGAACGTGGGTCGACAGAACGTGCTGGAAGGACTAAATTGTAAGGAAGACAAACACTGGACGAGGATAGCAAGATACTGACAAGAAGAGATGGATAGAAATATAATACAAGGAGAAGAGAAGCAGCTCCTCAAAAGTGAAAAAGCCGGTACACAACACACACTGATGACAAGAAAGGGCTCAATTTTTCTATACCTTAGAGAGAAACCATACGATGCGTAACGAGCAGCCACACGAAGCAAAACGCATACAACAAACTGATCCATACAACGACAAGACACATGCACCTCCAGATAAGTTAAGTGGAAACACTACAATACAACTCTTTAGAACTTGCTCGCCTAATGAGTTTAAAACAGAGCTCATCCCTGCACGCAGGAGGCCATAGCCCTTAGAGGATTGAGAAGGCTATATTTATTTACTAGCAGGTACCCGCGGCTTCAAACGCGATGAAGACAATGGGGATGACGCATTATTACTGATAATGGGTCTATTCTATTACAGTAACTTAATCTACCCCGGCGATGTTGCCATTTCCCAATAATGCAAAGTGATAAATCTAAGAAAATGTTTGCGTGGTCTTGTAGAGAATTTTCTGCCCTTTATGATGATGTAAAATTAAAAGTAAAAAATAATTAACAAATGTTCCAATGATCATAATTACGATATTTTAGCGCGAATCTATATTTATGCACTTATAAAACTTATCACGCCATAGCTAATGAACTAATGATCACAAAAGATTAAGAATTTATTTTTATATCACCAGATGTTGATAGAAGATATCCTATTTCTCAGGGGAGTAATTTGTTTCATAATAAGAAAGTTATATTTTTCTTGTTAAACGTTACTTGTAAACTATAGGATGGTATTACAGAAAAGTTAGGTAGCGAGAAACTTATTTGCTGTTGACTAAGTCGGTGACTAACAAGGAACGGATTGCAGTGTAAAATTCTAATCTGGTTGAAATTTAGTACACGATTTTCCTACAAAGTTGTACAATGAGGTACTGAAAACCACACGGGCCACTTTCAATATTGAACGCCCAAAACCTACCGGGCGACGGCATGAGCTAGGAGGTGGGAAGAGTTACAGCCGACCTTGAATCCCAGCAGCACGCGATAGCTTCTGGCAACCAGGCAGCTTTGTTTCAAGGATGGTGGTATCCGAAATACTTGTGTTATGTATACACAGGAAAGTGTTGCAAGGTGCGCGTCCTGCAAGCAGTCTCTTTGCATTGACCAAGTTTTTGTAAGCATCCACTATTGCAAGGATTACAAAGAGCAAAAGAGTAAAACAATGAATAGTCATTTTATTTATTTACAGTATGGCCAAGCAAAACATCAAATTATGTTGCATTTTATACTCTAATCGAGAGGGTAGAAGAGTGAGGAGAATGTTTAAGGTGGGGAATACAATGCAGCCCAGCAGGACACTGCCTGGTGCTGCTAGAATTCAAGGTCAGCTTTACCTCTTCCCATCTCTCCGCTCATACCATCACCCGGTAGGTTTTTGGCGTTCAATATTGGCGTTCAAATTTGTAAGTGGCCCGTGCGGTTTTCACTACGTCATTGAACAACTTTGTAGGAATATTGTGTACTAAATTCAACCAGATAAGAATTTCACACCGCAATCCGTTCCCTTGTAAGCGAGAGGAAATGTTCATTAATGTCTCCTACTTTTATTACTCCTTTTCCTTCTTCCTTAGCTCTACCACGGTTTTACTAAATGTGGAAAAGAGTAAAACAGTGGTGATGAGTAGAGCTAAGGAAGAAGGAAAAGGAGTAATCAAAGTAGGAGATAAGGAATTGGAAGTGGTGAAACACTTCAAATACTTGGGAAGTGAACTGACTGAAGATGGAAGACTAGATTTGGAAATTAGCAGAAGAATACAAATCGGGAGTGCTTTCTACCAACAGGTACGGGGACTAGTATGGAACAAGGATATACCAATTAAGGCTAAAGAAGTTATGTACAAAGCATATTATGTTCCCATAATGACATATGCAGCAGAAACTTGGACAATGACTAAGAGGGATGAGAGCCGAGTACAAGCAGCTGAGATGAGATTTCTGAGAAGTATGGTCCAGAAAACGAGGAGGGACAGAGTGAGAAATGAAGATATAAGGAAAGAACTGGGAGTACAGAAACTAAATGACAAACTGGAGCAAAACAGATTGAGATGGTTTGGACATGTCAAATGGATGAATGAAGTAAGGCTACCAAGCCGAGCACTGGAACGACGGATGACAGGGAAGAGAGGACGAGGAAGACCAAGAATGCGTTGGATGGACTCGGTGGAGAATAGTATTAGAAAACGGAACCTGGATTGGAACACTGTGTCGGAAGAGGAATGGTGGAACGACAGAACAAAGTGGAGAGGAACCATATTTGCCCCCACCCAGTGTCAACTGGAAACGGGGAAATGATGATGATGATGATAGTTTTTAAAACAAACCAGAGCTCGGTATCAGATAGCATTCAGAAGTTATCACACTTCGCGTACTGCCCCTGCCGAGCACTAGAGCTCGAGTCAGCCCGGAAGGCGGTGCGCAGAACACAACGCTACCATTACGCCATGCCTCACAACCATCCCACCAATAACAGTCAGTCTGTCTTGAGAATCTGAGCTAATGTGTAGTGAGAAAAGAGAAGTGATTATATCGTAATATTTAAAGATCCAGTGCAAGTGATTGTGTACATTTCGAGTGCTATGGAAGCAGAGAGAAGTAAACGACAGATTTTGCATAGGCAAGGCCGAGAAATAGTTTATAAAGTGCACGAATACTTTAAAAGTCTAAAGCAGCGTGAAAGGGACGGGCTCCATGAAGTAGTCGACGGTGTTGCCACACCGCAGGAACTAACGGCAGGAGCATGCGGTGTGGGAACTCGGACAATACAGAGAATTGTAAGCGAGGCAAAATCTTCCCTTACAGCCTAAGGGACCTTGTCTTTCCGCTCGCCAGGAAAGAATCCTCGCCGCCAGAAACCAATAACGGACCTAGACAATTTTGACCGGAACTTGTTGCGGCGTATTATTTTTGATATGTACGCTAATGGGCAATTTCCAACAGCAATAAAACTTGTCAAGAAAATGAGAGATGTGGTGGGTTTCAAAGGTAGTAAGTCATCACTTCTGAGAATTTTAAGGAATATGGGCTTTAAGTACAAAAAATGTCATGATGGGCGAAAACTGTTAATGGAACGCAGTGATATTGTTGCAGCTAGAGACGTGTTTCTCAGGACCATGCACGACATATGACAGGAGGGTAAATCTACGATATTTTATTTGGACGAAACTTTCATAAATCAAAATCACACAAGAAAGGCATGCTGGGTGATGAATGACGGGACTGGTGGACTTAGAGTTCCGGTGGGGAAAGGGGCTAGACTTATTCTCTGTCATGCAGGTTCGGCGTCCACTGGTTTCATTCCGCAGTGCAAATTACTGTTTCGCTTCAAGTCAAAAAACAGTTCCACAGATTATCACCCGGACATGAATTTCACGCTTTTTAAAAGGTGGTTTACGGAACAGTTACTCCC
Organism: Meconema thalassinum; assembly: GCA_946902985.2. Taxonomy (NCBI): domain Eukaryota; kingdom Metazoa; phylum Arthropoda; class Insecta; order Orthoptera; family Tettigoniidae; genus Meconema; species Meconema thalassinum. Next base: position 1,343,279,145 of record OX336389.2, read on the forward strand.
TAACATCCCTCCAAATTCCGTAATTGTGATGGACAATGCAAGCATCCATTCTGTTCAGTTAGATAAAGTACCGAACAGTAGCACACGTAAAGCAGATATAGTAACTTGGCTGACGAAGAACAACATCACGTATACAAATTTGCAAACCCGAGATCAACTTTTACAGTTAGTTAGAATGCACAAACCCCGGTCCTTCAAGTACGAGTTGGATTGCATTGCCGCTGGAAAAGGTCACAGAGTTGTCAGTCTTCCTCCTTACCATTGCCAGTACAACCCTATTGAACTTGTTTGGGCGCAGGTAAAAGCACACGTGGCAGAGAAAAACAACACATTCAAGATAGCCGACGTGGAAAAGCTCACACACGCAGCCGTCGACAGCATTTCAACAGAGGCGTGGAGCGACTGTGTCAGACACGCAGAAAAGTTGCAGGAAGAAGATTTTGAAAGGGAACTTCCCAGAGACACTATCATGGAGCCGTTCATAATCAATCTCCAAGATTCAGGTTCCGAGTCCGAGGAATCCGACACGGAAAGTGACTGAGGAACTTATGATCAAACAGTAAGTTTTAAGACATGTTCTGTCGTGTATGTTAATGTACTTTGTGTGAAATCTGGAGCGGGCCTGCATTAGCCTACACTGTTTCCCTGTGTCGTTACATCTTTTGTCTTAAGATATTATTCCACTAAAATACTACATACGTATTGTAGGAGGCCTTTTGATTATTCATTCATTATCAATAATTGATTAATAGTAATAATAGTATTCATAAATGTTATGTTTAATAGTTAAAATAAAATAATTATGGGGATTCGTGTTTTGAAGAATGTATTACAAAATTAAGAATGGCTAACAATTAATCTATCATTCTCCATTCGCTACTATGCCGCCTCGGAACTGGTGGATCTGTTGCAACAGTGGACATGTATCTCTGTCTCTCTCTGCGCAACCCCCAGATAGCCAGCCGCCTTCCCAGCTGACGCGAGCTCTAGTCGATGCAGAGAAAGTTTGTTTATTCAGGTGGCCCGTTATCTCCATGACTGCGTTTGTTGAGGGTAGGAAAAAATCCTGTGCTACCCCAGAGCTCAGTGTTATTGACCCTTGAGAACTGGCGTGAAAATATATGACACAAGGACTGGCGCCCGGTCATTTTGACCCATAGTGTGTCTTTTCCCTTTTTGTTGCAGTCGTATGGAATTAAATGAAGTAATTTTACACCGGGTGTCTTCCTATGACCTATTCCCAATATAAAATGAGGTTTATTTATATTTTTTAAATTTAACATGCAGAAAAATGACAATTTTCGTAACAGTACAATTGGTCTCGATAGTGGCGGCAAAGCAGTCAATTCAATTTCTTTGAACAAAGGACCAGATGACCAAGGTGTCCCTAGATCCTAAACATGGATCAACAAGCCATGGGAGCTATGTGATTGTACTGCACCAAAATAGGTGGATTTTCCCCCCTTATTGTTTAGCCTACTTTCGATTTTTCCAAAAAATTAAATTAGACTTATGAGATCTACACGGGCCAAAAGTTGTCAGTCTGTCTTCTTTACCACGTGTTTTGAACTTCACTTTCAAATGAGAGACATCTTTCCTTCTCGAGCTTTCCATCTCTTCTGCACGCTGATTGGCTGACCTACTTCTGCGACCAATCACCGTCCTGCTCCTTGACGTCATCTGGCCGCCCAGCTATATTTAAGCCGGATCTCTCCTTGCTCTGTGTACCATTCTACATGATTTCGCTCCAAGACTTCGTCATGACAATCTACGATGACGGCTGAACTCTCACCGAAACTCTTCACTGACAGTTGTTTCTACCTTTAAACTTCGTTCGAACTTTAAACTGGAATTTTTCGACATTGAACGATATCCAGCACTGTCTTAGCATTCTACGTTCTAAGCTCCGCTTTACACGTCTACTTGAAGTGCATCGACATGCTGCGCCAACTTTATCGATCCTAGATAGCATGATCGATTCTGCTCAAAGAGGCTGACCAAACATGGTCGTTTTCTTCAACTTAACAATTCACTGGAAGTTTCCAACGAAATAAGCCTAATGGCGTTTTAACTTCAAATTGGACCTGCTCCACTAAACTTTAATGCTATTATGGTGTAACTACCTTTCACGTCCCAATTGTGTGATCAAGCTGGACTTTATCACTTAAATGTTTCACCATTGAAACATTTTTTACCTCTCATGGTTCAAATTCAGTTCTTCAAATGAAAGTGCTACAACATGTGTGGGACATCCATAAGATAAGTACATGTTCTTAACTTTTCAGTGCCAGAACTCTTGAAATTCCAAACTAACGTGTCATATTTCTAGTTTCTTTTCATGTTTGCACTGCTCAAGTTTGATAAAGGCTCTATAGCCTCATTTGTACTATTTCATTTTCTACACTTTGTAGTAGTCTTTTCTAGCTCTTTTGAAGCCTGTTCCTTAATGCTTGAAATCTGTTACACGCTTAGCTTGAATTTCTGCCCATCTGGCTCTAAGCATTTGTCTCTCTTGGTCATTAATCGTTGCCAGCTTAGACTTGTTTCTTTGTATTCTGGGATTTGGCCCCCCACATACACTTATATTAATATTTATTAATGCTTTCCTTGCTTTGCTTGCATTTTGAGATTTGGCCCCCAAATGCTTGCAAGTCACATTCACCAAGCATATTTCTTCCCTCGCTTGTATGAGGATTTATCTTTCAAGTTTCTACACATCCTTGTTTTTTTTTTTTTGCAATCTTCTGTTTTGTCGCGAAGGTATTGACAAACTTTCTAAATCAGCTTGGTTACCTTTGTTAATTACTGAATGTGCTTTTTTATCGGGACCTGGATCCTGAACTCCGTGAACCATAACTTTTGGGATTCATACTGGCATCATGAGATTTGCTCCTCAAGCGCCAGCCAATCCTTGATCAAATCCATAAGAACTTTTCTTTTGCAAATAGTTTCGGATTTGGCCCCCAAATGTTTGCAACTAGTTCCTACTAATTTATGGCAACCTCGCATCGTGGGATTGCGCCCCCTAAGTGCATGCTGCTGGATAACTTTATTTGATTGATTGTTTTCATTGCACAAGCACTGTAAAATCATTAATGCTGAATTTTTAAAATTGTTTTTGATAAATTATGGGACTTTTTCCCTGTCTATTGAATTTGGGCTTTGGTCCCTCGTTACTGTTATTTGCCATCCCTATCTGGGACTTTCTTCTATATGAGAAGTTTGCTCATCATGAAACAAAAGCTCAACGGTTCTGTTATTCTCTTTCTGCAATGAAAAAATTTGTTTTTGCATGGTTATTATTGTCAATAAATTTAATACAGTATATCAAAGCAACTTGTTCGTCCTTTTTGCTCCCTTAACCTACAACTGCCAAAATCCCTTTTAAAGCTCAACTTTGTTCAACTCGAGGCTTCATTTAGAGTTCTTGCCGACACAGGAGGTCTAGCATCGACCTATCCCTTCCACAGTTGGTGCCGAAACCCGGGATTCTTACCCTTGACCGTCAAATCCTATTCAACCTATGGAGAAGTTGCATTTTCAGTTGACTTATTCACTAATCTCTTTCAACTTTTACAGCAGACGGAGAATAACGAGAAGGTGCACGGGGAGCCAAAGCTGTTGCTTCCGTCTCCTTCAGTTTCTACTGCTGCTTCAGAAATTCATAAGCCAAGTGTGGTGAGTAATACCAAGTTTCCACCATGACTGCTTCGCAGGAGCTTTTAGCCAAAAGAGCCACCTTAAAGAAAAAACTTGTTCAATTTCCAAGTTTCCTAACCTCTAATAGCTTACAAGCAAACCTTCTGTTTGGGGCAGACAAGAATTGCGTTTTTTCTTCTTTAGTCATGTTTAGGATGTCAAAATATGTGCTCTCACAAATTTTACAACAGGAGGGCAATTAGTGTGGCAGATAATATGGGAATAAATAAGGGGGAAGTTATGAGTTCTTGTAGGCTTGTGAGTCGTTTGTACGGGAAACAACAATTTTAAAAATAGGATTAGTCTGGAACAGGAACAGGCCTCGGAAATGACGGATGCAAACGACGACGACCCGGATATGCTAATGGACTACGAGTTGGGACATTAAACATACAGACACTGACAGGAAAGGTGGAGGAGATTGTAGATGTGATGGAGAGACGAAAACTGGATGTCCTGGGCTTGGCAGAAACAAGATGGAAAGGAGAAGGTCGCAGAGAACTGAGGAAAGGGTACCAGTTGTACTGGAGTGGGAACAGTGAAGGAAGGAGCAGCGGAGTAGGAGTAGTTGTGAGAGATGGAATGAAGTAAGAGGTAAAGGGAATAAGTGACAGGATCATGAAGATGCCTGGAGATAGCCCAGGTATATGCCCCTCAAGTTGGATGTACAGCTCAAGAGAAGGAAGACTTTGAGGAGGAGCTACAACAGCAGTTGAATGGTCAAAGCATCATTGTCATGGGAGATTTGAATGCACATGTAGGAAGTGAAAGGCAAGGATATGAAAATGTATTGGGAGCAGAAGGATGGGGCATCAGGAATGAAAAAGGGAGAAAGTTGCTGGATTTTTGCAAGAGAAACGGTTTAGTGGTAGGCAACTCCTGGTTCCGGAAGAAAGAAAGCCACAAGGTAACATGGTACAGCAGTGATTTAACAAAGAAATCTTTGGTAGATTACATGCTGTACGACTGGGAAATGAAGAGAAGTGTCAGAGATATAAAGGTAATACCATCAGAGGCCTTAGATAGCGACCACAGAATACTTGTAATGAACCTGGGAGTTGTTAAGGATAGCAAGAGGACAGAGTACCAGGAAAGGAGAATCAAAGTATGGAAACTCAAGGAAAAGGAAGTCAAGGAAGAATTCCAGAAGATAATAAGGGAAAGGATGCCAACAGACAATCCTACAACAGGGGAAGAAAAAGGAAGGGAAGCAATTCAAAAACACAATGGTGGAAGCTGCAGTGGCAGTATGTGGAAGAACAAGCAACAGAAAGCAGTGTAAAGAGACACCATGGTGGAATGAGAGAGTAAAAGAAGCTGTGGGAAGGAAGAACAAGGCTTTCAGAGTGTGGTTCCAGGAAAGAACTGATCTGGCAAGGGAAGATTATAAGATAAAGAAGAAAGAAGCAAACATGATTGTCGCAGAGGAGAGGAAGAAGTGGATGGTAAAGTGAACAGAGATGATGGAGGAAGACAGCAGAGGAAATAAGAAAGTACTTTATGGGATGGTCAAAAGTAAGAGAAGAGGTCTGCAAGAGGATATGGTAATGATGGATAAAAACGGAAATATTGTACACAACAAAGAGACACTCAAGACAGAGTGGAAAGAGTACTTAGAGGATTTGCTGAATCCAAATGGTCATAGGGAGGAAGACAATGCATTGGAAGATGGAGAAGACAACACAGGAATGGAAAAGGACCTGACTTGGAGAGAACTGGAGATGGCTATAGACAAGATGAAAGGAGGAAGGGCACCGGGTGTGGATGAAGTGAGTGTTGAAATGGTGAAGGCAGCAGGGGAGGTTGGGAAACAGTGGCTGTACCGTGTGATGAGGGTGATATGGAAGGAGAAAAAGACCCCAGAAGATTGGAAGAAAGGATTAATTGTCCCAATATTTAAGAAAGGAAGCAGAAAGGAGTGCAGAAATTACAGGGGAGTCACACTCATACCTCGCTGTGCCAAGATATATGAAAAGATATTAGAAAGTAGAATACGAGCCAATGTGGAGAGAAAATTGAGAGAGGAGCAGTATGTATTCAGACCTGGAAGATCAACAGTGGATCTCTTATTTTCAGTGAGACAGCTCCAGGAATACCACTACGAATTTTGAGAGGATCTGTTGATGGCCTTCCTGGACATCGAAAAGGCCTATGAAAGTGTGTGTAGGGAGAAGGTTTGGAAAGCAATGGAAAGCATGGGAGTGGAAAAAGGGACTGTAGGCAGAGTGAAGGAGATGTATTGTGGAAGTGTGAGTTGTGTGAAAGTTGGAGGGGAAAGAACAGACTGGTTCAGACAAATGAGTGGCCTGAAACAGGGTAATGCGCTGTCACCCCTTCTCTTTATTGTGGTTATGGATGAGGTAATGACATGGATAGCAGGAAAGATAGCAGAAGATAAGATGAAAGCAATGGTGTTTGCAGATGATCTCATAGTCTGGGGAAACAAGGAGGAGGAAATTCAGGAGCAACTGAAGGCTTGGGAAGAAACAGTGGGAGAGTACGGATGGAAGTTCAACATCAGTAAATGTGAGATCCTGTTAACGACCAGGAAAAAGGACAGACCAATGAGTGGGATAACACTTGGAGGTGGACAGCTGAAGAAGGTGGAAAGTCTCAAGTACTTGGGAAGTATAGTGGAGAAAAATGGGAGAAATGACAAGGAGATTACGGAACGTGGCAGACAGGCAGAAGCATTTCTGAGAAGCATTAGGAGCTTAGTGTGGAATAAAGATGTCCCACAAAAAAGCAAGGAAGTGTTATACAGAAGCTACTATATCCCGATACTGACCTATGCTTCAGAAACGTGGACAATGAAGAAAAGAGACATAAGCAGAATACAGGCAGGTGAAATGAAGTTCTGCGAAGTAGGATCGGAGTAACAAGAAGAGACAGGGTGAGGAATGAAAAGGTCAGGGAAATGGTGAAAGAGGAGCCCTTGCAAAGTAGGATTGAGACATCAAGACTGAGGTGGTATGGACACTTAAAGAGAATGGATGAGAAGAAGATTCCCAAGAGGATACATGAGATGCAGATGCAGAAGAAACGACCAAGGGGAAGACCAAGAGATAGATGGCTGAAAGGAGTGGAGGAATGTGTCAAGAAGAGAGGCGAGGACTGGACCAGAGTGACAGCGGAGAGGTGGTGGGAAGAAAGGACTAAGTGGCGAGGCATATGTTCCAAACAGACTCAGCCTGGGGCTGGAAACTGTACAAGATGATGATGATGATGATTAGTCTGGAACAAACAGAATGCAGTACACCAACCACATCTAATTATTGCCAACCTTAGTAAAAATAAATCAACCAAATCTCTCTTTGAGAAAAATCCCCTCGTTCAAGTTCTTTCCGTGCAAAGTCACCAGTCCTCATGCATTCTTTGCAATAATTTCCATTCTCTTAATCTATGTTCTACCTTCAAGTCACTATCTGTGGATGATCGTAGAAAACTGTTTCGCAGCACAAACGCTGTTTTAACTGTCTATCCGAAAAACATGCTCTTGCAGATTGTTCTTGTGAGAGAAACTGCATGCACTGTAAATCACGTCACGTCATCATTCCTCAATGCATAGTTTTGAGATGCCACAGTCTACTCCTTTTTCAGGTAAAACTTCTGAGTCTGTCGCTGGATCCAGTCCTCAAACTATGCTAGGCCCCAGTGGTAAATCTTTCCTAACCTCTGATACTCAATCGAATTCTAAAACCATTGCTCAATCTTACAGTCAAACTACCAATTCATGGCTAGCACGCAAGTTCTCTTGACCACGATGCAAGTAGAAGTTCAAGATTCTTCTGGTAACTGGCATTTTGTATGTGCCTTGCTCGATAATGCTGCAACACATGACACATCTCCCAATCGCTGGTTGCGAGGTTAGGTCTTCATTCTTTTTCCACCACCATTGAAATATCTGGTATCAATGACAGTAAGTCTACTTCCTTAAATTATGTGAAGCTACACATGAAGGATTCTGTTCAATTTGGTACTGGTCTTCACCTCAATTGTTTATCCATTCCGGTCATTGGAAGCCCAACCCCTAGCCATTCGTTTTCAATTGACACTTGGAAGTTTCCTTCTGATCTGAAATTAGCTGACCCCTAGTTTCATCAGAGTTCCACTGTTGACTTTCTTCTGGGTGATAACGTAGTTTGGCAAAATATTTTACCTTCCCGAGTTGGTATAGTTCCTGGACTCGTTGCACATAATACTAAATTAGGCTGGCTCATTACTGGTCAAATTCCACTTAAGGTTGTTCAATCCTCTTCACAGTGTCACTTAAGCAATGGCCATCTAAATCAAAATTTAGAAAAATTTTGGCAAATTGAATCCATCTACTCTGCCCTTTCTCTTTCTTCCGAAGATGAACTTTGCGAGCAACTTTTTCTTGAAACGACTACTCATAATTCAGAGGGTAGATTTATTTTATCTATGCCTCGTGTTCCTTTTCCTCCTATTATATGTAACTCTCACCCTAGAGTTCTTGAAGAATTATTTGCCGTGGAAAATCAACTTAAACAAGACCCTTCAGCTCAAAAGCAATATCTTGAATTCATGGAAGACTACGAAGCTTCTAATCACATGGAAGTTGTCACTTGATCAGTGATCTTAACCCTTCTGTAGGAAGTGTTTACTGAAACCACCACCCTTTTTGGAAAAAATCCTTTCATCAAGGAAAAATAAGGTTGTCTTTAATGGTTCTGTATACTGAATCTAATGGTATTTCCTTAAACGACACCCTTCTGTTAGGTCCTGCCATTCAGTCTGATCTTTTCTCCGTCCTTTTGAATTTCCGTTTATTTCCTGTCGGTGTTATTGCAGACATAAAACAAATGTATCGACAGATCTTAATTAATTCAGAGCAACAAAATCTTCAAAGAATTCTCTGGCGTGATAGCCCTTCCAAACCCATTAAAATGTTCAGGTTCAAAACTGTTATTTATGGTCTTAAGCCCTCTGCCTTCCTCGCTATTCGTACTTTAAAACATCTTGCTGCTCATGACAGTCGCTTGTATTTCCCTCAACCTGATCTTTTGAAAAATTCCTTCTACGTGGACGACTTTCTTCACTCTTTCAAAACTTTTTCCGAAGCCCTCGAACTTTCACAAGATCTCAAGGCTTTCCTCAATGGAGGAGGATTCCTTCTTCATAAGTAGAATTCAAATTCCGAAGAACTTTTAACTAGCCTCCTATCTGACAAATTGTCTAGTTCACCCGTTGAACTTCTTCAGACAGATGACACCAATATAGTTTTGGGAATACATTGGTCTCCTAAATTGGATTCCTTCTTCTCCCAAGTTCATTTATCTACTTCTCTTCCTCAAACAAAACGACAAGTCATTTCTGAGATTGCCAAAATTTACGGCCCTCTTCAGTTTGTAGCCCCCGTTATAGTTGTGGCAAAAATGTTAATGCAGGAATTATGGTCTTTAAAATCTGACTGGGATGATCTCATTCCACCCCCTCTTTTGCAAAAGTGACTATCTTCCCATCAAAGTCTTTGTGACTTGTCATCATAGATATCCCTAGGGTGCTACTTCCCCCTTCTCTTTCATGTAGCTTGGAATTACATCTTTTTGTTGACATCTCTACTAAAGCCTATGGGTATTGTGCTTACGTTGTAAATCGTGCTTAGTCTCCTCTCTTTTCCAACCTAATTTGTGCTAAATCTAAAGTAGCCCCTTTAAAATCTGTTTCGTTACCTCGTTTGGAGCTTTGCGCTGCTCTTCTTGCTGCTGAGTTGGCCAACAAACTTAAATAAAACTTGAACTGTCAATTTCTTCACACTTCCTTTTGAACCGATTCTGCTGTCGCCTTAGCTTGGATTGTTAAACCACTTCGCACTGGCAAGCTTTTTTTGCCAACCGTGAAGAGAAAATTTTCTAAACCCTCTCAATGGAATCATTCTTCTGGCAAGGATAACCCCACTGATATCATTTCTCGTGGTTGCCTCTCCCCCGCCTGTACTGGCACGGTCCTTCTTGGCTTTTAAACGAAGTTTCCACACCTTCGGATTTAGAAAATAATCCCGAAGCTCGTAGTAAAGCTGCTTCTGCCCAAGTGGCCTCTACTGCCCTCTCTTTATTGGAACGGTACCCCTCGTTTCAAAAACTAGTCCGCATTGTAGCTTATCTGCTCAGATTGAAATTTTTCATAATCGATGAACCTTTATTTCCTCAACCTTTTCTTTCTACTATTGAACTTCAATATTATCAACCCTTGGTGCTTTCCTATTTTTTAATTGTCTCCGAGCGAATCGAATTTCCTGTCTTGTTGGAAGATCTACTTTTATTTCTGAATTCTCATTGTCTATATTTCCACTCCATCCTGCTTCTATCTACCCACTATTTCTCTCTTCTTTGTTAAGATTTCTGAAAAATATTCTTGCCTTCTATTCATCTGGTCCTCTTGAACAAACAGCGTCTGTCCATTTTTCTTCTTACTGGTTTGCTACTCCTAAAACCCCTTCTTCGGAGTTTCCTTGTTATATTGTACAATTCCTTCATTTCACCCTTTTTTTTCCAGTTTCTTCTGTGATTTGTGCCTGCTGGTCCACCCATTTCCTTTTATCCCTTCTCTATACAGGTGCATTAAAAGTGAAGAAGATTCCCTCCGTCTTAAATCAGATCTGTACAACTTATCGCTGTGGTGTTCTGTGAATAATTTAAATATAAATGTAAAAAAATGTAAATACATAAGAATAACTAGGTCAAAAAACCCCATTGAGGATGAATACAAAATTACGAACATCATCCCACAGTGCACAAACTTAAAGTTATTAGGGGTAACAATCTCCGACACCCTGAATTGAACATTCAAAGTGAAGAGGCAAGATGTAAGGCCACAAAAGTTCTGAGTTTCTTGTACAGAAACATGAGAGGTTGTAAACCTAGAGCTTTAAGTACGGCCTACATATGCATGGTCCGTCCGATATTAACTAACGGCTTACCTGCTTGGCAACCCACTACAGCGGAAAACATGAACAAGCTCCAGCGTGTACAGCGCCGCGCAGAGAGGCTAATAGCTTGTTATTCCCCTTCCCCTTTAACAAAATTTCCATCTATAGAGGCAACAGCCAAACAAATTGATCTAACTTTTCTCAAAAAATCCGTTACAGGTTCCATTAATATTGACCCCTTCTGCCGACTGTCATATCGCTCAGTTCGGAGAGGACAAGGTGTAACTCTCGTTCCGCCCTTCGCACATAGCAATGCTTACCTGACAGGTTTCTATGGCCGCTCTGCACGGTTATGGAATGCACTGCCAGGGGATGCCAAGATCTTGTCTCTTCGGAAATTCAGGCCGTACATAAAAGGTACATAGTATAAAAAAACGTATGTATGAGCGATTGATTGTCTCGCTGAATGAATGAGTATCTGAATGGAATGAATGAATGTATGGAGTGATAGAGGTTATGAAAGTGCATGTGTGAGAGAGTGAGTGAACTATGTCAATATTCTAAATATGTAAATAACTGCAAATATCTTTGTGAAAAAAATGAAAATCCACAGCCTGCTTCCAGTCTCCGACCGGGTCAGGAATGGAATGAATGAAGCCCCTATCTAGCGGCGAGGATATGCACTGTGCCGGCTGCCGAGGCCTGACGCACTCCTCTGGGGCAATGATTAAATGAATGACAGATGAAATGAAATGATAGTGGAGAGTGTTGCTGGAATGAAATGTTGACAGGGAGCAAATATCTTTGTAAATCATGTAAATATTGTAAAAACAAATGTAGATGTAAACTGTGCCTGTGAAGCATGAAATATGGATGTGGGGCTTGCCCGTTTTCACTAGGCCTCCCATACTTCTTGTACGATTTATGGTAAATAAATAATAATAATAATTCATTCCTCTTCTCTTCATTTTTTTAACTTCTGTACATTAAACCTTTGTTTCCCAATTTCAGATTTCTTTGCTGCCATCTTTATTTTCAATTTATACTCTGCTATAACCAAGTGGGGATCACTAGCTGCATCGACTCCTCTTTTATTCCTTTCTGCCAATGATCGTCTGAACTTCCTACTGATGGCTATGTGATCATATTGATTTTCAGTAAACGAAAGTTTGATGCTTTTCAGTCGGTCGACATGATTGTACCCAAATGAGACGAGATGATTTGGGTACAATCGTGTTGACCGACCAAACTTTCGTTTACCAAGGCTTCAAACACCATAATTGATTTTCAGTCTTATGATCTGGCGACACCCAAGTGACTTTATGGCATCTTTTATGGGGGAAGAGTGTTCCTCCGATAACCAATTCCTGTCTTGTACACAAATTCACAAACTTTTCTCCATTATCATTTTTTTCGTCTAGCCCATGTCTTCCAATAACAAGTTCCAATCCCTCATTATTTGCCCCAATCTTGTCATTCATATCACCCATTACAATGATAATATCTCTTCTATTTACATTACTTATGATTTCATTTAGTTGATGAATTGATTCTTTTTGTCTTCTTCAGATACTTCTGTTGGTGCATATCCTACCACTATTGTTTCATTTGGAATTTGACTTATAAATCTAGCAGTCATCATCCTATCTGAAACTGGGCTCCATCCAATCAAATATTTTGTTGATGTCTTGTTAAGTAGAATGGCCAATCCATTTCTCTGCTCTGCAACCTCCCCTCTTTGCTGAGAATAGATAAATGTATTTCCAATTTGTGTTTCAATCTCTCCAAAATCCTTCCACCTTACCTCACTTAGGCCCAGAATATCCAACCCATAATTCTGAATTTCTTTCTCCACTTGCTTTAGTTCATCTCCTTCAGTTAAGGTTCTAATAATCCAACATCCCATTCTCATTTTTCGTTTCGGGCTAAAGGTCGTCATCGAAGAACCTATCCGGTTTTGTTTCACTTCAGTTTCTTTAATAAATCAATTTAAGATGTGCAGGTTATTAGCCCACAGCATCCGAGCTCAGTGGTGGGGCTGCCCCCTGAAGCTGCCAAGCCGGCTGTTTTCTTTTAGGGTTGACTCCCGTAGCCTTTGGAGATCCCTCACCACCACAAGGCCGTACTTCCATTCATACTTAACCCCAGAATGGAGGGTTGCCTCCATCTGCCAGCTTTGCCGAACAGGAGGTCTCCTCCTACGCCGCCGCCATTAAAGTCTTCACCAAAGCCCGTTAGCCGCCAGTTTTCAGGGTTCCTGTAGGACCTTCACAGCTATCGTAGCGGTCTTGGGGCACAAGTCCCCACTATACTTCGCCCCTACAGGCATTCCCCTACTTTGTGCTGTTGCCCATCTCCCACAATGTGGACAAAGGGTTGGTCTTATGGGAGACCTTTTCAAGAAAGAGGGATTTTATTGCCATCTTCAGTGCTTTGTCAGCTACTACACTGTGTGTCGTTTGATATGTTGTACAAGGACTTGGACTCAGGTCCCCACAAACTGTAGCCTCTATAGTCGATATACATTATCAATTCCCTCATTCCTGCAGGAATGAACATCAGTAACATCAGGTCTACAGAGTGTAGACTTCGGTACAAGTACCCATATCATCCAAAATGTGCTCTAAGTCGCGTAGCCAGCCGAGACGCACTATCAATTTAGAATGTTTGAAATTTTTGAAATGATTTTAGGTAAAGGCTCTATATCAGCAAGAGCCTTTCAGGAGATGGTCAAATAATAGAAGTCGAAGAGTTAAGATGGTAGATTCATTCCAACAGTGGATGGTTAACTGCAGTGGTACAATTATGTGTAGTTGCGATGTTGTTCACACAAGACAATGGATGTAAGATCACAGCCTCTTATATACTATTTTGGTGAAACCAGTAATATTCCAGAGGGTAACTCATGACCCAATTACACAGATATTACAGCCTTGTTATTGTGAACCAGAGACAAGTAGCCAGACAAATAGTTAAGGCTAAACGTGAACCGGAGATAAATACCCCCTTGGAAAGATCAGATTTGTGAAGCGGCGGAATGTCAATCAAGGCTCATTATCCCAGTAGGCCTACATAGGTTGCCTCAAGCTAGATAACAGACAGCCTTGCTTCATAGTGAAAGTAATTTCAATACTTAGAGGAATTAGCTTACTTTGAACCCAGTAAATCTCATTAGTAGCTATTCTGGCGAGGATAGGCACAGTTATGCCACACCTACCTCTTTAAGACAAAAATTATGCATTATCAATATCTCAATTTTTGTAGATCGACCAAAATTTCATTTTTTTAACTCTCTTGGATCTCCTTAATGGTTGATCAGTCTCTTGGTCTACAATTAGTTTCTTGCGACTCCGGTAGATCTGGAGCAGAAGGCAAGGAGTGTATTGAGTTAGAGAGAGTTGACCGATTTACAATTTCATCGGTTAATTTCATACATTCAGTAAACTTTGTATTTCCGTTATTTCCAGAATATCTGCTTTTAGGAGCTGATTTTATTTACATTATAAAAAGTTATTTTAGGGCACAACTGGTGTGATTCATTCCACCATTTTTAGGAGAACATTCATTAGGCTACATAGCCAAAACCTAAATTTAAAACAACCTGAACAATAGCACCCACATAACCATATACATGTGAATAAAAGAAATGATAAAATGTATATGCCCGAAATTGCTCAAATCCACGTGTGTGTGCCAGGTGGTACCAATCCATCTCCAGGGATATATGAATATCTGTTCCACTCTAAGCTTTTGTTCATCAATACATGTATATACCTCATCTATTTCGAAGCTTGCTGTTCTTAGATCGTCCACTGATGGCATTACATTGGATAAGGGAACGTTCAGTGGATAGTCCTTTATTATTTCTTGGTGTGGAAGGGATAGGCATTTCTGTGTCTTCTACAAGAATGGGTCACTTAGGACCACGCGGAATCAACTCTTCTTCACCTTCCTTTAAGCCCAATATCCTTTCCTACTCAACGAGAGGGTGTGATTTCGTTGCTCGGACCATGTATGTTGTTTTATCTTTCGCACTGCTTCCTCGAAACGCCATGTTTGTGGGATTTTTCTGATTGCTATTCGGTCTTGTAAATTTGGTGACCCCAATTCTTTGAGATCTTTCTCCATTTGTTTGTACTAAAGAGGTCTGGCCATCTTATTCTTTAAGAATGTATGAATTCTATGTGTTAGCCTGATGGAATCCATTCTTTCTATGTGCCCCATGAATTGGATTCTTCGCATGCACATTGAATCTGTGAGTTTGGGAATCTGGTTCTAGATTTCTGCATTAGGTTTTGTATATCATATTCCATTCTTGATCCTAGAATTTTCCTCAATATCTTACGTTCCTTAACTTCTAATTGGTATTTTAGAGACTTATGCTGGAGATTAAGTGTTTCGGATGCGTAAAGGGCTTCTGGCTTGATCACTGTTGTATAGTGTCTGATTTTACAGTTCCAAGAGAGGCATTTTTTGTCGTAAATATTCTTTGTCAGTTGAAATGTAGTTTCCATTTTCTGAAGCCTTGATAGAATGGATTTCTTCTCACTGTAATTTTCAGTGATCCATTCCCCTAGATATTTAAATTCTGTAGTACGGAAGATTGTATTGTTGCCAATTTTCAGTTCATGTGGAGACGTCTTGATAACTGTCATAATTTTTTTTGTACGAAATTCTTAAGCCAACATCTTAAGCTACTTACTCTTGTAGTATTTCAAGTTGTTTCTGTGCATCTCGGATATCTTTGGCATTTAGTGTGGCACTACATGGGGTTCGTCAGCCGACACTTTACGCACCACAGCCCTCAGTCTGGTCTTCTCAACAGCTGAGTATTGTTCTCCAGTGTGGCTAAATAGCAGTTATACCAAACTTGTCGATGCTCAATTGAATCAGGCAATGAGAATGATATCTGGCACAGTAAAATCAACACCAACATCTTGGTTACCAGCACTGAGTCATATTCCACCAGCGGAACTCAGACGCAAACATGCCTTACCCCGGGAGTATAAGAAGATAAATGCCAACGACCAGCTACCAATACATCAGGACATCACTGCTGCTGAAGTGAGACGTCTACGCTCGCGAAACCCCTCCATCCGGACAGCGAGACACCTGGTGAACCAAAACTTCAACCTGCTGCAAAACTGGAAAGAAGAATTGGTGGAAAACATTCCAAGTCAGCTGCAAGATATCACAAACTCCACAACACCACCAAGTGGCTTCCATCTACCCCGGAAAACATGGTCAACGCTAAACAGGATAAGAACAAACCATGGTAGATGTGCAGATCTTCTCTACAAATGGGGATATATATCTTCACCAGACTGCAGTTGTGGTGATCCCAGGCAGACCATACAGCATATAGTGAATGACTGCCCGACGCATTCCTACAGTGGCAACTTCAGTGACTTTGTGGAAGCAGGCCCAGCTGTGATAGACTTTATTAACAACTTGAAAGTGAAACTGTAAATAATGTAAATATACATCTATTTTGACTAATGTTGATATGTACAGCCAAACGCTAAATAAATAAGTGCCATATCATCGGCGAGACAGTCTAGTTTCTTACCTTTGAGTTTTGGTCCTAGTCGGCGAGTTGGTGCCCCTGCTTGTATCCATTCCCGCACAATTTTTTCAAGGGTGCAGTTGAACATTAATGGAGATAGTCCATCCCCTTGTCCCACTTCTGTATTTATTTTAAATTCTTTGCTTAGTTCACCTATAAACTTTACTTTGGACAGGGTGTCGAGCGATGACCTGTTTTTCAATTCCCTAATGAAAATACACCAAATTCCCATATATTTTAGAACTCTCTAAGACTAGAGTTCGCATCCCGAATGGCTGAAAAATGAATCTTAAAGCGAGAATCAAGATTTTCTAGCCTAAGTGTAACTGCATTTGTGGTAGATACTTCCGCAGCCCACTGGTAATGGCGAGATTGAGGCCTAATCCGTACCGTGAGCAATGCGCGCGAGTGAACTCTCTCTCAGATGGGACGAGATGCTACGAACACAAGAGAAATACAGTTTACCTGAGGGGAGCTGATATAAATGACTTTTACTGAGAAGGGTTGAGAGAGTAGAGAATAGGAGTGTCACATAATAAATGTTTACGGGTAGTGACTGAATTGTATGGTACCGTAACAGTATAGGAGCCTGGAACAAGGCGATACAATTTTCTACACTACTAAAATTAGTCAAAATATCCTTTGTAATAATGAATAATAATTTTGGGGGTCATGTAGTAATAGATGCTACCCACTCACTATCCCTTTTTAGATCACGACTTGTATAGTAAAATTGGAGGTGTGTCCGACATTACACGCGTAAATTATGGGACAAATGCAGTATTGCTAACCCCACGCATACGGTACCGAGAGCCTTCCTGTCACTTTGCCCCACTTTTCCTCTACGCAACCCACGTTCGCCACATAACAAGGCCCTACGTCTAACCGCCACTCAGCAAGAATTCTGAGCATGCTTCTCACCTACACCCTGTATTTCGAAGGAAAGAACGTGGAGGATATGTCGGGAGCGTGGAACAGCTGAGCTGTGTTGCCAAGTTTTTAGTGTTGTTGTAAATCAATTGATTTGAATAATACACAGCTCTACACTTCAGACATGATTTCTGTACAATTAGGCCCCGTTCATACTAAGGCGATATAGGATAAGCGATATACGATATACCACACGCACAGACAGATAAGCGAAATGTAAAGGGAGGCAATAAAAAAGGTTCACAGCAGCGCGATTGCACAACATATCTCAAGTGACATATCTCGAAGCACTGCTTGCTGGTCTCTTGAGCAATTAGTATCGTACAATAGTTCGGGCTATAAACATGATGACAGGAAGAAGAGAAGACAATTCTGTAATACATTTAATTAATTCCTTGTGACAAGAGGCTTTTCAGAATTTATTCGATAGAACTCCCTGAATTTTGATTCATGTTGAGACAGCTCTCGAGAAACAACGGCCGAGGTATGGTGCACATTGGTGAGATTGAAAGGATGTACCCAGTATTTCCTTCTTCTTCTCTTCATCCTACACCTGAACCAATAAGCCATTACAATGTCTTCCACACTTGAGCTCATATTTGTAACTGAATTAGTGATAATTGTGTTCCCACCAAATTTTTATCGCCCAGGTCGCGCCGATTTATCGCACGCTGTCTGAACCTTCTTAGCAACAGATCGTCGCAATATATTCCTTACGACATATCACTTATCTTATATTGCCTTAGTCATCATCCTCATCTCGCACAGTTTCCAGCCTCTGGCCGGGTCTGTTTGGAACACAAGCCTCTCCAACGTCTTCTGTCTTCCCACCATCTCTCAGCCTCCACCCTTGTCCAGTCTTCTCTCTTCTTCACGCTTTCTTCCACCCCCTTCAGCCACCTGTCTCTCGGTCTTCCTCTCGGTCTCTTTCCTTCCCACTTCGTCTCGTGTATCCTCCTAGGTATCCTCTTCTCCTCCATTCGTTTTACATGTCCATACCATCTAAGTCTAGATTTCTCTATACCATCCTGTAATGGTTCCTCCTTCATTAATTCTCTGGACCTCTCATTTCTTATTCTGTCCATCTTTGTAGTTCCAATACTGCTTCTCAAGAACCTCATCTCACTGGCCTGTATTTTGCTCTTCTTCCTTCCTTTCATAACCCAGGTCTCCAAGGCATACATCAGGATAGGGACATAGTACGTCCGATATATGATCTTTTTGCTGTTCCGAGGGACATCCTTGCTCCATAACATGCTTCTCACACTCCTCCGAAATGCTTCTGCCTGTCTCCCCCGCTCATTTATTTCTCTATAGTTTCTTCCATTATCTTGTATCAGGCTCCACAGATACTTGAAACTCTCCACTTTCTTCAGCTGTTCCCCACCAATTGTTATTCCCGTTGTGGTTCTTTCCTTCTTCCTTGTTGTGATCACCATCTCACTCTTATTTATGCTAAATTTCATCCCATATCTTTGTATTATTCCTTCCCACACGTCCAGCTGTTCCTGTAACTCCTCCTCCTTGTTTCCCCAAATCATCAAATCATCTGCAAACACCATTGCTTTCATCTTTCCTTCCCCAATTACTTGTGCCACTCGGGTCATTATGTCACCATCACCACAATGAAAAGTAACTGTGACAGTGCACTTCTTTGTTTCAGGCCGTTTCTCTGTTCCAACCAGTCCGATCTCTCTCCTCCCACTTTCACACAGCTCACGCTTCCCTTATACATCTCCTTTATCCTCCTTATAGTCCATTTTTCTACTCCTCTATCCTCCAGGGACTTCCATACTTTGTTTCTGCATACACTGTCATATGCTTTCTCAAAGTCCAGGAAGACCATCGGTAGATCTGTTCCATACTCATAGTGCTGTTCTTGTAACTGCCTTACAGCAAAAATCAAATCCACTGTGGACCTTCCTGCTCTGAAGCCATGTTGTTCTTCCCTCATCCCTCCTTCTATCCTTGTCCTAATTCTCCTTTCCAAAACTTTCTCAAACATCTTTGCACAATGACTCATCAGTGTTATTCCCCGATAGTTTCTGCATTCTGTTCTACTACCTTTCTGGAAGATCGGGACAATTATTCCCTTTTTCCAGTCCTCTGGGGTCTTCCTTTCCTTCCATGCTGTCTTCATTACTCGGTACAACCATTGTATCCCCACCTCTCCTGCTGCTCTCACCATTCCCACACTCAACTCATCCACACCCGGTGCCTTCCCTCCTTTCATCTTCCTCACTGCATCTTCCACTTCATTCCATGTTAAGTCCTTTTCTGTTTGCAGTCCATCTTCCTCTTCCCCGATTTCTTCCTCCTCGCCGTGGATTCCATTTGGGTTCAGAAGTTCTTCAAAATATTCTTTCCAAATTTTCTTCAGTTCTTCCCTATTTTCTATCTCTTGTCCCCTCTTTTCACCATTCTAACATAATCCGTAGGATCCTTCCGCCTCTTATTTTTTACCATCCCATACAGGACCTTTTTTGTACCTTCACTATCCTCCATCATCTTTGTCCACTCTTCCATCCACTTTCTTCTCTCCTCAGCCACTACTCTCATTGCCTCCTCCTTTCTTTCCTGGTACTCTTCCCTTGTCTCTACCGTCCTATTTTGAAACCACCTCCTAAAGGCTCTATTCTTTTCCCTTACTATATATTTCGTCTTCTCATTCCACCATGGTGTTTCCTTCCACCTCTTCTTACTATGTGTCCTCCCACATACTGCTTCTGCTGCACCTACTAGTGTCTTCTTAAATCTAGCCCATTCCTCTTCCACCCCTCTTTCTTCATCTGTTGGAATTCCTTCCTTTACCATTTTGAGGTACTCGACCTTTCTATCTCCTTTCAGTTTCCATAAACTTATACGTCTTTCCTGGTTCTCAGTCCCTTTCTTCTCCTTAGTCCCTCTCAGGTTCATTACCAGCAATCGATGGTCGCTATCCAAGTTCTCCAATGGTATAACCTTGATGTCCGTGATATTCTTATTTAATTCTCTCTCATACAGTATATAGTCGACCACCGACTTCCTGGTAAAGTCATCACTGTACCATGTAATTGTGTGGCTCTCTCTTTTCTTGAACCAGGAGTTCCCAACTAGTAGGCTGTTCCTTTGACAGAAGTCCAACAGTCTCTTTCCTTCCTCATTTCTTCTGCCCCAACCCTCTGGTCCAAGCACACTCTCATACCCTTGTCTTTCTCTTCCTACATGGGCATTCAGATCCCCCATAACAATCATATTTCTTCCTCCCAGTTGCTTCTGCAATTCGTCCTCAAACTCCTCCTTCTCTTCAGAGAAGCATACACTTGCACTATTTCTATTACCTTAGTATACGTAATATATTTTAAAAGTCGATCCTGAGTCAACGCAGAGGACATTCAAACAGAGAAATACGGTACTTAGATGAATAAATAAATCACACACCGAAGCTATGATACCTTTATCATCGGTAACTTATTCAATTCAATAAATACGACAAAGAGGGCAAACACTCTACAGATAATGAATATAAAAACACTCACCATGCAATGATTATGCTTTAACATGAAACAAGAGCCTGAGTGGAGGTCGTTCACATCTTACAGTACAGCAATTGACAGATAACACCATGCCCACTCACTGAATCACGACTCTCTACAGTTAATATTAGCTTTCGTGATAATACAAAACTAAAGTTAAGGTAAAGACATATTTAGCACTGAGCACTCAAACAAGCCGCTCTGTGGCGATATTGCCATGGTTTTATATTGAAGAGTTGCAGGCTATTAAATGACAGGCGGTAATTTGTACACTATGACGGGAAACAATACCTTGTGCTCTATTATCGACTGCCTCAAGCGAACTCACACCAGTAAATAAATTATCCTCAATCACTTGGCAAGAGTTTGACAGCCCCCATCACTTCACTGTCCCTATCAACATCACCACCATCATTGTCTTCGTCAGAGCTTGATGAATTGCCAAGGTTAATAATCATTTAATCCACTGTGATATCCAGAACACCTTCAGTATTTCTTTCTGTACATGCTGTATGGCATGGGTCCAGTCCTCGGGTCTAACCTCGGTGTAGTAAAAGTTAACGAAACAATGACAATGAAAGGAAATCCAACACACACAGTGGTTAACAAGCGACTGAAACAATGTCTGCCCACACAACAAAAATTCTGTCACTTGTGTGGTGTATTTTGTAGCCACATGTTGGTGACGGGTGTTTGATAGTAGAATGTCGAGAGCTGTAAGATATTGTTTGTAGTTTTTGGAAATTCTGCATGTGTGATGCATTTGCAGTGAGTGTTTACACAGACTTTAAAACAATTTGGTATGTGCATCTCCCCTGCGAATAGGGTGACCAACTCTAAATTTTCAAATGGAGGACAGACTCTTAATAAAAGGAGGACTTTTCATAAAAATGTTCTAAAAATTGAGGACAAATGGTACTTTAATATTTACATGCAAAATTTAGTATTACATACCTTATAACTGTTATGTTGATGAAGATGCTGAAGTTGTAGCTATTTTATGCTGATACTTATCGACTGCACCCACTTTCGACAGCAAAGATGAATTATTTTCTTGTAATAAATAATTGTAAAACTCTCCACATGACATGTTTGTAAAGTTGTACTTCACTATTATAATACCCTTGACCGACTCGGTCAGCAAACGGTTTCTTTCTTCTGACCACTGTGTGTTAATCAGGGAAAATACTCTTTCAACGGTTGCATTGCAACCTGGAATAGTGAAATAAAACTGACAAATTTAAAGTAGCTCACTAAATGTTTCAATGTCAGGCTATATTTGAAAAACTCACACCACTGCTTATCTAATGTTGTATGTTTATCAATTTCGGAACTCCTAGTATAATTCTGAGCATTGAAAAATTGGTCGAAAAGTTTAGAATCGTCTATCTCCACACTTTAGATTGCAAATACTCGAGACAAGGAAGAACATCTTCAAACTTAATGTCTTTCATACTTTGAAGCTTCATCCATTGGAAACATTTAAATTCTTCCATCATAGGGTTACACCACTTTAACAGGTATTGAATGTACATTTAATAAAAAACAACATGTTCTACAAATGCAATACATTCTCTTTCGAAGCCATTTTCAGTGACTTTTTGACTTTAAGAGGTATGAATATATTTTCCATCCTATCATTCAGTGTGGCCAGAGCAAACTTTACAAACTTCTGCTATAGAGAGCGTTTCTTTTTCAATGTATGAAATTTTTGTTGTGAAAAATGTGCATAGTGGAATGAACAAATCACTGGTAAAGCTCAGAAAACTCGTTTTCAAAAAAGGACCTAATTATAGCAGGAACAGAATTTGAAGGCTGAGAAAGGAAGTACGACTTTAGAGCTGCAAACAGTTTTAGCATTCTTTCTACTGCGGGAAACAAACTTAACCACCTTGTTTTGCTGTGACACAAAAGCTGTTCATAATTTATTTCAACAAACTCGCAGAATTCTTTGAGTTGTTCAGTACGAATTGTATAGATATGGAAATAATTGAAGACTTTTAAAATTATACTCTCTACATCAACTGGCAGTACATCAGCATCTTGTTGCAAACAATTATGCAGTACATGTGCTGGGCATCCAACCCCGATTATAAATGTTCATTTAATAAACTTTTTTAAGTGCTGAAAATACGTTTTTGCCTTCTCTACGATTAACCCCTCCAAAATTTACATTTGCGATGTCTCCACTAAAAGCAACGCATTTAGCAGAAATATTATGGTTCTTAAAAGTCTCAGAAACATAATTGGATATTATCTCTGAAGTTTCATCAGGACATGTTTGTAGTTCTAAGACTTTAGTTTGAATACCATTTTCTTTAAAATATTGTGTAACAATATGAAAAAGTTTCAAAGCCCCATGGTTGCTAGCATCAGTACCCACTCCGAAAAAAGGAATACTATTATTCAATGTTTTAGAGATCAAGTCAATGGAATCAGGGGCGATTACATTATTTATGATAGCATCAGTTTTGGTTCTAGTGCATGATATTTTGTTAGCAACCTCAGAATCTGCAAACAGCACTTTTTCCAACTTGGATGTGCAGTCCATAGACCTATACGACTGATGGTGAAAAACAGTGTGATATGCCAATGTTGCCTCTGTTGCCCGAACTTTCCTGTCTAGTGGGAAATGTTTAATCGGGAAAAATGAATCAATATTACTGCTAGAAGAACTGCTTCTAATTGTTTTTCTATGCTTTTCACTAGCAATATGTCTCTCGAGATCAGCTGCACCTTTATTTCCAACAGTTACATTCATTTATTTTTTCAGTTACATAACAGTCACAAATATAACATTTCACCTCACTTTAGTTACGTCCCTCTCTAAAACACGGGTACTTCTGCTTCAATTTCTCCGAGAACTTACATTTTCTCTTTTGTGCCTCGCCACCTTTGAGTGGTGACATACTGATATTATTCAAACAAACACTCCACTCACTCAAAAGATTCGAATCCAACTAGCACAAAAACAAAACTACGTAATACCGCAGTCGGCATTACTTGACTGGTGAATCCCCGCCGAGAATTCCCCGGCCCCGACCGAGCACGTTTAGATCACGTCGGACGGTGTCACCACTTTGGTGACGGGCCCTTCAGACAGCTCTAGCTTAAGATATGATTTATCATTAAGTGAGTAAATGATGTAGTCTGATAGGGATATCCAGAATATAGACTGAGATAGAGGAAGTGCAACAAAAGAAAGCTTTGCAACAGACAAAACAATTGGAAACAGAATGACTAAGAATACAATATGTAAAAAGCCGGACATTTAATTGCAAATAATAAATGCCTGCCGGACAGAGGACAAGCATGAAAAAAGGAGGACATGTCCGGACGGTTGGTCACCCTACCTGCAAAAGAAGAGCTGTATTTTTACTCGAAAGACCATGGAAAGGCTAAAAAAAAACCCAGTAAAATTCCACACGCCACGAATACCTTTTAATTTAGATTTATTTTATCAAAGTAGGTAATAGAAAATAAAATAATGCAAAACGAAATAAATAAGTCACTTTGACAAACACTAGGAACTTCAGTTATACACAACACAAAATGCAGTTCTCTTGACAGTACTAATTTCTGAATAGGAACTGTAGGCTAGTCATACACAAAACAAGATAAGTCACTTTGTCAATACTAGATTGTGGTTAGGAACTTTAGTCACACAAAATAAGATAAAACAAACAATAATCAAGGATTTATTAATTTAAAGCTTCTCTAGGCAACTCATCTGATCTTCAATTTTCGCTGCTTCAGCACGGGCATCGTTCAATATCTTTTTTTTTTTTTTTTTGCCAATTCCTGGAGATCTTTCATGGCTTCTCTTTAGACTGCCACCTTAGTCGTCGCTTCCTTTTCCTCCTGGCTTCGCACCGTTTTGCTACCTTTAACACTGCGTAGGAGTTTCATGCAGCATGGACCATGCTCTTGCTCACTGTTTTCTTTTCTACTACACCAGCTGCCATCACAGCGTCCTGAACAGTATGCATGCCAATCAGAATTGCAATCATCAGGGAGAAACTCCTCTCTAAAGCTGCATTGCTGTGATACAAAATCAGTATCAATTTAACGAAGCTTGTAAGATCGTTTTTGGCAGGAACTGAAGCCACTAATTCAGACCACAGCTCCTTTCCGCCAAATTGCTTCAAACGCGCAGCGATGTAGGGCAGTTTCAGAAGTGCGGAGTAGCTGGTCTTGATGCGGTCAGCCATTGCGCCAGAAAGCAAATTCTTCTGATTACAAAGAATTTCCAGGGCAATGACGATCCTATCTTCTCCCAACTTAGGAGTCTCAGCGACCACTATAGGGTCTTGGCAGGAAATAGCACGGGTCATCTTGTAAGCAAGAGGTGACCTCTCCTTGATATTTTCAGCCATACGAATGTACAACTTTCAGCAGTTCGTGCAAAATTGCAGCACATTCGCGTCTGGAATTTTCTGAGATCTTGAGCTGTTAGCTTCTATAAGGGCTGCTCTAGTTAAGAAACCCAGGTAGAAAAAAACAACTGGTCACCTCTGTGAATAACAATGTGGACTGATTCCTGTCTGTCATTGTCAGCAACGAGCGTGGCGCGCACAGAGGGGGTACGGCCGGTGCGGCGGTCAGCCAGGCAAAGCATGCATTCGACGTTGGCTGGGTTCTCATCCTGCTTAGCGCTCTATCGGTGGCGCAAATTGCGGGTGGCAGCATGGTCTCCAGGCGAAATAGAAGGCCGAGCGTTCAGAGGCTAAGAAGTCGGGCATGATGAGACTTTTCAAGATTTCCCGTATATTGCCCACATTTTTCCCGGGGCACCTAAATTCCCCTACATTTCCCGCATATCCCATATTTCCCGCATTGCTCGTCACCCTGATACTATTCTGGTGAAAGCAGTAATAATCCAGAGGGCAACTCATAACCCGATTA
This sequence comes from Meconema thalassinum, assembly GCA_946902985.2. Classification (NCBI taxonomy): domain Eukaryota; kingdom Metazoa; phylum Arthropoda; class Insecta; order Orthoptera; family Tettigoniidae; genus Meconema; species Meconema thalassinum. The sequence continues at coordinate 1,343,304,649 of OX336389.2, forward strand.
CACAGATATGAGCAGCCTTCTTATTGTGAACCAGAGACATAACTAGCAGGCCACAAATATGTTACATAAGATTAAAAATGGACTGGAGAAAAATACTTCATTGGAATACTGAATTCATCTTGGTAAAGCGGCGAAATGTCAATCGAGATTCGTTATCCCAAATGCATAGGTTGCCACAAGCTAGGTAACAGCTTTGCTTCTTAACAATGTTAAACTGAAAGTGATTTCAATACTTAGAGGAAATATCCTACTAATAATCCAATGAGGCTCATTAATAGCTATTCTAGTGAGAGTAAGCGTAATTATGTCACAGCCACTCACGCCTACTATAACCACGTTTTGACGTCGTAGAACCATTTTCAGAAGCTCCTTATACATGTACCTAAATAAATTCAGTACATCAACCCTCTGCATTGCCATTTTAAGAATGAGTGATATGATATATGAATCACAGCCCATGGCCATAAGCTGGGCATTTTGGATTGAACGCTCGAGGGCTCCCAACAAGTTCAATTTCAAGTAATTCCAACTTTGACTATTACCCTTTCACGAATTGATTGCCGGCAGTCGAGATGGGAACTATTCTCTGTTTACTAGTGTCACACGTCACTCTGCTTCGTTGACAGGTACAGTTGCGGGTTTAGGATATGACTCGGCTCCAGTAGCTCTCCGCGGTGACATGAGCTCCTGTGATGCTTATCAGCACCTCTAAGACAGGTAGCGCGCGCAATGCTGCTTGACTTATGTGCAACCTGCACTGTGTCATCACTGTGTTCTCCTCTTTACCCCGCGGGGCTCCTGCTACAATAATCAACAAACGGTCGTGCAGCCATGCTCAGCGGCAATCAAATCTTAAATGGGTAATACCAGATGCTACTGTCACTACACTAGTGGCAAACGTTGGAACTTCATAGAGTGTTGTGTATTAGCCAAATATAACCTACAAATTTTGCTACACAGCACCAATTGCAGTGGTAGGATCTTTTACATACCATAAATATATTACTTCCCCTCCAAAGGAATGCATACTGAAGGATTTTAACACTCTTAAAAAATCTGATCACTTCGGCCAGGTTTGAAGCCGCCATAGCAGTTCAGCATGCTACCAAGTACGCCGAGGTGATATCAAGATGATTTCCACACTTCTGAAAAGCTCAACAGCATCTGGGTTTGAGACCACAGTAATTGAAAATTTTCAGATAATAAATCTTGGGAAACAATTTTTTTTAAGGAGCCAAATCAACCATGTACAAGTATGTACTGATGTTAATCTTGTACCTTTCACAATCCAACAACCATACAAGTAATATTTATACCAAAGGGCTTGCTGACGGTCATAATCACCGCAAGAATGAAAGATTTCTGATATGTGTTAAAACACTAACCTGTCAGTTAACTTCACTGTGGACATATGCGGTATTTAAATTAATGGTCACTTCACAGCAGATAACACGCATTACTTACAACAATTCCATGAGGCTGACATGTCTGTCACACGATATTAATCTAAAGTAGTAGTGTTAAAATGTGAAAGAATATTGTGGTGTTTGAAGCCATATTTTCAGTGTTGCCTTAGTAAACAAGAGTTTAATGCTTTTCAGTCGGTCAACACGAATGTACCCAAATGAGATGGGTTATGCCCTAATCCTGAAATAAATTACACGAGATTAATAAATACACTAGGATAATCTCATGTAATTTATTTCAGGATTAGGGCATAACCCATCTCTTTTGGGTACATTCGTGTTGACCGACTGGAAAGCATTAATCTCTTGTGAAAGAATAAATGAGAACATGTATGAAGTGCTTTCCATTCAGCAAAGTGAGCACTAAATGAGAACACACTACTTACGTGCAATGGCATGGAGTTGCTTATGAAGTTTCCAACTTCCTTTAAAACAGTTCTGAAATAAGAAAGAAAATATAAATGATTTATTGTTCAAGTAAGGAACAATTAAATATAAATCCACTTCTAAATCCCTCCACGTTCATTTAACAAGTATTTAAGTGACAAACTATAAAGAGCCTATCTTTCTTAACATTTAAGATCCAATCCCAATTTCTCTAATTAGACCTATTTAGAACAATTTCATTCATGGAATTATTCTGGTAGCACTGGTATTATAAGATCAGCTCAAAATAGAACTGACATATTATGGCCACACAGGCTCAGTATTTAGACCAACCATGCTGTATGGAAGTTAAAGCTGGGTGGATACAAGATATCTAATATATAAGCCAGAGGTAACTGATATGGTTCAAGTACACGAGAAACACGTGTCGAGGGGAACATTTTAGTGTACTCCATGACATAACGGATTACATGCAGACTGATGTTTGTTTGATGGTTTAGCTTGAATTGCCGCCACATTGGTCAGCTGCATGAGGTTTCAAACAGTGCGTCGTTACATGCCGATGTAGTGACGTGGTCAAGTGTGAGGTGTAGGGGTAAGTTACAGATGTTCAAAAATTACTTTTAGTTGTTCAATTTAATAGAAAAGTTACCTGTACCCTTCGAAAGCCATGGGGAGACTAAGCCATTGGTCATTACTGGGTTAGATGACGGTCTGTTATTACCCTTTCACGAATTGATTGCCGGCGGTCGAGATGGGAACTATTCTTTATTTACTTGTGTCACACGACAGCCTGCTTCGTTGACAGGTACAGTTGCGCGAGTAGGATATGACTCACATCCAGTACCCTGGTCATCGTTAACAACTGTCCGTGGTGACATGAGCTCCTGAGACGGTTATCTGACGCAATGCTGCATGACTTATGTGTAGACCTCATTCTATCATCACTGTGTCCTCCGCTGTACCGCGCGGGGCTCCTGCTACAATAATCAACAAACACTGGCGCAGCCATGCTCAGCGGCAATCAAATGTTAAATGGGTAATAAGTTAGAAGACGCTGGACAAAAATTTCTGCTTGTAGCACAAGCAAGGGGGTCTGGCATGCAAGGCCCTGGTTAGGTCTTTGTATGGAAAGCCTTAACACACAGAATTCAACATGTATGCATCGTTTAAACCTTTGGTGAAAAGCTTTAAAATAAACCATAATGCAACCACCCAAATTCACACAAATTAGCAGGTATCAATTCAATGGTAAATAGGGCTATCAGTATTCTGATGTGAATCCAGAACTTCAATAAAGAAATTGAAACGGAAATACAAGTGGCCAAAGAGAACAATTTCACACCCAATAAGACAGGGAAACAGGGAGGACTGCATCAAACCAGTCAAAAGGCTGAAGACTCAAACAACAAACTGTAGACAGAAAACTAATGAAACAACGAAAGAAAATAAGAGGACAATTCACCAATCCAAAAAGAAAGTAATTATGTGCGGTTCAACTTTGTGAATAAAACACCAACAAAATTACGAATATTTTCAAGAAACAAGGACTCAACATAGCATTCAGAACAAACAACACACTCGGTATGCACATACATAACAGCAACCTAACGAAGAAAAACCCACATTTGAAGTCAGGTGTGTATTTGTTCACATGCCAAGAAGGATGTAAGGCCAATAATACGACAATGTGGAAGACAATTTGCAACACTCTATAAAGAACACACAAATGCAATAAAACACAACAAACACTCAGCTATTTGTGAACATATGTACAACAACCATCGTTTCACACACATAGAAACAAACCTCAAGATTTTACACTGCAAAACAAAAGGGCAGAGCTCTTGACATCAAAGGGTCCATAGACATGGGTTGAATTTTAAGTAACTTAGTGGCAACTATTTTTTTTTCCTCGATACGTAACATTCTTACATGGTTCTATGTTTTACAGGCCTTCGATGTAACCACTAGCATTGTGTACAATCTGTTCCTAGCGATGAGGAAACCACTGGATCCTAATGGGATCCACAGATATAGGTTGAATTTTAAGTAGTGGCAACTGCCTAATCTGTTGATGATGTGATTAGAGCAGTCAGTTGTCTGATGAACATCTTCAAGTCTGAAGTGATTCCTTCATCCTAGGGATTATATCGAAGTTGCAGGGACTTAAATCAGGAGAGCACTTCCCAGCGGCAATGATTAAACAATTCAGACACTGCTCTTGCTGTATGAACCCTAGCACTGTGAACCGCTCTATTCGAATCATCAACAGATTTGGCAGTGCCAACGGGATCCAGCGACTTCCACATCGCTGGGAACACACTACGCAACGCTGGTAGTTACATCGAAGGCCTACATAACTTAGAACAATGTAAGAATGTTAGTATTGAGAAACAAAATAATTGCCACTGTTACTTAAAAATCAACCCATGTATATCTAGCCAAGAAAGATAATCCCGAGAATCTAAACAAACATGTTTCTAGAAGGATCCCCTCTATTAGCACTGCTAAATAAAGAGAGTCCACAATCATAATGATTAAACAAGGCGATGAATGCATATGAGAAGGAATAATTAGGGAAACATGTTATTTGAGGAGGATGCATCATATGCCTGTTCTCAACAAACAAGCCAAGGCCTCGGGCAGGCAGTTATGTAGGTTCCTATCTCACCCTTAAGTCCCTTTGCAAGCTTATACGGATTGTTTCTATGCCGTGGCGGGTGAATTAAATGGCCTACAGTACTAATGAGAAAGTTCCACAATCAATAACGTACACCACTTTGTAAAATCATTCCAGCCTCAGATATTTTCCAATTTAATTTTAGAAATAGTTACCACTTCAGTCAATTGATAGAGTGGAAGGAGACAAGACACATTTTTACAATGAACACAGATCCGCAACAAAACACGGCCGACGCTCAGCAGTTGGCGAACACAGTTAAGAAAAATAATAAATTTACCAATTTAGGGAAAGATAGAAGACTTTCAAGTGAGTTAAAAGGTAAGGCTTTAGACATCAGGGAATCGATCAAAATACATTTGCATAGAATAATGATCCGTCAAAATTAAATGACCACACGTACTCGGAAGGATCACCTTTATTCTTCTTAATAGAAACATGAGGGCAACAAGTTACGTGTCTTTTTACTAGTGTGTATAGTTGGGAAGAAGGGATAGGGGAAGAACCATAAAGAAAATGTCATTTGCATTTTTTCGTAACCAACCAAGATCTAGACTGGGCGATGTTATGGAGATCATGTCCTGATTATGAGACTGGTTATTGGGCTATTTCAGATGACCATAGGACAGTCTTATTAAGACATGGATTTATTTATTGGGTGAAGGGCAGATGACCTCACTATTCTGCCCCTTAAATCAATTTAAAATGCAACTTATTTCTTAGAATTCTAATATCTTTGAACTTTAGATTTATTATAAAAGAGATGATTATTATATCTTTCGTTTTAATGACACTATTGTTTGAATGTAACCTTGGATACGGTATTTCATTCTTACATAATCTGAAAACTTTCCGAGAGATACATGCTGTTATAAGAGCTACTCAAATTCAAAGAACTCAGATTCTTATTTACATAGAGTTTATTAAAGCCTACACCAAAAGTGGTAGTCTGAGCAGCCTGAAGACATTCCACAATTTCAGTATCAACATCAGATCTTTCAACACATTAGTAGGTTAGTCGACAAGCAATATAAGTTATTTATGTTGTAGTTCTTCATTTCCCATTTCCAGTTCCCTGGGTCGGGTTGTGAATCAAGGACATCCACAGTTGTCTATCCCTCCACAATTCATTTCCTTCTTTCAATACTTCTTTTTCTTTTACTCCTCTTTTCTCTATACTTTCCTTCACCGTATCTATCCACCTCTTTCTGGGCCTTCCTGGTATTTTCTCCATAAATATTCTTTTTGGTACTCTATATTCTTCCATTCTCATCATATGTCCATACCACTTCAGCTTACTGGTTTCTATCTTGTCTTGCAGTTTTGGGAACCCAGTTCTCTCCCTAAAATCCACATTTCTGATTTTATCCCTCCATGTCTTCCCAATTATTCCTCTAAGGAACTTCATCTCGGCTGCTTGGATTCGGCTTCCATCGCGTTTTGTTGTGGTCTAAGTACCTGCTGCATATGTCAAAATTGGTGTGTAATACATTGAGAATAGAACTTTCTTGCATTTCTCTGAGACTTCCTGGTTCCATACTAAACCTCTCACACACTGGTAGAACCCATTAGCTTGTTGGATTCTCTTTCCAATTTCTTCATTTATTGTACCATCTTCTGTGAGTATGCTCCCCAAATTCTTTAAGCTTTTTACCATTTCCAATGGTTATAGTTATGGTTGTAGTTATAGCTCTTAATCATCACCACAGAGTACCTGTAGTTAATTTCCGCATATTAGTTTACAATTCTACATCCTCGGGGGAACCTGTAACCTCTACAGGGCGCGACCCCTGGTGGTGGATAGGGGAGCCCTAACTGTATTGTTAGGGTTGGTTCTAATCCCCTCCAATAAAACCCACGGAACAACCGGTAGCCCAATTCCTGGGGGCTTTACAATGCTGGGACACCCTCTCCCCAGGGGTTATAAATATGGAGGGCCCGGCTCAGGGTTATTCGTTAAGACCTCAACAGCACCTGCAGTGGTGAAGGAGTCCTTCGGTACAGTGAAGTTGGTGGAAGAGGCAACCCTGTGCTCGGGGTAAATAGAGTAAAAGGTATTTGTCCATACTATGGACACTTATCAGGCAACGCAGCGTCTGTGCCCCAGGTTAGGGGCGGCCTGATAAAATCCAACGCCAGGTGACTCGGTATATTTATTTTCGTATCAAATTAATTATGATTGATAATGTACGTTATTTAGGTAGATCCAAAGGTTAGGGCGTTCCCCCGCCTGAGTGACGTGAGAAATGGACAAGGGCTACCCACTCATGGACGAAGTGGGCTAAAGAAGAGAGTCCCCGAACTACGATTAAAAGAATGCAGCGGTGAAATTTTGCGAAAATTGTGAACAAAATTCTATTTCCTATTTTTTAATTTTTATTATGCTTATACTTAGTAATTCTATTTGCACTTTGATTTTCTTTAAAGTCAACCTTTAAAGCCCTTAACGGCCATTTAAATGGCCCAGCGCAAGTGGGCGATTCCCGATATTTTGGCCATTCTCATAGTGATCTGTATGCTTTTCGTACATTTTGAATTGACCGCACGGGTTGAATGTAAGAAATTTTGTTCCTCTGAAACTTGGGGAAATATAGTGAATTTGGGTAAATAGGCTGTTACATCAGCAATTGCTGCATTCAATATGCGTTGTGAAGCAAGTGAGAAACTAAAAGCTAGAGTTAGGGGTGTTAAAAGTTAGCAGCTCAGGGCAGAAAATAAGTTTAATGAGAGACAAGCGTAGACTTGACCACAGTGAAGTGTCTGGGCGTCATGGGATCAAATTTGCCTGAAGAAAACTACAACTATCAAAAACTGTTAGTGAGGCCATGAAGAAGACAGAAGAGGGCCCAACATATGGTGCTGGGGAGTTCTAAGTGAACTAGACTGAGGTACTGGCCTATTGTTCAACTCTAAATTTTCAATCTCATATTTCTCAGATATGTTTTCCACCATTTTTCAGCTTTCAAAATGCTCCTTATGCTACAATTTTCAACTTATCTCCTTGAAACCTTTAGGATAGCTTCACATACAACAGAATAATAAACTGACATGCAAACTTTACAATATGAGTCATAGTTCAAGAACTATAATTCTTTTTCTCAATTTCATCATGATAAAATAGAGAAATTTTGTCATGATTATGTGAAATAATTTGTATCTTTTAGTGCAATTAAAATTTTACAAAATTCGTACATCACTTCTTTTATACGGTAAAACCTGCCTAAAGCAGAACTGAATCGTTCCGGATTTATTTTTCAGTTTTCACAGGTTTCAGTTTCACAAAGGGTTGAGTTTTAATAAGACAAAATACACTACGGTACAAAGAAATACTGAATTATCGCATATAATTGCAATGAAATAATAATTTAAAATATAGGTCTGTAAATAAAAAAGAAAATAGGTTCACATGTATTACACTGTATTTTCAACTTACGTACAAAAATTTCAGGTTTTCTGCTCGTTTCTTTGTTTCCACGTGTCTTTCAAAGTGCATTGTCACAACTTCTTTACAAGAGAACGTTGTATGATCTCCTTTGCATCCTGCATTAACTCAAGGAGTTCTGGAACATTCTTGGAAGCTGCAAATTCCTGAAGGTCACTCGCAACAGATGGTGCTTCTCCAAAAGTGTGTATTATTAGCTCCCTTTCATTGCCTCCATCGTCGTCGTCCATTTCTTCCATGACTTCGCATCTGCTGTTTTCGGCAACAATATCAGCTGCACTTTGAATGTCTTCAGTCATTAATGTTTCCTAGAACTTTGGTGCAAGTACAGTCACGCTCAAAATTTAGTACTGTACATGACTTACTTGACTTATTTCCTTTATCTCCTAAGTGGAGCATAGGGCATCAACGAATTTCCGCCATTGGACTCTGTTCTGCGCCATCCTCCTTATCTCGTTCCAGGTCTTCCCTCCTTTCTCCATTCCTTCTGTTATTACACTCCTCCTCCAGGTGTTCCTTGGTCTGCCTCTTCACTTCGGCCAGTCTACCTGTCTGCCACATTGTTTGTACGTTCGAAATTCCATTTCTCGTGTCCGATTTCATGCTAAAGGTCAAATCCGTTTTATCCATCCGGCTTCTATTCATTTCTGTTTCTGTAATAGGAGTCATCTCGGGTGTGTAGGTTATTGGCCTTCAGCACCCAAAGCCTGGAGAAGGGGCTGCCTTCTAAGTATCCAGGCATACTGATTTTCTGTCAGGGTTTCTTCCCCTAGCCTTTGAAGTTCCCACTTCTGTCCACAAGGCAGTGGAGGTCCTGACCTCGTAACCCTGGTCAGCCTCTTCCTCCGCCGTACCGAAGACCATCTTCTCCGCCTTCGCTGCCGTTGAGGACTTGAGGGCTCTGGGTTGCTTTTTAGTCTGGATCTTCACCTTTGGCCTGTCCGGCAAGGGAGGCCCTACCAGTAGCTATGCTACCGCCGGCATAGCCCAAAGGATCATTAGACAACGCAAGCACTCCCACCACGTCAAGGTCATGCAACCCCTAGGGAGTGACTGTACATAGCTTTGTATTATGGATAAGATAATCCGTCTTAGTCAGGTTATTTACGCCTACAGTTCTGGAATTTCTTACCAATTCCGCGTTAGGCAGTTTTACGGTTTACAGTGTCATTTTATATATAAAATTCCTCATTTCCGAATTTTGTTTTCTGTTTGTCCAGGTTTCCGGTATATAAAGGATCCGGTTCAGGCAGGTTTTACTGCTTAATTAATACTAGCAATGCATTACGTGATAAGCACTTTTTTTCGGCTGTAACCATTGTCAAAAACCATTGATCTGAATGTGTTAGGCTGTAACCATTGTCAAAAACCATTGGATTGGACAAAAAGAAGGTTAGAAATTGTCAGGTGTAGGTGCGGCCTTGGCTGCACGCAGCTAGCAGGCCACAGTTGACACAAAACCATTGATCTGGGCGTGTTAGGCTGTAACCATTGTCAAAAACCATTGATCTGAATGTGTTAGGCTGTAACTATTGTCAAAAACCATTGGATTGGACAAAACGAAGGTTAGAATGGTCGGTAAGGGTGCGGCCTTGACGTCTGTGTAAACCCTGAAAGTTAAATTCAGAATTTTTTTATACTCACAGTTCATATGTTACTAGGAAGAGAAAGGTCTGAAATAACAAATTCAGTATATTTTTTTAAAAAAATTTGTGTTTTTATATTTTTTCATATGGTTAATGTTTTATGTTCCTGTAACCCTCTCTAGATGTGAAATTAAGGTTAATATAAATTATAAATGATTATATAAATTAAGGTTAAGTTTAAAAAGAAAGTAAGAAGAAGAATACCTTAATCACCTGTTGGCTATCATTTGGAGGGAAAACCTTGTTACCACTTCTTTTCAGTGACATAGTTGTTTTGCTGATGTTGTTGGTCAGAAATTTGAAATTTTACTGCATTTTAATGGCTCCCTGGATGTCCCGTCCGTAACAGAAAAGGTAAGAAAGTTTGTTTAAAAGAATATAACTACATCACACTTATGTTTAAACAAAGAATCCTGTGTTTAAAATGTACTCAGAATCTAACCTCAAAATATTAATTTTTTTGTAAGTTTTATTTAGATTTTTATTGCATTTTGAAATTTGTCCCGTCCGTAACGCTTTTTCAGAACGTCATTTGGCAAAGCTTTCAAAGTATTTCTCTTTACGATAAACTGATTTATTGCAACCAGTCTTGTTAAGTAGGCCTAGACACTTCTAACAGACAAACATACATACATTTTATTATATACAGTATAAACTTATCAAATGTATATGTGTTTTTTTAGATGACTTCCAATGTGGAGAAAGAGGCTTTGGCGAGAGAAAAAGTCAGACTGTGTGTTCAAAAACACAGGAATAAATTGAAGCTTGATCAAGAAGCATGCACTAACCAATTGAAGAAAGATGCAGGGAGAAAGAAACAAGAAAAAGCTAAGAAGAAAAAGAGTTAATGGAAGGTAGATCAACGAAGAGAGGTAAGATTGCAACAGACTTAAAACGCTTAAAAGAAACTGAGAGAAAAAGAGAAGGTAGCGGTGTATCTTAGACCATCCTTTGTATAAACATTTTTAAAAACTGAAATTACCTGATTTAATAGTCGGGAGGATATCAGGAGAGGATTGAGTATTAGATGTTCACTGCTCCACTGTCATATGCCCACCATCCCACCCAAATAGCAACACGACTTATATAGCTGAAATCGAAGTTCTGGCCTCCATCTCTCTTACTGAGTCAGTAACAGTGTTTATTTATGTATTTATTATGTTTTACATACAAAAACAGACCTACCCCCTTGCTTGTGGTAGTAGCAGTAATTTTCCGCAAAATTAATTTTCAACCAGGCAGTACCTAACCTAGTAGCGGACGTAAATTCTATCTTATTAATGTTTTACATACAAAAACAGACCTAACCTGGGGCTTACGCCCCAGACCCCCTTGCTTGTGGTACTAGCAGTAATTTTCCGCAAAACAGTGCTTAACTTAGTAGCGAAGGCGTGTGGTGAATTTCTTTATTCAAGTTGGTAACGTAGTCACATGATCGACTTTTGGGTGTCACATCATCATCATCTTGAGCAGTTTCCAACCGCTGGTCGGGTCTGCTTGGAACATAAGCCTCTCCATCGTTTCCTGTCCATCCACCATCTCTCGTCATTTACTGTGTCCCAGCACACTCCTCTTTCCTCCACACTCTTCTTAACTCCTTTTGTCCATCTGTCCCTTGGTCTTCCCCTTGGCCTCCTTCCCGTCATTTCCATTCCAAACATCTTCTTCGGTATCCTCTCCTCTTCCATCCTCCTCACATGTCCATACCATTGTAGCCTAGATCGCTCTATTCTATTTTGCAATGGTTCCTCTCTTACCATCTCCCTGACTCTCTCATTCCTTACTCTGTCCATTCTTGTCACTCCTACCCTACTCCTCTGGAACTTCATCTCCACTGCTCGTATTTTATTCTTGTCCCTTTCCTTCATCACCCATGTTTCTGAACCATATGTCAAAATTGGCACAAAGTAGGTCTTGTAGATGATTCCTTTACATTTTTGTGGTACATCTTTATTCCATATCATCCCCCTAACACTCTTGAAAAATCCATCTGCGCACCTTCCCCTCTCATTTATTTCCATCCTATTGTCTCCCTTTTCTTCAATTATGCTTCCCAAGTACTTGAAGCATTCTACTTTCTGCAACTGCTGTCCTCCAAGTGTTATGCCCATATCCAGTCTGTTCTTCTTCCTCGTTGTGATGACCACTTCACTCTTTTGTGCTGAGAACTTCATCCCATATGATAACACTACCTTCTCCCACTCATCTAATTGCTCTTGTACTTCTTCCTCATCCTCTCCCCATACATGACTGTTCAATATGGCGTCCCGTAAGTGACGGAAAATGCTTTATATCCGTGAAATAACAATTATTGCGGTGCAGCAGTGGCTATTGAGTATGAAGAGATTGTGAAACGACTCCCAAGAAGCTCCCAACAACTCCCGGAAAGGTATGTATATCATAAATGACATATTTTCAATAAGCTAAGGTGTTAAAAGTGAAGAAAAGGGAGGATGGTCTAAGATGCACTTTAAATAAAAGTTTTACCTAAAAGCCCATCAAAGAAACTGGTATATGCTTCTACACAGTTACCTGAATCACAACGTAAAGCCTTATTTAATGAAGTGAGTCAAGTAAAAATCACTGCAGTTTCTAAGGTACTGTTGCAGAGGCAATAGCAATGCTCCAAAATATGTTGCTTAAATTCAAGACTCACTGTTTTGTGAAAAATGTCCAAAGTAAATATTTTGAAGAAAAGAAGAACCATTCAAGCAAGGGGGAAGCCGTGCTTCAAGTAGACTTTGCGGAAAATTATACCTGCGTCGCTCAAGACGAGATACAGAGCGCTCATTGGAGCAATACTCTTGAAACAATATTTACCTGTGTAGCTTGGGTACCTGATGGTAAGCAGTACTATGCTATAGTCAGCAACGATTTAACTCATAACAAATTGTCAGTGTGGTGTTTAAAAAAAAAAAAATATCAGTGATCTGAAGAGTGAGCATGAAGTAGAAGAAGTAACCATTTCTTCCGATGGGTGTGCTGGTCAATTTAAAAGTCGGTATACTCTATCTAACTTAACATTTTTTTATGAAGACTAGGGAGTTACTGGAGAATGGGCATTCTTCGCCACTTCACATGGGAGTGGGGGGAACAGTAAAGAGGCTGGTCTGGGAAAAAGTCATAACCAGACAGGTAAATGTGTCCTCAGCTGAAGAATTCTATAACTGCTGCAAAGATGTTTGTACATCTGATAAAAGAAAGATCATGTTCAATGATAGCCAAGAAATGAATGAGTCTAAGGAGCTGCTGCGAGAATCTCGATGGTCATCGGTGCAGGCAATACCGGAAATTCAGTCAAAGCATTACTTTTGGGCTGCTTCTTGTTATGATGGAAGCATTGTAGCTGGACGAACTGTCAATTCAGAGTTAAGGTTCTCTGAACTGTGGAAGGACAATGAAGAGGCAGAGTCAAACCAGTCCGACAGCGAACTTAATGAATTTGACACCATTCCTCAGTCAAGTAGTATGGCCCAGCGGGAGCGGGTTAGGTACTCAGAAGTATATTCAGATTCTGAGAACGAGGATCAGTACCTCTTGGCTAAACCTGTGCCTAAGAATGAGGTGAAGGCAGGCCAATTTATATTAATCGAACTTGTCAGTGTGAAAAAGGGAAGAACGCAGAAATACGTGGGAATCACTCAAACCTGTGTCGACGAAGATGACAATGTCGAGGTTATCTATATGAATACTGTTTGTGGAACAAAAAGTTAACAATTATTCAAGATAGAACACTCAAAATCATATATTGTTCCATTTGCAGAAGTATGTGGAGTATTAAAGTCTCCAGAAATAAAAGAGACAGGAAACAGAATATTTTATAAATTTGAAAAGCCAATAGAGTTGTAATTTGAATTAGCAGACTCTTTAAGTTTGAAATAATATTCTTAATTGGCACACAGAGACATTTAGTTAAGCTCAAATACTTTAAAGTATTGTTAAATTTACTTTGATGATTAAAAATAATAATTATTGTATGTTTTGCATGTGTTTTTTATACATTATCCTAGGTGTCCCGTCCGTAACATGTACCTTGTGTTAATTTATTTATTGTCCCTTATTATAAAGATGCCAAAGTGCAAACCTACAGTATTACTTTGTAGATAAAGGTCAAAATGTATCACTCACATATTCTTTAAAATTTAATTTCAATATGTTTCATAGAAAATTTTACATGAAGTTCATGTACTTTATCCTATGTCTCTTTTTCATCCCATCCGTAACGGGCCTTTAAAAGTTCTTGAAAGGTTTTAAAAAAAATATGTGGCATACAGGTTACAATCAGTATTTAGTGGACACTACAGGCCGGACGTTTGTTTTAGACGAGTGAAAAATCTTAATGGAAGCCTGGAGGCGAGTTACTACAGTACCTGTGTTGTTATCAGCTGCCCCAAGCAGTCCGATGATTGACAAAGCTGTTTCACACTACTGCTGAAGTACAGTCATTGGCAAATATAATGACGTTCTGTTCGTAACTACGTAACGTGTACTTCCGCGTCACGTAATACTTCGACGTGGACTGTACTGTCTGCTCAAGTCTGGAATTCCATTACATCAGATCGGTGGTGACAAGTGTGAAGCGATAGGGTGAGAGAGTGACTGTGTGCAGGCTCACTCGCAGGCTTCAAGGTCAAGGGAAATCGTCTAAAACAAATGTCCGGCCTGTACCGGCCAGCATACAAGCACAATTTGAGTTCAAAATATATATAGGGTTTCTTGATATTTAATAGTTAATCCTTCAGGATGTCCCGTCCGTACCAAGGGAATGGCTGTACCACCAATGGTACGTATGTAATATTCAGATACCAGATGAAGATAACATTTAGAGTGAAATTGCTAGTTCATCCCTTCGACACTACTGAAGATGTGCACGTTTGCACACTTTCCTGTAGTCGTGCATGTCTTATATAAAGGTAATATGACAACAACCAATCTACACTTATAAGGGCCTTCACACCAAATGCATTTCACAACAGTATCTGCGATAGATTCCTCGTCTAGCACTCAGCAGCGCTCTCTCTCTCTCTCTCTCTCCCACGGACTCCACTTCCCCCACCCCGGGAACCATAGGCCCACAGTAAACCTCTGACGACCAACACAACGACAAACATATGTATCAGACAAGCTTTGATGTCCGATTAAAGACAGTGACCTGTTTCCATTACCAATGACACATTGAAAGGCATCACAAAATAGCAAAAACTAAACAGATACAGACCTGTGAACAAAAATACGATCCCTGGATCCCTAATTTGATACAAGTTGGACATTGTAATTTTGCCGAAGCACCACAACCGGGAGTTTCACAAATATTTGAACCAGTACTGGTAGATGCCATTTTTAAATTGGGCTTTCCTCAAACACAATAAAGGAAAACAGATATAAACGTCATAAACTGAAGAAATTAGGAGAATAGCGGTTCAGCACATGTTCTTTTGCACTCCTTCGCGCTCCCCAACCGAACACTAACCAAAGAAAATAAATAAAAGTAGACAGGCGGGTACTCATTTATGCAGTATACATAACGTGCGTAGGCTGCAAATACTGACTGCAGTGCTTTATTAGATGGTGGAGTGCATACAGTTTGGTGTGAGAGAAAAAGCCACACTCCCCTACGTGCTAATATTTTCGCCAAAATGAAAATACGCCACTGGAATGTTGGTTAAAAAAATGTTTAATTATTTTCGCTAGCGAGTGTGTAATTCTCCTTAGAGAAACATAATTTATTCTGTGCAAAATAACAATCAAAAGCTTATTCAAATGCATTGGGGCAACCCGTCATGAAAATTGTACCAATTAATTATGCAGAAAATCGAAAGTGTTTTAAAAAATCACGAAAAATATTCCAGGTTAAATTCTAAACATCCTTGACTAGTGTGGGTCTTTTCGTCTATCTACAGGAACCCACGATTTGTCTGGCATGAATTTTACAGATACTAACTGAAGTCCACCTCGGATATTTATCAGCGATTTATGAGTAGCCGAAAGAAATATTGCCCTGGCCGCCATATTAGCCAAAGGCTTCTTTGGTACTAAAGAATATTATTATTTTCGTTTCGGTCGTCTAGGGGCCACGAGCTAATTTCAATGCTGGAAGTGAAGTGAAGTGAGTGTGCTCCATTTATGTGCAGTATTGTGGATAATACAGTGAAAAATAGTGTGTTCAGTGTTTGTGGTGTGTGCTTATCTGTAGAAAATAATGGACATGATATTATGTGCAAGTGAATCGAATTGTGAGGTTAAGCGGGGCAACCTGCAAATCGCTCAGCTCAACCAAGAGCCAAGAGCCCACCTATCGCAAGCGACAATCAGTGAAAGACACACGAGGCGGAAGCAGTACGCTTGCATGGAATGTAGTAAGAGATTCAAGCACCAAATCTCACGCGGAGAGATAAGAGTATGCCTGTATATTATGTTCAAGAAAATTCAGCATACGCTTTTGTGTTGGATGAAGAGTATAATATGAACGGTGTAAGTTTAACTCGTACAAATTTGTGCTCGTACTGTGAGATAATAATTCAGTGATACAGCGTATTAACATTGTGAGTTCATTTGAAGCTAATCATCATTTTAACATAGGGTGACCAACCGTCCGGCATTTGCCGGACATGTCCTCCTTTTTTCATGCTTGTTTTCTGTCCGGCAGGCATTTATTATTTGCTATTAAATGTCCGGCTTTTTACATATTGTATTCTTAGTCATTCAGTTTCCTATTGTTTTTTCTGTTGCAAAGCTATTTTTGTTGCACTTCCTCTATCTCAGTCTATATTCTGGATACCCCTATAAGACTACGTCATTTACTCACTTAATAATAAATCATATCTTAAGCTAGAGCTGTCTGAAGGGCCTGTCACCAAAGTGGTGTGACACCACCCGACGTGATATGAACGTACTCGGTCGGGGCCGGGGAATTCCCGGCGGGGATTCACCAGTCAAGCAATGCTGGTTGCCGTATTACGTAGTTTTGTTTTTGTGCTAGTTGGATTCGGACCTTCTGAGTGAGTGGAGTGTTTGTTTGAATAATATCAGTATGTCATCACTCAGAAGTGGCGAGGCACAAAACAGGAAATGTAAGTTCTGCGAGAAATTGAAACAGAAGTACCCGTGTTTTAGAGAGGGACGTAACGAAAGTGAGGCGAAATGTTATATTTGTGACTGTTATGTAACTGTTGGAAATAAAGGTGCAGGTGATTTCGAGAGACATATTGCTAGTGAAAAGCATAGAAAAACAAGTAGAAGCAGTTCTTCTAGCAGTAATATTGATTCATTTTTCCCGATTAAACATTCCCCACTAGACAGGAAAGTTCGGGCAACAGAGGCAACTTTGGCATATCACACTGTTTCTCACCATCAGTCGTTTAGGTCTATGGACTGCACATCAAATTTGGATAAAGTGCTGTTTGCAGATTCTAAGATTGCTAACGAAATATCATGCGCTAGAACCTAAACTGAAGCTATCATAAATAACGTGATCGCTCCACATTACATTGACATTATCACTAACACATTGAATAATAGTATTCCTTTGTTCGGAGTGGGTACCGATGCTAGCAACCATGTGGCTTTGAAACGTTTTCCTATTGTTATACAATATATCGACTATAAAGAAAATGGTATTCGATCTAAAGTCTTAAAACTACAAACATGTCCTAATGAAACTTCAGACACAATATCCAATTATGTTTCCGAGACTTTTAAGAACCATAATAATTCTGCTAAATGCGTTGCTTTTAGTGGAGACAATGCAAATGTAAATTTTGGAGGGGTTAATCGTAGAGAAGGCAAAAACGCATTTTCAGCACTTAAAAGTAAATTAAATGAACATATAATCGGGGTTGGATGCCCAGCACACATCCTGCATAATTGTTTGCAACAAGGTGCTGATGTACTGCCAGTTGATGTAGAGAGTATAATTTTAAAGGTCTTCAATAATTTCCATATCTATACAATTTGCACTGAATAAATCAAAGAATTCTGCGAGTTTGTTGAAATAAATTATGAACAGCTTTTGTGTCACAGCAAAACAATGTGGTTAAGTTTGTTTCCTGCAGTAGAATGAATGCTAAAACTGTTTGCAGCTCTAAAGTCGTACTGTACTTTCTTTCTCAGCCTTCAAATTCTGTTCCTGCTATAATTAGGTCCTGTTTCGAAAATAAGTTTTCTGTGCTTTACCTGTGGTTTGTTCATTCCACTATGCACATTTTTCACAACAACATTTCATACATTGACAAAGAAACGCTCTCTATAACAGAAGTTTGTGATATATTCGGTTCAGCTCGGGCCACACTGAATGATAGGATGGAAAATAAATTCATACCTCTTAAAGTCTCTGAAATCCCTCACTGAAAATGGCTTCGAAAGAGAATGCATTGCATTTGTAGAACTTGTTGTTTCTTATGAAACGTGCATTCAATACCTGTTAAAGTGGTGTAACCCTATGATGGAAGAATTTAAATGTTTCCAGTGAATGAAGCTTCATAGTATGAAAGACATTAAGTTTGAAGATGTTCTTCCTTGTCTCGAGTATTTGCAATCTAAAGGTGTGGAGCTAGACGGTTCTAAACATTTTGACCAATTTTGCAATGTTCAAAATTACATTAGGAGTTCCAAAATTGATAAACATACAACATTAGATAAGCAGTGGTGTGAGTTTTTCAAATATAGCCCTGACATAGAAATATTTAGTAAGCTGCTTAAAATTTGCCAGTTTTATTTCGCTATTCCAGGTTGCAATGCAACCGTTGAAAGAGTATTTTCCCTGATTAATACACAGTGGTCAGAAGAAGGAAACCGTTTGCTGACCGAGTCGGTTAAGGGTATTATAATAGTGGCTTAGGCGGCAGCACGCCGGCCTCTCACCGCTGGATCCGTGGTTCAAATCCCGGTCACTCCATGTGAGATCTGTGCTGGACAAAACGGAGGCAGACAGGTTTTTCTCCGGGTACTCCGGTTTTCCCTGTCAAAATTTCATTCCAGCAACACTCTCCACTATCATTTCATTTCATCTGTTATTCATTTAATCATTGCCCCAGAGGAGTGCGTCAGGCCTCGGCAGCCGGCACAGTTCATATCCTCGCCGCTAGATGGGGGCTTCATTCATTCCATTCCTGACCCGGTCGGAGACTGGAAGCAGGCTGTGGATTTTCATTTTTTTACTACTTTAAAAACATGTCATGTGTGTTGAAGAAAATGTATATTTCTCGCACTTTCTAATCTCGCTCGCATGTAAATATCGTTTGTCTTTTGTCAAATGCATATTCTTTGACCTTATGTTCTTTGCCTTTTGTATGTACTCTGTATCCTGTGTCTCAGTGTCTTGTTCATTACAATCTGTAAGTCAACATGTGTTCGTGTATTTTAATCCGTTCATCCCGTGTTTAACTGATACAATAGAAACCCATGCATAGCTCAAGTAGTTTCAATAGGTTATGGGCCCAGACATAACGCTGTTCTGTTATCATTTTCTTCAGTGAACTTTAAAGTGAGAAGGCAAAATGAGTGAACATGCTTCGAGTCCTTGTGCCTATGGGTTTCCGAAATTGAGTGTTCGGGAGGATTATTCGAACTGGTCTTTTGGGATGTCAAATTATCTCAAAAAGCACGGATTGTGGGCCAGTGTCCGAGGCACAGATGTGTTGGAGGGACATGATCGGCGTGACGAGAGAGCGCTGGCGGATATATGTCTCATGGTGGCTGTACACAATTGTCCCCATGTTCGAGGCTGTGCAAAAGCTAAGGATGCCTGGCATGCCCTTGAAGAGGCTTTTGAAGATAAAGGAAAGTGGAGGTATATCACGCTGATGCGAAATCTGTGCTCTCTCAAGTTATCAGATTTCGATTCCATGGACAAGTATATTGGTGTGGGTATGTCAGTTACACAGAAGATAGCAGCCTGTCGCTGATAAGTTTGTTGCTGCTATGATACTTCGAGGTCTTCCTGATGAATACGATAACTTAGGTATGACCGTAACCTCAACATCGGAGGAACTACAGTTGGACCGCATCAAGTCTATCTTTTTGGACGAAAGCTTTCGCCGAAGTCATGGTGAGAAGTCAGCTGATGGGGCAGCCCTGTACAGCAACACCAAGAAGGAAGTCAGGTATGTCAATAAACCAAGGAGCTCTACCGGTAGTGAAAAAGCGGTTGACAAAAGTCGTTGGAAGTGTTGGATTTGTGGTGAAAAGGGTCACGGAAGAGATACTTGTCTACAGAAGACAAAAGTTCAAAGTGCACCGAAGTGTCCAAAATCCAATAAAAGTCTGTTTTGTGCTTTAACTGCTCGCGTACCAAAGAATTGTTTGGTCATTGATTCTGGTTGTAGTGCTAACATGTCTCCTAATGTTAAATTTATGTCAAATTATAAATGCAATGATGAGCCTGATATAAACATTGTAATTGGTATTAATGATAAGTTATCTGTACAAGGAGTTGGTGACATTGCACTGAATGTAAGCGACAGTATTAATAATCTGTCAGACGTGATGCATGTTCCAGGACTGAGTGTTAACTTGCTGTCGGTAAGTCAGATGATTACAAGGGGTGCTGTTGTTGTGTTTAACAAAAATAGATGTGAAATCTTGGATTCAGAGAATTGCTCAGTGAATGGTAGCGTGCTAGCTACTGGTTCAGTTCTGAATGGTCTGTATTATCTGAATGTTAACCAAGATATGTCTGCCCTTGTTGGTGATGTTTCTGATTACAATTTGTGGCATCAGCGGTTGGGCCACGTTGGGCAACAGATGTTACAGGTCTTAAGTCAAATGTCTGATGTTGTTAAATTTAAGGAAATACCAAAGGAATTGTGTGAACCATGTGTCCTCGGGAAGCAGCAAAGGCAGTCATTTCCACAAGTAAGTCATTCGAGGAGTGAAAGTCTTATGGACTTGGTGCACTCTGATTTGTGCGGGCCGCTCCCTGAAACCTGGAATGGTGTTAAATATATGATGACAATAATTGACGATTTTTCCAGGAAGATTTTTGTTTATTTTTTTTTTAACAAAAATCTGAAGCCAAGGAGAAAGTCAAGGATTTTGTTGCATATTGTGAAACTCAGAAAGGTAAGACACCAAAGATTTTTAGATCTGACAATGGTAAGGAATTTGTCAATTCTGACCTGAACAAATATTACAGAAAACTGTAAGTTATACAGCTGAACAAAATCGTGTAGCTGAACATCACAATCGTACCATTATGGAAAGGGATTGGCAACTCAAACTAACACTTGGGGCACTGCGGTCGGTCTGGATAAGTAGCGTAAAAATACTCAATAACACGCGTTTGATATGGAACACTTTTTATTTTCGGTTATAATCAGTAAATGTGGTCCCTAAAATAATGACAGTGTTATTTGTAATTGCATATATGTATAATTGAGCGATACACGTGATCTAATTTGTGTGTTCCACTGGATTTTATGTGTCAATTGCATTTTATCAAGCATCGGTTGTCTGCTGGTATTTGTTTTTGAGCAGTTCGAGTCATGGCGCTGTTAACTTTAAAAGCTATATTTGAGTTTGCTCACTGTACCATAGACTAGAAATTATTTGCTGCTTGGTAGGGCGAAGGGATGAGTATAACTTGTAAAATCTCGGGGGAGACAGGAATTGGATGGTTTGGTGTTGAATATCGGACTGGAAGCAGGTTCTCGCAAAGTAGGTAATGACCATGCGAAGTCAAATTAGGCCTATATGACTCGTAGTGGAATGGCTCGGATATCGCAGAGCGAGGTGATGGCGATTGGTAGGGTTATTGGAAATGAACTAGGGAGCGGGGAAGGATACTTGACTGATGAAGCTTGGCTGGTGTAGGCTTGGCTGTCTTGGTACGGCTTGGCTCGGCGAGACTGTGCTTGGCTGTCTAGGCGCGGCTTGGCTTGGCTCGGCGTAACAGTTAACAACCCGTCCTGTCGTCAGTGAGTGTAGTGGTGAGTGGTCCAACCCGCTCCTGTTACCCGTATTTATTTGGTATCGTCACCTTTCGGCTATTGCTATTTGTATCTTTTGGAAAGAGATGAAACCTTATATCCGCAGCCCTCTTATACATCGACTTACAGCCGTAAACTGAGCAATATACTTTCCTTTTACTCATTTTGCACTCTATCAACGAGTAAAACTTATTACTCATGTATAAAGACACGAAGAATTTACCATTATCTGCTTACCAATACAAGAAACCATATACAAACAGTCACCACGTAACAAATAAACCCTACTTGGTAAGTTTCTCATTTTTACCGCTAGATGTCATATCAGATAGCTGGAGTTGCCTATAGATTCATGTTGTTTATAGCAGGATGTTCTGAAAAGCTGTGGGCAGAAGCAGCCAATACGGCAGTGTATATTTTGAACAGGAGTCCTCATGCTAAAGTTGATAATGCTATACCAGAGGAATTGTGGACTGGTAAAGCTGTAAGTGATGAGAATATGAAAATATTCGGTTGCGATGCTTATGCCGATGTTCCAAAACAGGTGCGTACTGGTAAATTGGAACCCAGAAGCAAATGTTTTGTGTTTGTTGGGTATGATGGGGAAAAGAAAGGTTACCGTCTGTTTGATCCCAGTAAACCAAATGATATATTTGTAGAGCACAGTGTTAAATTTGTAGAAGATAAATCCACCAGATGTGCTGAGAAAAATGTTGAAATGAGCGATGTAATGTATTGTCCGTTGCATGACATTGTCATCATCATCGGCTTTAACTCGAATCCGAGTATAAATCTTCTTCCTTCAGTCCAGTTTGTGGATGTGTTTACGGTGACTAAAGAGTCCAATCCTGGCATGGAACAAGCGTCCACTCAAGTCACATAGTATTGCTGGAGGAGGACGTGGTTAGGCTGCTTGAAGTTTCCTAGCTTGACGCTTGGCCTCTTCATGTGTGCGTCGATCCCTTTCAATCTTCTTTACATTATCCGAGATGGTACGGCGACAAGTTGAGCGGTCTTCAGCCAGCATGTCCTAGGTTTGTGAATCAAGAGCTGTCAATTTCAGGGTCTGCTTAAATTGGTCCTTGTAGCGCCTCTTAGGACCACCATGAGGTCTGGTGCCATAGCATAACTCACCATATAGCATTTGACGAGGTAATCTCACATCATCCATCCGATGGACATGACCAATCCATCTAAATTAGTGACCTATTATGGATGATTCCATGCTGTTGATTTGAGCCTTTTCCAGAACAGCAATATTGGAATGCGGTCTTCCCATTTAATCCTCAGGATTGATCGAAGTTTTTGTAGGTGGAAACGCTCAAGTTTCCAAAGATCACGTCGGTAAAGGGTTCACAGCCATACAACAATGTAGAATGACCACTGCTTTGTACACCATAAGCTTTGTACTCATGGACAGATCTTTATTCATGAAGACCCGGTGCGCTAATCGTCCATATGCTGCATGGGCTGCGCCGATTCTCATATCCACATCCTGCTCACAGGTACAGCTCATAGGAATGGTACTGCCCAGGTACGAGAAGTGGTCTACCTGTTCTAATGTCAAATTTGAGATGGAGATATTGAACTGAGGAAGAGGTGTGCCTGGTGAAGGTTGTGCCAAGACTTTAGTCTTATTGACATTTATGGTAAGACCAAAGCGATCACATGCACTTTTGTAACAATTAACTGACTCTTGCAGCTCTTCTGGTGTGAGAGTTGGCGACGCGGCATCATCTGCATACAACATGTTAGTAACCTTAGTAACCTGAGTTTTCCTCACGGAGCGGAGACGAGTTAGGTTGAAAAGCCCTCCATCAAAATGATACTTGACCTCCAGGTGATTCATAAAGCATTGCAGCCAAGCACAGCGCGAAAAGCGTTGGAGCCAGTACACAACCTTGTTTCAGTCCATGGGTAATAGGAAATTCATCGGACATCTTATTCTGATGGCAAACCTGACCTGTCATGCCATCATGGAGAGCCTTGATTAGATCTACAAAACGCTGAGGACAACCAAACCTCTTCTGCACCGCCCACATGGCTGGTCTTGGAACCGAATCAAATGCCTTTTCCAAGTCATAAAAGACTAAGACGAGTGGATTCTGTTGTTCTCTACATTTTTCTTGTAGCTGTCTCACACAGAAAATCAAGTCAATTGTGCTTCTGGAAGCTCTAAATCCGCATTGTGACTCTGGGAGGATCTTATCAGAGATAACCTTCAGGCGGTTAAGTAGAATTCTTGCAAGAATCTTTCCCACAACTGATATCAGTGATATACCACGGTAGTTGCCACAAACACTGCGATCACCCTTTTTAAAGATAGTGACGTTAGTGGCATTCTTTAGGTCTCCAGGTACCTTTCGTGATTCCCATATTCTGAGGATAAGGGTGAAAATCCTTGTTTTGAGGGAATGACCTCCGGCTTGAATTAGTTCCAGAGGGATGTTATCTGGGCCAGGTGCTTTTCTGGGTTTCAATTGGGTGAGAGCTTCACTGAATTCATGATAAGTAGGAGGTACTGCCAACCACAGTTGTTCAGGTTGTTGCGACACATCACAAAGGAAGTCTTCAGCAGCTGCTGATGGACGATTTAGGAGATTGGAGAAGTGCTCCTTCCAGCGTTCCAAGATTTCTTGACTATCAGTAAAGGTAGTAGAATTATCAGCGCTTTTCAGTGTACCTGATGATGAGCGAGATGGTCCATATATTTCCTTGAGTACTGCATAGAAGTTCCTCAAGTCTCGAGCATCCGATAGTATCTGCAATTCCTGAGCCTTCTGTTGCCACCGAGTATTTTTATCTGCCTTATCTGCGTCTGGCATTTACCCTTGAGTTCCAGTAGTTTATCTCTCTTTGTGTTGGAAGTTGGGTCTTGAAGATGGGCGAGATAGGTATTCCTTTTGGCATTGATGAGAGACAGAATTTCCTCATTGTTATCATCAAACCACTTTTGTCTTTTCCGCACTATAAAACCAATGGTTTCCTCAGCTGACTGTGTGATAATCTTCTGTAGTGTGGCCCATTCTTGCTGAATGTCATTTGTTACTGGGTTTTCTGATAACTGGGTGACGATCCTGTTTCCAAAATGTTTATACATGGATTCATCCTGAAGTTTGGATGTATTAAACTTCTTTCTTGGAAAATTTTTGATGTTCCTAGGTGGTTTAGGTCTGATGGATATCCTGAGCTTACATATAAGAAGTTTATGATCTGTCCAACCACCGTCTATATTCTTTGCTGTTCTGGTAATAAGAGTGTCCTTCTTATCACATTGCCGGGTAATGATATAATCAAGAATGTGCCAATGTTTGGGACGAGGATGCATCCACGTGGTTTTGAAGCTGTTAGGTAGCCGGAACTGCGTGTTGGTAATGAAAAGTTCGTGTTCTGCACAAAGACCAAGAAGCAACAGTCCATTGGGATTACATTTTCCAAGTCCCTGTTTGCCCATCACATTATTCCATATCCTGTGATCTTTCCCAACTCTGGCATTGAAGTCACCGAGGAGCAAGAGTTTATCTGCAGATGGTACCTTGGAGATGATTTCACTTAGCTGATTATAGAACTGAGCCTTTACTTCATCATCAGAATCTAAGGTAGGAGCATAGGCAGAGATGAGTGTCATAAAGGAACCTCCTGAGAGTGGTATGCGGTGAGTCATGAGCCTTTCGCTGATTGCAATGGGCGTAAGTTGGTGATAATTTACCAGTTTGGTCTTCACAGCGAAGCCCACACCATGAATACGACATACACCCTCCTCCTTGCCTTTCCAGAAGATGGTACATCCTGTTCCAGATTCAGTAATCTTGCCTTCAGAAGACAGCCTAGTTTCACTGAGAGCAGCAATGTCAACGTCGAGTCTTGATAACTCATGGGTTACGAGAGCTGACCTTCTCTCAGGTCTAACGTTATTGTCCAAATCAAGCAATGTTCTGATGTTCCATGATCCAATAATCAATTTGTGATTCTTTACTGTTTTTGAGTTTCGATCGCATGAGGGTTGACCTGCTGAGTGCGGTTGCCCAGCCGGACCAAGATTGTGACTTCCGATGTTTAGCCCACCTTTTCTAGGGCCTTCCCCATGTGGGGTGGGCAGCGGTGATCCTAAATAGGCCTGCCCAAACACAGATGCAGGACCGAATTCCTGAGTAGCCACAGAGTCTCCGGAAGACGACCATCACACATCTGCTGCCAACGTGCAAGTCCGAACTAGGGGCTTCCAGTTACACCCATAACCTGCCCCAACCGTCCATATCCCATCGCCGTTGGACTTTGAAAGTAAGTGACGTTCGGAAGAAGTGCCACTGGCGTGAATTTCTTTAGGGTGGATTTCAGCTTGCCAGGACGAGACCCACACACTATGATCTCTAAGCCTTATCCTGCGACTCACCAAGAATGACACATGCAGGACCGAACACAGAGACTGCAACGAACTGCCGCATACTCAAGTACTACTGAGGTGCGCCTTTACAGCCAGTCCGTCTGGCGTGACCTCTTCCGCCTCTATGACCTTTGGGAGCCATGAGAGTGATTGGCTCCTCCTCCGCTCATTTTGCCGTTGGACGAAAACCTGCCCATCATAACTATGGACAATAGTTTGCCCTATTAAACCTGAGCAAAAAGCTGCCCCTTCCGCCAACCACACTGTGCCAGAGTTCACCTCTTTCACTGCAGGTACCGTTGAGGACTTCACCGTAACCCTGGCAAGGACCCCAACAAGGTACTACCAGCCGGGCCAGCTGGACCAGGGTTTTTAAAGAGGTGTTATTCCTCTATCACTCCCTACTTGATCATACTATATACATGACGAATAGAAATAAATAGTGTTATCACTCACCGAGTTCAACCGCGCCCCGCTCGGCTAGCGCTAGCGGCGCTGATCTCCAACGCTTCACAGTCAGCTGTTCAATAGTGGGATACGCGCTGGGCTACGTAAACCTCTTTACGAAGGCTGCGGTTACGCTGATTACAACAAATTGTGTGTTTAGACTTATGAATAATACTGTCAAAAAGTTAGTATTAATATTCTCTGTCCCCATGTAGAACTATCGTTTAAAACCCTCCGTTAGTCGCGCATTGGTCTGACAGCTCCGTGGTTCGTTATATTAGTTTTAATATCAAGCCAACAGTTCAAGTTATGATCTTATCGTCTCGTGACATCTTACACCAAACCTTAGTAAGCATTTTTCTGGAGTTGTGAAATAGCGTGCCTAAAAATAACTTTAACACGTGTAACATTTTGTCAGCGTGAGATTGATAGTACCAGCGCTCCCAATGATGTTACATTCTGTCAGTGAGTGGCAGGTGTGCTGTTATACCGATTATTTGGCTTAGTATGTTGCCTTAGTTAATATCAGTAAGGAGATTGCGCCTTACGAAAACCTAAGGATGCAGATGAAGCGTGTCGCCTTCTGCTGAAAGATAACAAATAGCTAGTTCATGTTTCAGTAATTTCAAAGGAATTTGTGACTCTGATACTGAAGACAAAGTTGAAACAAGATCCGAAGATCAGGAGGACGGTAAAGGAAGCGAAGAATTGGATGACCGTTTATTTTATTGGCAGGTTGGCCATTATTATATGTCCGACTCATTCTTGGCCACTTGGCTATCACCACGGAAGTCCGGGTTCGATTCCCAGCTCTGTCAATAAATTTAATACTGGTCTGAGGGCTGTAACGGTGTTCACTCAGCCTCGCGAGGCAAAAATGTTAAGAGGCGTGTTCGATTCCTACCTCAGCTATCCTGGAAGTGGATTTCCGTGGTTTCCCACTTCTCCTCCAGGCAAATGCCGGGATGGTACCTAACTGAAGGACACGGCCGCTTCCTACCCAAATCCGACCTCAATTCCAAATACACACACTACTACGGACATCATAATGACTCAGGTTATCAGACGAATTCTAAACAAACCCAAACACACGGGACTGCGTGACCACGATGTCGTTAAGTTCCTAAAGAATCAACAACTATTATTATTTTAGGCCTACTATTATTAAGACGGATTTTTTCCCGTTTTAGGTAAGGATGGCACGAAATAGAACAAGTAACCATGGAAGGCTGCCTTCATTCCGTATCCTACTGGGCGGCTTTCGTGTTCGATAGATAGATTATTCATAGATTTATTTCAGTGGATAGATATTTCGGTAAATTTTGAAAAATGTGAGGTACTGATCCTGGTTTTAATTTCCACTTCACGCGAGGAATTTCAACGTTCTCATAGTTCGCTACGAAACAGTCCGCCTTTATAATAATTAAATCTTCCGAAAAACGCTCGTCACAGATTCTATTTTTGATCGACAATTGCTTATCTTTCCATTTCGCAAACAGATTTGTTTCTTTTGGCGGTGTGAAAAAATGTCTACCATCAGATTTTCTTCGTAACCCGATTTACTTCCAGGAACAAAACATTACGACATTTTCCCGAAACAACAGAAAACTTAGTTGTTTGCACACACAAAGCACTGCACAGACATTCGTAAACTATTACAAAGAAACAAAATCCCTCGAATAATATGACTTCTCGCGCACAGGATATTACAGTACTAACCTCATGGGTTAGTTGTCACAAGTGCTTATGGTTCGGCGCGACTTCCGCGCCACACACTGGCTGGACCATGAACTACAATGCTTAAGTAGCGGAGTGATGACACTGTTTATTTCTATTCGTCATGCTATATATATATATATATATATACTGTAACACTGTAGGTTATACAGGCACACTTGCTAGTGCCTATTCTATATAAGATATCACCACTGCTCCATGTACTGTAGTAGAGAGCACTGTACTATACACACTGTATAACATTACACTATGTGCTATTGCACCACACTGTGTCACTCCTCTAGTAGTAATACCAACACTGTATAACATTACCGGTACAATATGTGCTATTGCACCACACTGTGTCACTCCTCTATTAGTAATACCAACACTGTATAACATTACACTATGTGCTATTGCACCACACTGTGTCACTCCTCTAGTAGTAATATCAACACTGTATAACATTACACTATGTGCTATTGCACCACACTGTGTCACTCCTCTAGTAGTAATACCAACACTGTATAACATTACACTATTTGCTATTGCACCACACTGTGTCACTCCACTTGTAGTTATACCAACACTGTATAACATTACACTATGTGCTGTTGCACCACACTGTGTCACTCCTCTAGTAGTAATACCAACACTGTATAACATTACACTATGTGCTATTGCACCACACTGTGTCACTCCACTAGTAGTAATACCAACACTGTATAACATTACACTATGTGCTATTGCACCACACTGTGTCACTCCTCTAGTAGTAATACCAACACTGTATAACATTACACTATGTGCTATTGCACCATACTGTGCCACTCCACTAGTAGTAATACCAACACTGTATAACATTACACTAAGTGCTATTGCACCACACTGTGTCACTCCTCTAGTAGTAATACCAACACTGTATTACATTACACTATGTGCTATTGCACCACACTGTGTCACTCCTCTAGTAGTAATACCAACACTGTATAACATTACACTATGTGCTATTGCACCTCACTGTGTCACTCCACTAGTTGTAATACCAACACTGTATAACATTACACTATGTGTTATTGCACCACACTGTGTCACTCCTCTAGTAGTAATACCAACACTGTATAACATTACCGGTACAATATGTGCTATTGCACCACATTGTGTCACTCCTCTATTAGTAATACCAACACTGTATAACATTACACCATGCGCTATTGCACCACACTGTGTCACTCCTCTAGTAGTAATATCAACACTGTATAACATTACACTATGTGCTATTGCACCACACTGTGTCACTCCTCTAGTAGTAATACCAACACTGTATAACATTACACTATGTGCTATTGCACCACCCTGTGTCACTCCACTTGTAGTAATACCAACACTGTATAACATTACACTATGTGCTATTGCACCACACTGTGTCACTCCTCTAGTAGTAATACCAACACTGTATAACATTACACTATGTGCTATTGCACCATACTGTGTCACTCCACTAGTAGTAATGCCAACACTGTATAACATTACACTATGTGCTATTGCACCACACTGTGTCACTCCTCTAGTAGTAATACCAACACTGTATAACATTACACTATGTGCTATTGCACCATACTGTGCCACTCCACTAGTAGTAATATCAACCCTGTATAACATTACACTATGTGCTATTGCCCCACACTGTGTCACTCCTCTAGTAGTAATACCAACACTGTATAACATTACACTATGTGCTATTGCACCACACTGTGTCACTCCTCTAGTAGTAATACCAACACTGTATAACATTACACTATGTGCTATTGCACCTCACTGTGTCACTCCACTAGTAGTAATACCAACACTGTATAACATTACACTATGTGCTATTGCGCCACACTGTGTCACTCCTCTAGTAGTAATACCAACACTGTATAACATTTCACTATGTGCTATTGCACCACACTGTGTCACTCCACTAGTAGTAATACCAACACTGTATAACATTACACTATGTGCTATTGCACCACACTGTGTCACAGAATGAAATTGTAAATGATGATGAAAACAGAATTGGACAGGATAATAACCTGCCAATCATTGAAGTTTCAGTTGCTGGTCAGGCTAGTGACAACATTGATGTTCCAGGTATTGCTCAGGTTAATGAAGACATTGTTGTAATTCATGATGATGAAAATGATGAGACTGACCAGTTTGGTGTTCCAGAAAATGCGGGAAGGAGGTACCTTTTAAGGGAGAGACTTCCAAAACAATTCCCTGATTATGAGGTCTATTTTGCTGAAAGTGGTGGTTATTTGGAACCAACCACTGTGTCCGAAGCACTTAGCGGTAAGGATGGCATGCAATGGAAAAAGGCGATGGAGGAAGAACTCAAGTCATTTCATGATAATGATGTATGGACATTAGTTGAGAAACCTGATGGAACAAATATTGTAAAATGCAAATGGGTGTTTAAAGTGAAACGTAATCCTGAAGGTAATGTGTCTAAATTTAAAGCACGCTTAGTGGCTAAAGGTTGTTCTCAACGGTACGCAGTTGATTATCTGGAAACTTTTGCACCTGTAATGCGATATAGTACATTGAGATTATTTTTTGCTCTTGCTGTAAATATGGATCTGGAAGTTAATCACCTTGATGTTTCAACAGCTTTTTTGAATGACATTCTTAAAAATGATATTTATATTGTACCCGATACCTAGTTTAGGCTATCGGCTACGCCAGCAGACATTAAGCCGTAGTTGAGGTTTTGGGAAGAGTTAGGAAAAGATAGCGCACCGATCGAGTCAAGAAGAATGTCAAGATGACGTAGGAGGTCTAGGATCAAGGAGGCACTGACATCTGTAAGAAGATGGAATTATGGATAGAGATGTGAAGTTTTATTAAGATATGTATGGAATATGGTAATTAAACATCTTAGAAGAGGATATATAACATGCATTATATGTGGAAATAATTCTAAGGAAGTTAGATAACCCTTAAGTTATTTTATAACTGAACAGCCGAGATGATGTGGGTTCGAGACTATAATCGTGACGCGAGAGCACTGTGGTGGGGGACTACACCACGTGTCTGCGCTAGGCAGATAAGTGAGAGAAGACAGTGCCAGCACATTCAGTGGAGCTCTGTCAGTCGAGCAAGTAGGGTCGAGCTCTATAGCGCAAGCGAGACGCACGGTGAAGGTCGCGTAGCATACCGAAACTGTCACGGCAGAGTGTAGGCGACAGTTTCAGCATCGCCGAGCAGCGAACGCCAAGCAGGTCGTTGATCCAGGCGGACTTGCCGAGGAAGCAATCACAGACGGCCGGGATATGTTAGAACAGCACTGCAAGTAGTTGAAGACTTTATTACAAGCTACATTTCAACGCAGTTTGAACACAGTTCTTTTATGAATAATATTACGACTATGCTTTTCTATAACGCATTCAAAGTTACTTTAACAATTTCATGCAAACGGAATGTCGTTAGCATAGGCACTGATGAACATTAGATCGTGCATTAATGAAATTTATTTCTTATGCAGTTTCATGAATTACCAAATACAGACAACTACAGGGTGTTTCGTAAACTTGGACACTCTCATGTTTTATTTTATTTTACGAAAGTGAGTAATTACAGTTATTAGAGATTGATCTTTCAATACTCAAACTGAACATTTAATGGGACAGTGGCGTAACTTAGAAGAGGAATAGGGGGTCCGCTGTTTCCATGAACATTTTCGAGAGGAGTTGGACAATATCAGCTATGGGTAATCCGAAGTTCAACATGTCAGAGTAGACGCAGATAGAGACAAGATGGCACCGCAGAGCGATGGATTCGATTCCTGACGAGAGGAGTCCACCAGCTGATTCACTTGGGATTTCGAATGCAATCGTCATTTCATGGATGGAATGATATTCACGCCGATCTTTCGAGAAATTCATTATGTAGGGAAAATCGACGATCTTGGAAATTTAATTACAGCTGATTATGAAAGGTACTGTAAGAGTCATAACTACCTGATACGATTATTTTCATGAATACTGGGCACACATGTATATTTTTCTAATAGGAGTGATACGATTATTAAGACATGGTTTGACTTTATATACTTCGAATTTGCTAGAATATGGAGTGACCATATGATATGGCATGCATCATTATACGAAATTCTCACCATTGGTTGGCTTTATTAAGCAGATGTTTGGTCTTTTAGACATTTTTCCAGCTAGGATATTTTTCATGAATAGTTTTTTTGTGTAACGAGTATTTCGAACTCGTGATCTGCAATTGATTATCTAAAATTACTTCGTCAGTTCATTGCATACTAGCGAGTGTGTATTATTCATCAGTAGGGATTTTTTCTATTGGATTGTTTGGAGATATTAAGAAGTTATTCACTTGAGTGAATGAACATCGCTTTTATATGACTACTAGAAACTTGTTGATTCCTATCTGGTACATTCACTCATATAGTCTACGAGGTGGGGTCTTTCGTATTTATACGATTGTATGGTGGTACTCATCTTACCCATCGTTCAGGGCAATATCATCCAAGTCGACGGGGCGAGGTCTTTCGTATTTATACGACTGTACGGTGGTTACACATCTTACTCGCCATTGAGGGACTCATTTTTATCATCCGAATGTACACGAGATTGTAAGTGAATCAAACAAGGAACTACTAGTCACATATCAGTCGAAATTTTGTTAAATAAAGTAACGATAAATGTCAACGGGATTGCATTTAGTAATTATTGTTTGCCAATCCAATATTTTGTTGCTATACTCTTTTGAGAGTAATTTCAGTTTAACAGCTGTTACAGCTGATGCTTTGATGATTTTTATAATTGTGTTTGATACCTTTGAGAAGGATTTAAAGTAATCGAATCTTGTAAGATGAATCATTAATGGTCAGAATTATTTTAAGGCAGATCAGTATTGCAGATTTTGATATGAGAGATTATAGCACATTGGTGTTTTTCTGTGATGTGAGTTATGAAAATTGTAAGAGAATTTATGCTATTTGAAAGCAGATCTTAAATTACTGAGGTAATATTTTCCCAATTGTTTAAGAAGTTGTCTAGATGTGATCAGAGTAATTACAGTTATTGGAGATTGTGTGCGTTGATAATTTGAAGCCAGTTATATATTTTTTGTAGATCATGCAACATGGTTAAGTGGGGTTTGTGATAGGCATTTTGTGGAAGTTGCCACGTGATAGTAGCAATGTTGCTAATGTATTTTGAAGCAGACATGAGGTCGTCGTACCCAGTCTAGCGTAATTGTTGAGATTCATGCTGTATGTGCTGAATATTTATGGAGTTTTGTGGAATAATTGTTGTATTCAAATGTGATATTTGAAGTATTGAGGAAATGTAATGTCGTTATGGATAGTTAGATCCAACGTGATGTCGTGGAGGCAATAATATTTTTTGGCATGATAAATTAAATACGAGATATAACTTGAAAGTAATAAAACTGTAAGACAACGTTCTATAAACCTTATTAAACAATTTGTTAGGAAATTAAACAAATAAATGAAGTTGATAATACAAGATTTTCTGAAAATAATAATTAATGAAATAATAATCTGAAAATTAAGCATACTAACGATCTGACCTAATGAAATAAAAATCAGAATGACTAGATGAAATAATGAAAAACTAAATAACCAGATGATTGAAATTTAAATAATTTGATAAATTAAATTTTGAAATGAATCAATGAATTAAATAAATGGATGAATTAAAGATTGGATAAATTAAACTGATTTAAATAAATTAATAGACGATTGTAATGATGATGAATAACTGAATTAGGAGGTGATAATTAACTAAAGAAGCTGATGATTAATGAATTTACATGGAATTAAATAAATTTAATTGAGATATAATTTGAAGGAATTGCAACTTGAGTTGAGGATTTAAATGATGTAATGGTGATGAATTAAGGATTCTGACAGGAATATGTAGAATTTTGAAGTGAAAATTAATGTGAGAAATATTTAATTTTGATGATGACAATAACGATGACCAATGAGCCATGAATTTTCTGTAATTCACAGATAAGTGATTATGAATGACAATGTAAATAGTGTAAATTAATTATTCGATGTTTAGGAGCATTTGACTAACATGTTCAACATTCAAATTATGCCATGCAAGCCATAAAATACTTGATATTTAATATATGTGATTATAATATGTGTATGTTTAGACAGATTAATAATTTTTTAAATCCACATTGATGATGTTAAATTAAAGAGAAATTAGGTCTCAGGTTTCACAAATGTCAGTGACGAAAGACATAGTGCTACAGAGATCCTGAGAACCCAAGAGAACTTTAGAGATTTTTCTGTTCTATGTGGATAAAATAAAATATTTTTGGATTAGAAAAGAGATGGTTCGATTTTTGGACAATGACAATTTAACGTTGGCATTCGACCATACTCTCAGGTAGGAGTTATATTTAAAATGTCTGTCTGACTATCAAAGTAAAATAAATTTGTTTTTATCTTAGTTGTGATCTGATGATGGTGTGATGTTCCTTTTTCTTTCCTTGTCTTGAGTAAGGCTTAACCGGAAAGGAAGTGGTTTGCTAGGAATTCAGTTGATGGCGCCCATGTATATTTGCATTATTTCTATTAAACTTAAGCCCGTAACGACCCTAGAGATACTTTGTCTCGTGATACCCACTGCTTTTTCGATAACTCAGCTGAATTTCCGACACATTCCTTATTTGACTAGAGGTTCATTTAACTCCGCTCTGTCCTGGAACTCCAGGAATGCGATGTTATAGCAGATGGGTCATCGCATCCCCAGGACGAACGGGTACAATATGAACCCCCCAGAAGGCTATGAGTGTGACAGTTCTAAAGTTTGTAAGCTTCGAAAAGCTGTTTATGGCTTGAAGCAAGTATCTCGCACTTGGTATGAGAGGGTTCATGAAATCCTTACTGAAATCGGTTTTAAGAAGTCTCTGTATGAACCATGTGTATATTACTGTAAAGATTCATCATCTTTTGTTGTTATTGCCCTCTATGTTGATGATATTTTTGTATTTTTAATAATCATGTCCAATTGGAGAAACTGAAGTCTCTGTTGCATTCTCATTTTAAGATCAAAGATTTGGGACAAGTCTCTGAATGTCTGGGGATAAGAGTTCAAAGAAGCAAAGATTGTATTAGATTGGATCAGAAGTGTTATCTGTTAGATGTGTTGGATAGGTTTAACATGTCAGATTGTAATCATGTGAAAACTCCAATGGAAACAGGTTTGTTGCTGGAGAAATCCACATCCTATGACAAATCCTATCCCTATCAACAGGCTATTGGTGCTTTGTTATACCTTTCCATTTGTACCAGGGTAGATATTGCATATGTAACTAATTATTTGAGTCAGTTCAATAATTGCTATGGTAAGGAACATTGGACATGTGTCCAGAGAGTGTTCAGATACTTGAAGGGTACGGAGGATGTTGGTATCATGTATAAAAAATCAGAATGTGATGTCAAGGGTTTTGTTGATGCTTCTTTTGGAAATAATTCAACTGACAGGAAGTCTGTGAGTGGTTATGTATTTAAATATGCAGAAGGCCCAATAAGTTGGGAAAGTAAGAAACAGCCAGTTGTGGCACTGTCTAGTACTGAAGCAGAATACATAGGTCTGACTTAAGCCTGTAAAGAAGCTCTGTTCCTTAGAGGTTTCTTCATTGAGTTGTGTAAGAGAGGAGGTCCAATTCAGTTGTGTAATGACAGTCAGAGTGCTCAGAGGTTGGCTGAGAATGAAGGTTTTCATCAGAGAACAAAACACATAGATGTGCGCTATCATTTCATTAGGGACATCTTAAAGAAATGCAAAGTAAAGTTGTCCTATGAGCCTACTGCTGAAATGATTGCTGATGTATTGACAAAAGGTATGCCAATTCATGGTCATGTGAAATGTGTTACTGGCATTGGGTTATCCTAAGTGCAGCATAATGGAGCATTGCTCGATTATGGGAGAGTGTTGAAGAGAATGAATATTTCTCGTACTTTCTAATCTCGCTCGCATGTAAATATCGTTTGTCTTTTGTCAAATGTATATTCTTTGACCTTATGTTCTTTGCCTTTTGTATGTACTCTGTATCCTGTGTCTCAGTGTCTTGTTCATTACAATCTGTAAGTCAACATGTGTTCGTGTATTTTAATCCGTTCATCCCGTGTTTAACTGATACAATAGAAACCCATGCATAGCTCAAGTGGTTTCAATAATGTGGAGAGTTTTACAATTATTTTTTACAAGAAAATATTTTATCTTTGCTGTCGAAAGTGGGTGCAGTCGATAAGTATCTGCATAAAATAGCTACAACTTCAGCATCTTCATCAACATAACAGTTATAAGGTATGTAATACTAAATTTTGCATGTAAATATTAAAATTCAATTTGTTCTCCATTTTTAGAACATTTTTATGAGAAGTCTTCCTTTTATTAAGAGTTTGTCCTCCATTTGAAAATTTAGAGTTGGTCACCCTATTTTGACACTTGAACACAGCCATAAATAACAAACGACACGCCGCTAAGAAGTCACCTGCACGCACCGTAAAAGCACGTCACAGTGGCCTGAAAACGCTTATAGGCTCACTGAACGAAGACGAAATAACGCAGAGAAGTAAATATGACGCCACCGGAGAACATACTGGACAACCAAGCAGAGGATAAATGCAAAGATTTTGTTACTAACAAATTAGGAATAGAATGCGATGGTCCCAGTAGCCTCTGGTTCCACAAGGAATGTGTAGTCTTAAAACAAGGGGAATATGACATGAGTAAAAGCAACTCTAACCTATTGTGGTACTGTAACAATTGCAAAAATGAGGCGAAAGAGTTGAATCAGCAGGAAGAAATAATTCAACAACTGTTGGAAGAAAA
Source organism: Meconema thalassinum (assembly GCA_946902985.2). NCBI lineage: Eukaryota > Metazoa > Arthropoda > Insecta > Orthoptera > Tettigoniidae > Meconema > Meconema thalassinum. Next base: position 1,343,341,638 of record OX336389.2, read on the forward strand.
TAGGCGATCTAACAAATAAAAATCCCATAATACAAGATTTAACCAGAAAGATTGATAGATAACAGGTTACTTACAGAACGAGTTGGAAAAGAAAATAGAAATCAAACTTCAAAGGATAATGAATAAAAGGAAACCAATGGCTCCGAGAAAACCAGTGAATGAGATGCAGCATACTCAGTTTGGTGAAACTACTAACACAAATATATGAGATGTGCCATCAGAATTACGTAGGCACTTGCCAGGCCTTACCGAACCCGAAAGACGTAGCGGGGCAAATCGAGCTGAGAAGAGCGGAACGCAAGAAACCCTAGAAGAGCGAAGGGAACACCCAAACATTGATGATCGACAGAAGAAAACAAAAGAAAATAATAACACAAGTAGTGGGAGCTGGCGGGGTCTACTCTTAGTCGCGTGCGTGCTTGAATACGGATGGCAAGGTTGGAAAAGGGTTATGTTGGGTGAAGGAGTAGAGCTAGATGGTTAAGAGTGGATCCGTTTGAATGGTATTTATTCCGCTCTATCTGATGGTGAGGTTATTTTTTAATCAGTGGATTATTGGAAACTGGATTTTGGGGTAAACACGTTTTTTTTGACAGTTTTGATAATAAGTCGCGAACCCATCAAGCTATAACGATGATTGAGGTGGTTTTTTCCGTCGCGTTGTGCTCTTTACGGGGATGTGTGTGGTGAATAGGTGTGAACATGGTTTTTGGACTAAAAATTTGTTTTTGTCATTTTTGCTGATATCTGGCAATCCGATAAAGCTACAACAACGTTTGATGTGTCCTAATGTTGGGTGCGTGATCCTCTTGACGAGGATGTCTGTGTCGAGTAGGTGAGATACGGATTTTGAGGGAAAAGCGTGTTTTTGTCATTTTTGCGGATATTTGGGGAAGGGGTGGTCGGATGGAGATGCGGGTGGTAGGGATGATAGATAGATAGATTTTTATTAATTCCATTTGATCAAATACATGCATTCAATACATTTTTGATATAGGACACGTCAGAATTTACATGCATAAAATAAAAGAACTAACAGGTATATATTACTAAGATTATAACTATTTATAACTTATTATAATAGCAAATCTTAATAGATACAATCTTATTGCACAACTATTTACACCTCACTCTATTATCATAAACTTAATTCTATAAATACAACAACATACAGCTAGGTATTAAAATTAAATTAAAAAAGTAAAATTTAGTTATAGATTCCATCACTCCTATACGCTAAAATATTCAACTACTGAGTAAAAACAATGGCACTGCAGATAAGCTTTCAACATTCTATCAAAGGTTTTTATTTTTGGGGCCAGTTTTATATACTGGGGTAGTTTATTGTATAATTTAACTCCAGTGTGAAAAGTTCCTTTTTGATATATGCTTGTGTGTGTGTGTGTGTGAAATATGAATGTTTTGATTTTGTCTTGTGTTATGCCTATGAACATCATTGTTTGTTTTAAGAAAAACATCTTTATTCATTAAATTCTTTTTAAAAACATAATACTTTCAAAGATATATATGCAGGGCAGTGGGAGAATGTTTAAATCTTTAAACAGAGGTCTACATGATTCTCTAGAGTTTACATTTGCCATAATTCTAATCGCCCTCTTTTGTATCCTAAACGTGCTTAGTACATCTGGCGACATACCCCAAAATATCATCCCATATCTTAAGTTTTCAAAATACGTAACGCAAAGCACATCGAGTTCAGTTTAGTATTCAGATATTGTATATGTTTATTCCATTTCAAGTCTTGTTGTATCCATAGTCCTAAAAACTTTGTTTCTGATTTATTTTCTATTTGATGACCATTTAATGTTATATTGGGCATCGCAGGATTCCTATTCTGTATAGTGTGGAAATTTAGACATACTGTCTTTTTATAGTTTATTATGAGGCGATTATCTTGTGACCATTTGGTTAACTCTCCTGTAACGGAGTCAGCAGACTGCTGTATGACCTGTTTAGTTTCACCTTTTATTACGAGTGTTGTATCGTCCGCAAACAAAATTTCCTTATGTGAATGAACGTTCTGTGTTATATCATTGATATATAGAAGAAAGAGTAGTGGGCCCAAAACCGATCCCTGGAGTACTCCAAATTCAATAATTCCCTCATTGGACAATGTTTCATTAAGTAATTTGGTTCCATCATCCTTGTGTCTCAAGCTTACTATTTGTTTACGCCTTGTTAAGTAAGACTCTATCCATTTATTAGCTAGACCTCTAACACCATATTGATTTAGTTTGGTAAGGAGGATTTTATGGTCAACAACATCAAATGCTTTCGATAAATCCAAGAATAGGCCAGTTACATGTTCCTTATTGTCAATTAATTTCAGTATACTATTACTACATTCGTAAATTGCTGTCTGTGTAGATTTTTCCGTTCTAAATCCATGTTGTGAGTTTGATAATATTTTATTTTTTTCTATGAAACTTATCAGTCTCTTATACATAATTTTTTCCACAATTTTTGCAATACCAGTTGGTAAGGTAATAGGACGATAGTTATCTAATTCATCTTTTGAACCGTTTTTGTGCACTGGAATTACTTTTGATAACTTCAAAATATCCGGGTAAGTTCCTGAGAGAATTGAACTGTTTATTAAGTGCGTAAGTGGATTTATTATATTTTCTGCACATTTCTTTAAAATTGCATCAGGGATGCCATCAATGCCAGCACAGAATGTATTTTTTAGCTCTTTTAAAACTATTCTTACCTCTTCACTTGTGACATGATTTATAAATAAAGAATCACTGCATATATTTATTTTATTATTAGAATTTAGTGTATTTACCTGTGATTTATTTATTAATTTTTGTGGAATTTCCAGAAAATAGTCATTAAAAGTGTTTGCTATTTCCTCTGGATTATTAATCACTTTATTATTTCTGGTCAGTGTAATGTTCCTTTGTATTTTAGCAGATTTTCCAGTTTCTTTCTTTATCACGGACCACATAGCCCTGTTTTTATTAGATGATTGGGAAATAAAATTATCATTATGCATTTTCTTTGCTAGTCTTATTGCCTTATTTAATATGCTAGTGTATTTTTGTAGTATAAATTGAATTCAGGTGTTGTGTGGTATTGTTTAAATAATTTGTGTAGAAATTTCTTTCTTTGACATGAATTTATAATCCCTGTTGTTATCCAATGTTTTGAGGGTGCTGTCCTCTCTTTTTTATGAGGTTGGAAGAGGCTTGAAATTTTTGTAAAATGAGGTAAACGCATTTTGGGGTAAAACATGATTTTTGGAGTTTTTGTTATATCTGGGGAACCTATAAGCCTAGGGACTTGTATGAGGGGTTATAGCAATCGGGGTGACGCCCCGTTTTTGAATTAATTATTAATTTTTCTAAAAGGGCCTAACTACTCGTTGGTTAATATTTTCTGAATCCCTGATGGGATTTTGAAATATGGAGTATCCTAGCACCGGGGATGACGCCCCGTTTTTGAATTTATTATTAATTTTTGTCAAAAAGGCCTAAGTACACTTTTGTTAATATTTTCTGAACCTCTGATGGGATTTTGACATAATGGAGTATCCTACCACTCGGGGTGATGCCCCGTTTTTTAATGTATTTTAAAGTTTTGTCAAAAGGGCCTAAGTACAATTTTGTTAATATCTCGCGAACGAATAAGGCTAGGAGTCGAAGCACTTGAGGTGACGCCCCGTTTTTGATTTTTTATTATTTTTTGTCAAAAGGGCCTAACTACACTTTTGTTAATATCTCGCTGACTTGTATGAGGGGTCCTATCACTTGGGGCGACGGGGGGGTGAAACTACCCCCCCCCCCCAATGGAAAATCGATACCTTGGAATCTAAGAATCCTAAAATGATGTGTGATAGCTTAAAAAATAGGTCATGGCATACGCTTTTACCTCGATTGGTCATTTTGCCCCCAAAATAGGGAATAGTAATTTTACAGGAAAAAAGGTGTTTAACACCTTAAAATGATAAATGAACATAAGATATTTTGTTTTTGATGAAAAATTGTAAGGGGGGAAAACTACCCCAAAATTGAAAAATCGATACCTTGGAAACTAAGAATCCTGAAATTATGTGTGATATTTCAAAAAATAGGGCATGACATACGATTTTACCCTGATATGTCGTTTTACCCCCAAAACAGTAAATAGTTATTTTATAGTGGGAAAATGTGTTAAACATGTAAAAATGATCGATGAACCTATGATCTTTTGTTTTTGATGAAAAATAGTAGGGGGGGGGGGGAGGGGAACTACCCCCAAAATTGAAAAATCTGTACCTTTGAATCTAAGAACCCTATTAGTAGGTGTGATAGCTCAAAAATAGGTCATGACATACGCTTTCACCCTGATAGGCCATTTCCCTCCTGAAACAGAGAATAGTGATGTTACAGGGAAAGAAATGTGTTAAACGCCTAAAAAAGGATAGCCTAAGTGTTTTGTGATACCATGGTTTAATGGATGTGTGTATGGAGAAAGACGGCTTGCTAATTATTATTATTATTATTAGGTAACTATGGATGGATAAGGCAAAAGATTGGTATGAGGTGATGTATGAGTTAGAATGGCCAACCCATTCACCTAGTCCACGAATTTAGCCAAAAAAATGGTTCAGATGTAAATGGAATGCACGTGTTTTGTGTTTTACCTGGCAAGATTGAGTGTACCCTGTTCCAGCCTTTAGACCAGAAAATTGAACCCGGACCTCTGCGGTGACAGCGGAGTTATAATAATGTTGGATTTTAAACAAACACACGTGTGAAAGCTTCTGCTTCCGTTGCTGGCTGCGGTCACACTAGGTAGACAGGTCTTAAGAGACTTACTGATAACAGCAGTGCGGTGTTGCCAGGAAGTTTCAGGTTACTCGTTTGGCTGATAGTGGAACTGGAGTTTAACCAGGCCCCACCATTTTGGTTCGTATACAGGTTAATGTATGTATATAACAGGCTAGGCTCCCATTTTGGTTCTTTACCAAAAAGAAAATGAACTAGTTTAAGTTTATCACAGACAATCAGGGGATACAAACGTCATATAGGTAAGAGATACACTTATTTTTATATATTTATTATTATTATTTTTTGTTATTGAACGTATAGGTACACGTTAACGATTTATAGCTTGTTTTAAACAGTGAATTATTGTGTTTACTGTCAATGAATAACGAGCCTATTCAAAAAATTGTTATGTCATAATATATAACGCTATGGCCTACCTATATAAAAATTCAACATGGCGACTCATGCTAAACCTTGACAATGCTCGTCTGTATTACAAATACACACACTAATACAGCCATTGCAATAACACAGGTTAGCATACACTAAACATCATTTAAAAAGTTAATGACATACATTTTGCTTGAACTCTCTTTTATTTACACCCTAAACAAACACTATTAAATTTTTATATTTTTACGTATTCTTATTTAATGTAAGCACTCGAGGTACTGTCGGCCAAAATACATCACTATGTGGAATGTATATTGCATACTTGAAGGTTTTGAGGCCCCATTAAAGGTATTCCTACAAGAGTTTAGTGCTTTTCAGTCGGTCAACACGAATGTACCCAAAAGAGATGGGTTATGCCCTAATCCTGAAATAAATTACATGAGATTAATAAATACACCTGGATGACCAGTTTCGTATGTTTCGGTTTTCTTTGCACTCGTCCGAGGGCAGCCATGGTATTTGCCTGTAATAGAAGAAAACCACTTCCAGGATGTCAGAGGTAGCAATCAAACCCACCTCTTCTAAGTTATGGCTCACAAAGGTGAGTGTACCACGTTCCAGCTATCAAATCAGAATTAAATATAATGCTAGTCTCTACACAACGAAGCAGACTTGTCATGTAGATGCATTCTGGCTGTGTGTTATTGTGATTCATGGACCAGTCACATTTTTTTTCAACTCCTTGCCAAACTGTATTCATCTTCAAATTTCATATCTAATTAACTTCTCTAATGAGTTTAGCGTTTAGAAAACTCACCTCACCTCATCCCCAACTGCATGGAAACGGGAATGATTTGTTTTTGTTTTACTTAGGGGCTTGGAAATTATGGTTATCAGTTCCATGTACTGTACTTAGGGAAAATAATAAGAGGTCATGCACACTATTAGTAGCTAAGTATCTAATACAATTTTGCGTACCCATAAGACCAGTATTGGATGATAAAGGCATTCCATGTGTTACCGTCCTTAAAGCCAGTGATATAAGACAAAGAGGTCTTTATTTCCACTCTCCCCAGGGGCTCACATCTAGAGGGATGTGGGTTGGCGACGACGGGGCCCCAGCTGAATCCGACATTGCTTCCACTGACTTGTGCCGGGCTCCTCTCCGTATTCTCTCCTGTAGGCCTCACTCGGTCAACTCTTGCTCTCTTCCGACCCCGACGGTATTAGGGTATCCGAGGCCTAGGGAGTCTCTTCCTTTTCCGCCTTAATAGGCTCTTGTCTCATCTTTTCTGACACCCTCCTTCTGCAAGGGGTCAACCTTCGTTTTATTTTCATGTTGTCTCCTGCCTTCTGCTTAAGGCCCTCGAGGAAGTAGGATGTATGTATCCCCACCACTTCTGGTGCACCGTGGATATTGCTACACCCTCAGGGGCTCACGGCTGATGAGTTTGGGAGTTGACGACCCCGAGGGTTTGCAGAGCTGGGTCCGGTTTTCCCCCTTCTATTGATTACCTCTGGGGCGGACCCTCTCCTCTTTTACTTTCCTATCTGCCTTTCATGGCTCTCCTTCCTTCCAAGTCCCTCAATCCGCATTCTTCGAGGGTTGAGGGCATTTCTTTTCCTCCTGTCCTTTATTTGCCAAATTCTCCTTTTGTCTTCCATTTCTTCTTCTAGTAAATAAGTTAGTAGTTAGTTTTAGTTATAGTTTACATTTCATTATCATCTTCATGATCATCCAAACAATTAGGGACCGATAACCTAGATGTTAGGTCCCTTAAAGCAACAATCATCATCATCATTATCATCATCTTTATTTCCAAGAACCTAGAAACTTTTTTTTTGTCAAGGGTAGGTTCCAAAAAGTGTTGTATATGACTAGAGTAACTTCTGCAAAAGGACTGTTCATCATTTTAGGCAGGATGGCTTCGTGGCTAAGTTAAGTTAAGTTAAGTTGTCCAAAGAACACCTGGTTCAATTCCCGACTGGGTCGTGAGTTTTATACTTTGTCCGCTTATTTCTCCTGGCTCCAAGACTGATTGTTTGTGACGTCATCATCATTCATTTTAGCTGCGGTGTACGGTGTAGGATTGGGAAGGGGGCGGCCGTGGCTTTTGCATAACAGCTATGCTATCGTTTGTCTAGGGTGTAAATAAAAAAGAGTTTAAGCATAATGTATGTCATTAACTGTTTTTAAATTCTGCTTTCTATATGCTAACCTGTGTTATTACGATGGCTGTATTAGTGTTTGTATTTGTAATGCAAGTGAGCATTGTCAAGGATGTAGCATGGGTCGCCTTGTTGAATTTTATCATTTCAAATGATCTTGTCGACTTCATCGTTATGCTTTGGTCTACCGTTATGCGTTACGGTTACGGAGGGGAAATGTACTAAGGTTGCACTTGAGCGTATGACGCCATCATGTTGTTCAGTGCATATGCACCGAGTCTGAGTTTACTCCAGGGCTCTGGCGTTATGCGATACGGAGACGGAGAGGGTATGACGTCCTCATGTTTTTCAGTGCATATGCACCGAGTCTGAGTTTACTCCTGGGCTATGGCGTTATGCGATACGGAGACGGAGAGCGTATGACGTCCTCATGTTTTTCAGTGCATATGCACCGAGTCTGAGTTTACTGCTGGGCTATGGCGTTATGCGATACGGAGACGGAGAGGGCGTGACGTCATGCTGCAGAGTGCACCTCCCGCTCTCCGTTCCCCGCGCGGGAAGCCTAAGTTAATGGGTAATGGAGTCTGTTGTAAGAGTCCTGCCTTTCTAACATGTGTAGCATTTGTAGCATGCGTCATTTGAAATGATATAAATTCTTGTCTTTCTAGTCTTTCTTTTCTATATTGGTAGGCCATAGCGTTATATACTATGACATAACAATTTTTTGAATAGGCTCATTATTCATTGACAATAAACAAAATAATTCACTGTTTAAAACAAGCTATAAATCGTTAACGTGTACCTATACGTTCAATAACATATAATAATAATAATAATAATAATAATAATAATAATAATAATAATAATAATAATAATAATAATAAATAAATAAATAAATAAAAATAAGTGTCTCTCTTACCTATATGACGTTTGTATGCCGTGAGTGTCTGTGATAAACTTATACTAGTTCATTTTATTTTTTGTCAAGTACCAAAATAGATGCCTAGCCTGTCACATACATACATTAACCTGTATACGAACCAAAATGGTGCGGCCTGGTTAAACTCCAGTTCCACTATCAGCCAGACGAGTTACCCGAAACTTCCTGGCAACACCGCACTGCTGTTATCAGGAAGTCTCACAAGACCAGTCTACCTACTGTGACCGCAGCCATCAACGGAAGCAGAAGCATTCAAAAGTGTGTTTGTTTAAAATTCCACATTATTATAACTCCGCTGTCACCGCACAGGTCCGGGTTCGATTTTCTGATCTAAAGGCTGGAGCAGGGTACACTCAGTCTTGACAGGTAAAACATAAATCACGTGCATTCAATCTGAACCATTTTTTGGCTAAATCCGAAGACTAGGGGAATGGGTTGGCCAATCTAACTCATACAACACCTCATACCAATCATTTGCCTTATTGGTTAGTTACCTATATACACATCCATCCATAGTTACCGAATAATAATAATAATAATAATTAGCAAGCCGTCATCCTCCACACACACATCCATTAAACCATGGTTTCACAAAATGCTTATCCTTTTTTTTAGGCGTTTAACTCTTTTTTCCCTGTGACATCACTAGTCCCTGTTTAGGGAACGAAATGACCTATCAGGGTGAAAGCGATTGTCATGACCTATTTCTTGAGCTAGCACTCCTACTTTTAGGGTTCTTAGTTTCCAAGGTATCGATTTTTCAATTTTGGGGTAGTTTTCACACCCCCTACTATTTTTCATCAAAAACAAAAGATCTTAGGTTCATTGATCATTTTACGTGTTTAACACATTTTCCCCCTGTAAAACAACTATTTACTGTTTTGGGGGTAAAATTACCTATCAGGGTAAAATCGTATGTCATGACCTATTTTTTTAATTATCACACATAATTTTAGGGTTCTTAGTTTCCAAGGTATCGATTTGTCAATTTTGGGGTAGTTTTCACCCCCCCCCCATACTATTTTTCATCACAAACAAATGATCTTAGGTTCATTTATCATTTTTGGTGTTTAACACTTTTTTCCTGTAAAATTACTACCGGTATTCCCTGTTTTAGGGGCGAAATGACGAATCGAGGTAAAAGCGAATGTCATGACCTATTTTTAAGCTATCACACTCCATTTTAGGATTCTTAGTTTCCAAGGTATTGATTTTTCCATTTTGGGGGAAGGGGTAGTTTTACCCCAAAGGGGATGGCACCCCAAGTGCTAGGACGCCTCATACAAGTCCCTAGCATGATTGGTTGGCGAGATATTAACAAAAGTGTAGTTATGCCCTTTTGACAAAAACTAATAATAAATTCAAAAACGGGCCGTCAACTCAAGTGCTTCGACCCCTAATACAAATCCATATCCTTATTGGTTCGCCAGATACAACAAAAACAAAATCATGTTTTACCCAAAAATGCTTATACCTCTTTTTACAAAAATTTCAAGCCTCTTCAAACCTCATAAAAAAGAGGACAGCACCCTCAAAACATCCCTACCATCCTCGTTCCCATCTGACCACCCCTTCCCTAAATATCCACAAAAATGACAAAAAACACGCTTTTCCTTCAAAATCCATATCTCACCTACTCGACATAGACATCCCCGTCAAGAGGATCACGCACCAAACACTAGAACACCTCAAATGTTGTTCTAGCTTTATCGGTTTGCCAGATATCAGCAAAAATGACAAAAACTAATTTTAGCCCAAAAACCATGTTTACACCTATTCACCACACACATCTCCGTAAAGAGCACAACGCGACGAAGAAAACAACATCTCAATCACCGTTATAACTTTATGGGTTCGCGACTTATTAACAAAAATGTCAAAAAAGTGTTTACCCCAAAATCCAGTTTCCAATAATCCACCGATTAAAAAATAACCTCACCATGAGATAGAGCGAAAAAATACCATTCAAACGAATCCACTCTCAACCCTCTAGCCCTACTCCTTCACCCAACATAACCCTTTTCCAACCTAGCCATCCGCATTCAAGCACGCACGCGACTAATAGACCCTCCAGCTCCACTACTAACGCACCAAGCACAGCGACGGCTAATAAAGAAGACAAAGAACAAATAATGAACAATGATCATGAGGAAACACAACAGGACGTATTGTACGAGGAACAACATATCGCATGGACTGAAATAGTAAAAAGAAGAAACCATGTAATAGTTGGAGAAAAGAACACTAACAGTGGAATGAGGTACGCACAAAAAAGGCATGGTTATTTATTGGCAGGCTACAAGACAAAACTAGGGAAGAGGATATAACCTCTTACCTAAAAGAAAATGGAATAACGGGAGAATTAACAAGTGAACCAATAGACACCAAAGAACGCAACATAGCATATAAGATAGGCATAGATCTCGATGATCTCGAAAAATCAAACGACCCAAACTTCTGCCCAAGGAATATCCTAGTACGGAGATACCGAGTCCCAAGGACAACCCTAGGAATATTCCCAGCAAAAGGAAATGTGAAAGACACCGAATGACAATACATATCAATCAAACAAACAGATATCGAAAAATTTGTAAATGGACTATTATAACATGGAATTTGGAAGGCCTGAAAACCACAATGACTCAAATTATAGAACAAATCCTTCAGGAATACAATGTCATATTATTGACTGAAACGCTGACAGCTACCCCAATAGAGCTACAAACAAGGTATTCGTCACACTCACCAGCAAATCAAGGAGACACAGGAAGACCATACGGGGGAATTTCATGCTATATCGGCTCGAAGATGAGAAGCATACACTACATACACATTGAAGAAAAGTAAGTGTTATTAAAACACAACTTGTAACACTGGTAGGGATGTTTTTCAAACCACACACCGACATAGAAAAGATCATAGCAACCAGAATGAACGCACTATCTCATACGACAGTATCAGAATCAACCTTCATAGGTGGGGACTTTAACTGTCGAATAGACAATGAAACACAGAGGACCAGAATGCTAATAGAGTCTCTAGAGAAGGAAGGCTTCAGCCTCGCCAACAGAGCGGACCAGAAAACATACTTCGCTCCTAACGGGAGTAGTTATTGATTTAATCTTCTGTAGAGTACACAACACACTTTTAATCTCCCAAAAAGTAGATTAGAGATCGCCACTGGCACCACTCAGACAACACATCCCAGTGAATACCAATTTCAATACAAAAGTCACGCGAGTTTCCAGTCTAAAGAATAGGCCTCTGACACTGTCAAGAAAGCTAAACCTTCAAGTCCTGGATGAGAGCAAAGAAGAGGTCTCCTCCATCCAACAACTAGCACACTTCGACATAACGGAAGCAACCCTCAGGACTCAGGACATCCTAATGACAGCAGCGATACCATCCCTGGTAAGGAAAGCGAAACCATGGTTCGACTCGCAATGCTCTGACATATCTACACCAAGCAGAAGAATCAGAGCTTCAACAAGACCCACTAATATACGCATCACAGAGGAAGAAATACAAAATTTTATTAAAAGAGAAAAGAAACAAACATATGGAGGAAGAAGCGCAAAAACAAGCAGAAGTAGCCTTCGCAAACCCTCACTTGGCCCTGAAGCGAAGAACAAAAACGATACCCCCCTGCACGGAAATTCATATATGGATTACACACTTCACGATTATCCTAAATCCAAACAATGAACATCAAGCCTACTCAAAGATAACAACTTCCGCAATACAAACATACAAACCAATAAGTGCGAAAGAAATCAGAGACGCCATAATACATCTGAAGAAACATAAAGCTCCCGGACAGGACGGCATCTTAAACGAATATCTTACAGCTTCATACCCCTACTTAAAAGAGATATGGAAAATACTACTCAACAACTGCATGCGAACAGGAACCATCCCAGAACCATGGAGAGAATCAAAAATCAAGCTACTATGGGAAAGACCGACGACCCAAACTCGTATAGGCGAATTGCGCTGGAAAGCAGTACTTTCAAACTACTCACAATTGTACTCACTAAAAGAATAACAGAAATGGCGGACCCACACATCCCCAAAGAACAATACGGTTTTAGAAAAGGAAGGTCTTGTCTACAAGCAGTAGAAGACCTCATCAGTGATATCAACGAAGCCCTGCAAACACCAAAGCAGAAATACTATGCTATTTACATAGATTAAGGCCTTCGATAATCTCAACAGAGAAATTATACTTGCAAAGCTAGAAAAAATAGGTCTAGATGAAAACAACATAACCTTAGTCAGGAACATACTTTCCTACAATATTATTAGAATTGATGACTCGGTAAGAATCTCAGGACCAATAATCCAAACCAGCGGGGTATTGCAGGGGGATCCTATGAGTCCCTTACACTTCAACATCGCTACAGCAGAAGTCGCTGAAATATGCTCAACGGCAACGACTCTCCTTGTCTATGCTGATGATATGACTCTCGGTTCTACAAATAAACATGATCTACAGGAAACGTTCAATCGCCTAATATTTTTTTGCAGATAAAAATGATATCAAAATCAATACCAAGAAAACTCTTCAGATGGTTTTTAGAAGGGGAAGTAGAATAATTCCAAAGGACACCATTTTACACAAGGAAGAACCTATGAGAATAGTGAACGCCTTCGGATACCTGGGAGTCACACTCCAGACAACTAACAAATCGTACAGAGTACATATCAAGGAAAGAGCCACTGCAGCAACCAAAGGGATTTTTGAAATCAAAAATATCAAACAATTAAATCTAGATACTGCGTTAATATTGTTGGAAGCAAAAATCATACCCATCCTTTGCTATGGCATAGAAGTATGTTGGGAAAATCTAAGCTATAACGACCTGAAGACATTAGAAAACGTAAAGGCACGTTTCCTTAAAGTAGCACTCGGACTATCAAAGTATGCTCCATCAAGGCTAGTGTATGAACTTGCGAGAGAGCCATTCTTAATGGAAGAACTAAGGCCTACAGCCAATTGGACGAAACTCCACTGAGAAAGGCAGCAAAAAAGGAGAGAAATATGGGCAGAGTTTTACACGTCGGACGCGATAATAAATAGAGCATGGGTGGGACCAAACCAGCATCTTCGCCACATCATCACAAGTTTAGCAGTGCATGGCTACCATCACAAGCTATGTAAAAAGAAATCTTATCACGAACCCATGATTGACTGCGTATGCGAGTTGTGCAATAAATAATACGACAGATATCATATCTTGGACTGCAGCAAAATAACGAAATCAATAAGCGAATATACCAAACAATAGATGTGTATCATTGATCGAGTTTTGTTGTAAATAGTGTTATGTTAATTTATATGGCAATTTTGCAGCAATAAACAGATTATTATTATTATTATAGTTCCACCCACGCCATGACAAGTCCTAAAGGTGTATTATCCAGAGTTAGAATCCGACAGTTCGGCGGAGAATCTTTGAACTGAAGGCAGCGTTGCCACTAATGCTGCTGGCCACCACTTGCGTACTCCCCCCCACACTATTTTCCTCATGCTCATAATATCATTAGCACCGTTTTTAGATTTATTACATTTTTACTCAGATCATAAACAAAGCAATGCTTAAAACTATTCGGTGCACACTGTAAAACAAAATAGTAGCCCGTCAAATTGAGCAGAGGCCTAAAATATTGTAAAGAATAGCAATATTACGAATACTATCATAAAGCAAAAATGTTCAAAGCGAAACGACAACATGTGATTGTTTACGTGATATTTAGCTATTTATATTTCCTGTAGAATAAGTTTCAAGGTGCAGGAAACACACAAATGTATTACAAAACATTGTGGGGTTTGAAGTCATTTTCAGTGTTGCCTTAGTAAACAAGAGTTTAGTGCTTTTCAGTCGGTCAACACGAATGTACCCAAAAGAGTTGGGTTATGCCCTAATCCTGAAATAAATTACATGAAATTAATAAATACACCTGGATGACCAGTTTCGATCGTCAAGCGATCATCATCAGATCCATTACACTTAGGCTATAAAATCTATGTTTGAAAATACAGGTGAAAATATTTACAATATGTAAAATTATTTAGTTGCAGTATTGGTAATGCAACTGTCGGTGTATGCTAAATGTAGTATATATGATGTTAGGTGAAATTCTAAATGGTGATAGAAATCAGGAGTTTGTATATTTGGAGTGACTATATGGTTGTAAAAATTCAACTATGGTTAAACTGTAATATTACTTATCTAGTTGTCTTCCTCGCTGGAGCTACGAGCAGTTTCGTGTTCACTCTTACTCCAGGTGTGGTCGACTGAAATGTGTTGTTATCTAAATGACACTGGATTTTCCTCTTCTCCCGCCCTGTTCTTATGTGCTGTGTGAAGTCAGTGAGATGTGTTTTTGTGGGATGTTGCCAAATCTAAGTAAGATGTATGTTATTGAATGAGGTGGGCCTACAACTATTCAAGACCGTGGAACATTCCTCGCCACGCGTGGACCGATAGCCATTCAAACGAAGCGCTGCCCGGTCTTTGAGGACGTCCCGGCACCTTTAATACTGCCGCGAATACCGGCCTTGGTTTATTGCAGAAAAAGTACATCCTACACCCGATATAACGTGCCAAGACACTGGTTGTCAAGCTAATTACATCGGACAGTGTGGAAGACGAGTAGACACACGTTATAATGAACATAGGAATGCGATAAGATACGGAACACATTCAGCCGTATGCGAACATATGTATGACGCGGGGCACAGCTTTACTAACATCGAGACCGAACTAAAAATAATTCATCACGAATCGAAAGGCAGAGCTCTTGACATAAAGGAAGCAATCGGGATACACCTAGCCAAACGAAACAATCCCAACAATCTAAATGAACACACTTTTATGGAGAGCTCACCCCTCTTCACTCTACTAAAAAACACACCCTGTCGGAAACAAGACACAACTTAGCGATACAGCCAAGCTAGATAAAAAGGGGTGGGGAAATTAGGGGGTTTTAATTGGTAAATGTTATCTGGATCAGGTGTACGATATACTTTTTTCTGCAATAAACCAAGGCCGGTATTCGCGGCAGTTTTAAAGGTGCCGGGGCGTCCTCAAAGACCGGGCAGCGCTTAGTTTGAATGGCTATTGGTCCACGCGTGGCTAGGAATGTTCCACGGTCTTGTATAGTTGTAGACCCACCTCATTCAATAACATACATCATATCTAGATTTGGCAACATCCCACAAAACACATCGCACTGACTTCACACAGCACATAGGAACAGGGGGAGAAAGGGAAAAACCAGTGTCGTTGAGATAACAACCCATTTCAGTCGACCACACCTGGAGCAAGAGTGAACACGAAATTGCTCGTAGCTCCAGCGAGGAAGACAACTAGATAAGTAATATTACAGTTTAACCATAGTTGAATTTTTACAACCATATAGTCACTCCAAATATACAAACTCCTGATTTCTATCACCATTTAGAATTTCACCTAACATCATATATACTACATTTAGCATACACCGACAGTTGCATTACCAATACTGCAACTAAATAATTGTACATATTGTAAATATTTTCACCTGTATTTTCGAACATAGATTTTATAGCCTAAGTGTAATGGATCTGATGATGATCGCTTGACGATCGAAACTGTTATGCTAGTGTATTTATTAATCTCATGTTATTTATTTCAGGATTAGGACATAACCCAACTCTTTTGGATACATTCGTGTTGACCGACTGAAAAGCACTAACCTCCTGTATTACAAAATATACGCTCAATACGTAGGCTATTAACTCACCCTTCAGAAGACAGAAGCTAATCACTGGGAAGAGGCTCTATCCCATCCATATCATCATCAATGCTGTCCCGGTCCTCTTCGTCACTGAACCCTGCACTGGAGGATAAAAAATCTCCGAGGGAAATAATGAGCTCGTCGACATCTGTGTCAACAACACCTTCACGTTCCCGCGCTTCGCTTAACTCTCTTTCTACGTGCAACACCACCTTCGTCCACTTTTCAGCTTTCACTTGCCCAACCCCTTCGACAGTAAGTTTTCCAACCTCGGTCAAATTAAATACTTTATTGTTAGCCGGGTTTGAAATGGCAGTGGTAAGGAGGAAGAAAGATAATCTCATGTCCGTGTTTGTTTTTTAGTCAGTTCATCAACATGATACTTCGGAGTTCTTGGTTTGATGTCGTTAATTATACTAAGCAGCGCTCCCTTTGTTAACGAGTCGTCAACCTCGACCACATGCCTCTCGAGCCAGTCGTTCATCTTATCCTTCCTGCAAGCATTATTTGGCGCATTATCCATCCACACAGTGTGATAAGGAGAATTGTCCAATACTATGACGCTGTTCGTTTTGATATTAGGGATAGGCTGCTCCTTGAACCATCGATAAAATCTGGGGTGATCCATCTCTTCATGGTAATCACAGGCAGTGGCGGTTCTTGCTATGGTGCAATGACGCAATGACCCCCCATTAAATTTGACAATATATTTAGCATTTTGTCCCTATACGTAACAGAGATATTTGTCAGAAAACAGCGCGGAGTTCAAATGCAGTTAACGAGCGCGAGGATGTGAAGCCGGCGCAAGATCTGGTTTGAACCCCCAGTCTTGGCCAATCTTTCCTGCAGAGAATAGGCGAGTAAGGTAGAGCGGTGGAATGGGACATGTAGTGGGGGTTAGAAGGGAAGGGAACAGTGGATACATGCCAAACTTGTATCCATCCTACACGCATGCGCAATAAGATTGCTGAATTCGTTCACTAGTCCAGCGGCACAAGCCCTTCAAGGTTGCGGAAAAGGTATGCACTCCGCCATCTCTTGACGTGTATGTAAAATAATGCGGCCAATGTGAACATTAGTAGTAGGTAATCTGTGCAGTGAAAGTGCTCTCTAGGGGCGCTTTTGAAAGGGTGCTTCATGGCTGCCACATTAGACTGTTATATGCGTCCGTAATTTTGTTGTATTTGAAGGCTAATTAAATAAACGATTCAGTTAGATTGAAATAATACCAATAAAATAGCGGAAGAAGGCGTCTTGTTAGTTGTTACGTTCCGGAGTTACCCAACTCACTACTGTAATTTCACTATTTTCTCAGGTTTAAGTTAGTCGCACTGTCAAGAGCTGGAACGTAAATTACTTTCAGTATTTCCTTGTGCCTATTAACTGCGTGAAATTAGTGACTGTGTAATTCGATTATTTTTTCCGCGTCCCACAGGGGCTCACACCTATAGTGCGTCTCTACCTTAAAAGACAGTATGGAATTAAATGAAGTATTTGCCTCTCATTCACACTCCTATGTCCTGCAATTAGCTTCGTCCTCTTCTACGCCGGCGATATTGCCATTTCCCAATAATTGAAAGTGACAAATCTAATAATAAAATCTTTGCGTGGTCTTATAGAGAATTTTCCGCTCTTTATGATGATGTAAAAATAAAAGCCATAAATAATTAACACATGGCCCTATTTTCACAATTACGATATTTTAGCGCGAATCTATATTTTTGGAGATAAAACTTATCACGCCATAGATAATGAACTAATGATCGCAACAGATCAAGAACTTATTTTTAGATTGCCTGATGTTGATAGAAGATACCCTATTTCTCAGGGAAGTAATTATTTTCATAATGAGAAAGTTATGTTTTTTTCTTTTTTAAATGTTACTTGAGAAATCTTGGATGGTGTCACACAAAAGTTACGTAGCCAGAAACATTTTTGCTGTTGACTTTACGTTGGTGACTAAGCGAAAAGAAATGTTCATTAATGTATGAAATAGTTTTTAAAACAAACCAGAGCTCGATATCAGATAGCATTCATAAGTTATAGCACTTTGCGTACTCCTCCCACCCAGCGCTGACACACCAGAAGTTTGTTTACTAATGTGGCCCGTAGGCTATATCGCCGACTGCATTTGAAGGAGGGTAGGTGATGGTGTGAAGTTAAACTGTGAAATGAAGTGGAGCTTGTGTTCTTTATAAATTGTCCGCCTCGTTGCGTAGTGGCTAGCATTCTTGGCTGTCACTGTGCTGTCACCGTGGAGGCCCGGGTTTGAATCCCGGCTCTGCCAATAAATTTAATTCTCGTCTGAGGGCTGGAACGGGGCGTACTCAACTTCATGAGAAAAAACTGAGAAGAGGCGGGTTCGATTCCTACCTCAGCCATCCTCGAAGTTGGCCTTTGTTCGTCCCGGGAATGAACAAGGGTTCGTGCAGAGTTAGCGTTTCTGTGCCAAAAGAACAAGGCAGACACACACGACGAAATGACTGGTGTAGTGTATGAAAAGTGGTTCGCCGAGCAATTGTTGCCAAATGTTCCCGAAGGATCTAGCCTAGTAATAGACAATGTTGGCTATCACAGCAGAGAAATATGTTCGCTGCTTGCCACCATACCACAGCGAACTTAATCCCATCGATATGGTGTGGGCGCAAGTAAAGAACTATATAAAATTGAACACCGTCTCATTCAAGAAACAAGAAATGAATAATTTAATTTCGGCTGCATTCCACCACTTGACCACACAAAATTGGGTAAATTATTATTTTATTATTATTATAATTATTATTTTTATTAAATGTCATATTATAATTTATTATAACCTATGATATTCGAGAAAATGTAATATTATAACATGTTATAATATTATCATATTCATGAATAATTGAAAATTATAAATTATTATAATGTGTGCATTAAAATCGCGCTCTGAATTTCGGTATATCATATCTAAATATTGTACCGTCGTTTGCTTCAAGGCATGAGGTACAGTTATTTACAACACACAAATATTTTGGAAATTTCCTGAGTTTTGCGTAAAAACACGCCTGTGTACGAGTTATGTTACATCATGTGCCCGGCCTTGCAGAACTTGGTATATGCAGCAGATCTGGCATCAGCGCGCTCCATTTAATGCGTAGGTCTACTGTCTTTTAAGGTAGAGACGCTCTATAGTGGGACGTGGGTTGGCGACCACTGGACCCCAGCTGAGTCCGGCATTGCTTCCACTTACTTGTGCCGGGCTCCTCTCTGTCTTCTTTCCTGTCGACCTCTCTTGGTCAACTCTTGTTGTCTTCCGACCCCGACGGTATTAGGGTATTCGAGGCCTCGGGAGTCTTTTCCTTTCCCGCCTTCATTGGCCCTCCTCTCATCTTTCCTGATCCCTCATTCTTCGTGGGATCAGCCTTCTTTTCATTATACAGTAGTTCCTTTTCTCTTTAGGATTCCTGCCCTGTTTTTATGAATTGGCTCCCGGTGTCTCTAAATTACATTTTGTTAGTTTTTTTAACTCAACCACATTTTGTAAGTTTTTTCAATCTACATTGCACTTTGTAAGTATTTTCGACCTAAACTCCATTTTGTAAGTATTTTCAATCTCAATTGCATTTTGTAAGTACAGTATTTTGAATCGCGGGCTTCCACATATTGTGAGTATTTTGAATCTACCATACATTTTGTAAGCATTTTCAAATTCAATTGCATTTTGTAAGTATTTTGAATTTCAATTGCACTTTGTGAGTATTTTGAAACTGAACTGGGCTTTTTCAATCTCACTTGCATTGTGTATTTTCAATTCCAATTGCATTTTGTAAGTATTTTGAACCTCACTTGCATTTTGTACGTATTTTCTATTTCAATAGCATTTTGTAAATATTTTGAATTTCAATTGCATTTTGTTGAGTATTTCGAATCTACATTGCATTTTGTAAGAAATTTGAACCTAAACTACATTTTGTGCGTATTTTTTTAATCTAAATTCCTTTTATGATTATTTTCCTTCTAAATTACCTTTACCTTTTATAGGTATATCCATTCTTCATTTTTTGAGCCATTTCAATCTGATACTCGATTGCTGTAAGATTTGAAGTGTTGCATGTTCTTAACCAGGCTAATTACTAGATGGAGCCTGTCATACAGGTGCGTGTTTGTGCGTTTGTTTGAGAGAGAGATCGAAACAGAAAACTTTGATCTTCACTAATAATGCTGATCTAGGGTTCAAGTTCTGGTTGAGGCGAATGATTTGAACTCATTGTGTTTGAAATCGCTCATTGTAATGTTCATTACTATCTGTACGAAGTTTGAGGTACCACATGTATTCTGTTAATCTTTGTAGTAGATTAAGGGTCCGCCATTTGAAGTGAGTGCTCTTTTCTATTGGACCCCCAGTCCAGAAAGTCACGAGCCGCTACTGATCACCAGTCTTCCTCGATCGAAAGAAGCGCCCCATTCATAAAGTCGCGAGAAGTTCCTGCGTGGCCAACGATAAAGCAGTTAAGCAAGGCATGGTGCCCTGGACAGTGTCATCAGTCCAAACTTTCGGTTTGGTGTAGCCGGCATTCACATAGGTCTCGTCTAGCCAAACTACTTCATTTAAATTTACGCTCAGAATTTTCTTCAAAAATTCATAAAGAAGCGCCACAATATCGCCTGTCTCGAGTAGCAATTTCATCCCATTTAGTGTTTTCAACTCGAACCCCAGACGATGTAAAACCTTTCTAAAGGAACTATAGCTCCCTGTGAACAAATCACACTGTCTGAGGGAAATAAGTAACTTCCTCACAGTCCGGTGTTCTCTTCTAAAATGATTGCCACATATGTGGCGTCGTATAGCGTCCTCTTGAAAGGTATCGAGGTCAGTGACCATGGCGCTCTTAAGCCTCGACTTCCTCGGCGTGCTCAGTTTTAAAGTAGAGTTCTCCGGCGAAGAGAAATTCTCCATAGTTACCCTCCAGACAGTAGTCTTACTAATGCAAAGAGCAGAGGCCAGGGCTGGCATGCAAAATTAAATGTATTACCGTATCAACTTAATTTTGCGTCGCGAAATGAAATTGTTCAATGGAATAAAATTTTACTCCTGGCGTGAAATAAAATTCGTTACAGACTTTTAATTTCGCTCCCGGCGCAAAATAGAATTCGTTACAGACTGATAATTTCGCTCCCTACGCGAAATAAAATTCATCACATGCTTTTAATTTCGCTCGCAGCACGAAATAAAATGAATTACATACTTTAAATTTCGTCCCCGGCGCGAAGAAAATAATTTTTTACAGACCTTTAATTTCGCTCCTGGCGAGAAATATAGACTTTTAATTTCGCTCCCGGCGCCAAATAAAATTCTTAAAGACTTTTAAGTTCACTCCCGACGCAAAATAAAATTCTTTACAGACTTTTAATTTTGCTCCTGACAAGAAATACAATTCGTTATAATACTTTTCATTTCACTCCTGGGGTGAAAAAAAAATCGTTACAGTCTTTTAATTTCGCTCCCAGCGCGAGATAAAATTTGTTAACGACTGTTAATTTCGCTCCTGGTATTACACAAAATTCCTTAACGGCATTTAGTTTCGTCCCCGGCGTGAATTTTAAAGGTTTGGAACTTTTCAATTCGTGTCTGAGATTTAATCTGGGCTGGCATGCCAAACGAACAGTACGGCTGTGGGCGCGTAAACATTTTTATTTCGCTGTGAGCGTGATATTCGGGTGCGTAATGATATTGATTATCGGCGTGAAAATTAAAATTAAAATCGACGCAAAACTTAATTCAAAGCACAATAACGTAATGAAAAGCGGTGCGAAAATAAGTGCAGTGTGAAACGAAAATCGTGACAAAGGGATTTGATTTCGTGCCACGGCCAGTATAAATGCGCTGAGGGTAAGAAGTAAGTAGTAAGGAAAGCCAAGCTTCTCCGATACTTTGAGGGAGCTGGGAACATTTCCGAGAGTCAAGTATTTCACCGGCAATAGTTCTATCCATTGGCGTACATAGGGAACAGGTGTTGGGGGTCAACCTCCCCGCGAAATTTCCGGAAGTGAAAGAAAAAGGAATGAAGAAATGAACCCCCGACCCCGTTGTTCAAGCAACCCTCCTTCGAAACAGAAACATATATACGCCATTGGTACTATCACTGACGATTTACTGATATTTGTAACTCTTCAGGCGGTCAACACTAATTTGCCCAATAACTGGGCGCGGGACAATGTATTTAATATGTAAATAACACTCCTGGAAAAAATGACTGTACATTAGTTTATGATCATTGCCCCATTATAATAGTGGTCAAAAGCTAATACATGTAATGATTTCCATGAGTGTAATTTACATATAGTGACCAAAAGCTAATACATGTAATGTTTTCTATGAGTGTAATTTACATATTATATTCATTGTACCCCGCCCAGTTATTGGGCAAATTAGTGTTGACCGACTGAACAGTTACAACTGACAGTTTGTATTGTAATGGGAGTTCTTCACTTATCTTGAATGTCTGTCCGCACAAAATATTCGTCGTCTTGTTCGCTATGGAACAAGTAGAGGTACGTGTTGCCCCATTGTACACTAAGTACTGCGTTATGAACGTCAGGGAGGGCTGGCCACGAGTACGAGGTGCAGTTGACGACGGTGATGATGTTAATGTCATAGCATTGACTTTCTCCTACACTGATGACCATTCTTCTTCTACTTCTTCTTTGTGTTATCTAACTTGGCACAGTAGCAAATCTTCATCCAATAGCTTCTGTATCCGATTATGGGTTGGCAGTCAAAAAGTAAATACTCGGACATCAGGTTGACCGAACGGTAGAAAACAAGTTTCACCACAAATTATGACGCGTTATATTAGTAAACACTGAACGAGTAGACAAAGACAGAACAGGTCATCTTCACACCAAAGTGATCCATCTTGGCGACTTATGTACATGAGACGAACAAGACCGGATCAACATACAAACCTTCAGGGAGAAAACTTTTAAAGGGCTATTTTAATTCTATCTAAATAAGACATAAGGATACTGACCAATGGAACAGTAGGAGTATGGAGTAGAGTAACTTTATTTAACGGTCAAGTAAAGCCATAATGACGCACGTCCTTCAACATTGCAGCACATGGAAGATTTAATTAATCACATTGGAAAACGACATGGTTTAACGTACCAACCATCTTGCGACAAAAACACAGACTATCATCGTGAATGTGTATACGTGCAACATAAACGGGAGTTAAAGCATGGTTGAAACGCATGCGAATGATGGTCATGATATGTCGGCGAGTATTTTTTTGCCACACTAAACCATGGTTTTGTGGTAATAAGGGTTTGTATGCAAAAAAGTGTTTTGCCTTGAACGGCGCCGTTAAGTTCCACTCATCCTGCCATTCTTGTAATACAATATTGCTTATCAGGGGTAGAAGGTCTCGATAAGGAATAGCAACGTTATAAGTATCTCCCTGTCCCAAAACTACTTCTGCTGTGTCATTGCCCGCTATATTTGAATGTCCAGGAATCCATGTAACGATAACGTTTGCATTGCATGTTTTAAACTCAAACAATTGTTAACAACAAAAACAGGTCAGCTCCCAAATGACGTCTTGTTAGATCTTTGAAGGCATGTATTTCTTCTTTCAAATGAAGTGTGGGATATTGAATATGTCTCTCCCACAGAAGTTTATTATCGATATAAATACCCGGGTATTTGATACTGCGAACCACCGGGATCTTCCCTAGTCTATATTGGATGGGGGGGAAAATCATAGGTCCGCTTGTGTGTAAATATTATTGCCGCGTTTTTGCTTCGAAGCAGTGCTGAAAAAGCCAATCATTGGCATTTGATAAAGCATGCCGTAGATCAGTGCGACATAGTTGTAAATCCTGTCAAGAGCAATATATCAAAATATCATCAGCAAATTGGAGGATCCTAGCACGTGGAAGTATAACTGTCCTTAAACTACTAGTATGGTACCGGTATATAATAAATACAAAATCCCACTGATAATATCTCCTTGTGGTAAACCATGAGACGTATTGCGTTGATCCAATACGCCATCCGGGGTACGTAAAATCAATCGTCGATTGCATAAAAAATATGAATTAAGCAGTTGAATATCAGCGGAAAATGCTTCTCCCTTAACGTCTGTTGTAAGATAAAAGGGTCCACCGCATCAAAAGTGTTGATTTTTACTCGAGCCCAGGCGTGGATTGGGTGAATAAAAACTCCAATTGACAATAATGGTTGTTTATTGTGGGTTTATTGTCGACCACACCTGGAGTAAGAGTGAACATGAAACTGCTCGTAGCTCCAGCGAGGAATACACCCAGATAAGTAGTAGCCAGTAATATTACAGTTTAACCATAGTTGATTTTTTCAACCATATAGTCACTCCAAATATACAAACTCCGGATTTCTATCACCATTTAGCATTTCACCTAACATCATATATACTACATTTAGCATACACCGACAGTTGCATTACCAATACTGCAACTAAATAATTGTACATATTGTAAATATTTTCACCTGTATTTTCGAACATAGATTTTATAGCCTAAGTGTAATGGATCTGATGATGATCGCTTGACGATCGAAACTGGTCATCCTAGTGTATTTATTAATCTCATATAATTTATTTCAGGATTAGGGCATAACCCAACTCTTTTGGGTACATTCGTGTTGACCGACTGAAAAGCACTACACTCTTGGTTGTTTATTGACAGACGTATATAAAAAAGGTACCTTTTGATTTGTTCAATATTTCTTCTTATGCTCAACTAAACTTTCAATTTACAATGCGCAGATTGTTGATAATAACTTGCTGATATTCGGATACAAATCGGAGCAAAACATTTGCATCCGCCATGTCAGACATTCTTTCTAAGAGATCTGATCAAGTTACTTGCCAACCCAAGAAAATAAAACTATGAGATTAGAACTGTTGCCAACTCATGTTGGCATTAAGGTTGGGTCGTGAGTTGATTAACCTCAACACTCCTCCTTAATTAATTCACTACGATGATCTACAAAGATTTTCTTGCACAAGGATTTAGTCAGAATATCGGCAATTTGCTTGCTGCTCTCAACATGTTTGAGAGTGACTGTCTTGTCGATATGCTGCTTAGTGTACTTGCGAGTTATTTCTATATGTTTCTTTCCTTTATTCGTTTTGCCCTCATGAGAGTTCTGGAACATGTGGATCGCGGACATGTAGTCCATGAGCAAGGTGATCGGTTGATGAACTTTCAAGATGCCAAGCTCAAGTGCGATCCTTTTCATCCAGCAGACGTCGTCAATCACTGACACGGCTGCGCGATATTCAGCTTCGGCTGTTGACGTTGCTACCAGTCCTTATTTCTGTGAGTACCACACCAAAGGTCCATTTCTCATGATTGATACACCACTCGTATACTGTCCTGTTTCAGTGTCTCCTCCATAGTCCGAGTCTGTGTAGGCTAGGAGCGTTTTATCTCCTCCAAAGTATATCCCGGCCGTGGCTGTTCCTTTCAAGTATTAGTGAACTCGCTTTACCATCTTCCAAAGGCTCATCATTGGCTTCGTACAGTAGCGACTCAGATAGTTCACGGCAAAACTGATGTCTGGTCTGCTAATTGTGGCGAGATACAGCAAGCTTCCGATGGCTTCACGATAAGGGATGCTAACTGGTGCAGGTTCATAATTTACGAAGCATTCCTTTCTCGTGACCATTCCTTGTTCGATGGGGATTGATACAGGGTTGCACTGCTCGAGACCCATCTTCTCGATTATCTTCTCCGTGTACACTGTTGGTTGACGAAGATTCCTCCTGGTTCAATGTTCAGCTCCATGCCTATGTACGTTATTTGTTGCTGAACTGAGTTGCTGAATGTGATTTCAAACTACTTGCTAATCTTGTCCAAGACTTTGTAGATTTCTTCTGCTTCTCTTCCTGCGATTAGTACGTCGTCCACCAACAATGTTAACAGAATGCTCCTATCCTTGTTATAGTAGATACACAGATCATCATCCGTGCTCACCAGTACAATGCTCTCGAGGTATTCCGAGATTCTCTCGTTCCACTTCTTCGGTGCTTGCTTGAGTCCATAGAGACTTTTCTGTAGTTTGCAGACTTCTCTCTTCCATCGCCGTATGCTTCTGGTTGGAACATGTAGATTTCCTCCTCTAAGTTTCCATACAAGAAAGCTGCCTTGACATCGAATGTCACCAACTTCAACTTCTCGGATGTTGCGTGACTCAGGGTGAGTCTTATCGATGCGTGGTGCGCTACGGGACTGAACGTTTCCGAGTGGTCAATTCCTTCCTTTTGTTCAAATCCTCGAGCTACTAATCTTGCCTTGTACTTGCCATTTTCCTTTTCACGAAGTACCCATCGACATGTCAACGGTTTTACTCCTTTTGGACATTTTACCAGCTTCCAGGTTTGCCTTTCCGTCAGTGAGTCATACTCCTCCTGCATTGCACGTCACCAGTTTTCATCCTGTAATGCCTTGGCTATAGGGATGTCTTGGACTTCCCCAATCATTGCAAAGTTTGCCCTGATTTCTCTGCGTTGTTGTCCAGTCTGACAGGCTTCCTCAGTTTGCTACGATCGCTTAGGTTTCTTCTCTCTTCAGGCTCTGGCTGTGCTTGGTCTTCCTGACTCTCTTCTTCCGACCCTTCAGATTGCTCTTCATGTGTGTTTTTGATGACCTCTGTGCCTTGGCTTTCACTTTTCTTGGTTGCGTAGAAGATCACGTTGTCCGAGCTAAAGACCTTCCAAGTGCTTTGTAAGTACACTCTGTAGCATGGTGAGTCCACGTCGCATCCCACCAGGACTCCTTTCTCAGATCTTGGATCCGTCTTTCCTCTCTTGTGACTTGGAGTTAGTACATAACATTTACATCCGAATGCTCGCAGTTTTTATGTCAATTTTGCGTCCAAACCACAGTTCTGCAGGACTCTTTCCTTCAACGGTGCTCGTTCCCGTCTGATTAATAGTGATCATATGATGGTTTGCTGCCTCATCCCAAAGTTTCTCACTCAAGTTGCTTCCATGTATTGTTGAATGAGCTGCTTCGATGATGGCTCTCATCTCTCTTTCTATCCTTCCGTTCTGCTCTGGCGTGTAGGCACTGGAGAATGTATGTAGAATGCCCAGATCACCCAGAAGTGTCTTGGATGTAGCGTTCTTTTTCTTCTTTCCATTGTCAGACCTGAGACATTTTATCTTTCTTCCCAATTGGTTTTCCACCAAACTTGACGTACCTTTCCAGCTTGCTTGCGGCTTCGTCCTTGGTTTTCATGAAGTATATCTTTCGGTAATGTGTGAAGTCGTCCTTGAAGATCAGAAATACTTTACTCCTCCCAAAGATATCAATATCACATCCATCTCGCCCATGTCCACATGTACCAGGTCCAGAGGTTGCGTGGCTGTCTTTCGGTTCGTTGGGTGAGAAATGCGATGTTGCTTGCCATAGATTCTTCCTTTACATACACCATAATTCCAGTCATCTACGTACTTGATTCCTTGCCTCTTCAGAGTGCTTCGAACGTATTTGATATTTTGATGTGCGAGTCTCTCGTGCCATGTCCTGATAGACGCAGTGATCAGACAGATTTCAGCTTCCTCATTCCTCAGCATCATCTTGTAAAGATTTCCTTCACGCTTTGCCACTGCGACGATGTGCTTGTTGTCAGGGCTGATAAACTCAGACGTCTCACTAATTTGCTCTCTGCAGGTATCCTTTATCTAGTATCTGGCCTGCTGAAATGAGATTAAATTCTAGATTTGGTACATACAAGACATCTGGACTGGATACCATTTCTGTCCATCTAGGGCTTACAATTCGACATTTCCTACTCCAACGCCATCTAGTTAAGTTGAGTCTCCTATCGTATTGTAATGGCCTCGTCCAGCTCGACCAGGTGTGTAAACAATTCTCGGTTTGGTGTCATGTGTTGACTGGCTCCACAGTCTTGATAGCACGATTCCATTCTATATTCTCTGCGACGTTTGTTCAGTTCTGCAGCGTTGAGTGCAATGGTCATGAAAGCTCTTCGTTCCCGACGATCGTCTTGACTTGCGTTTTCTGTCTTGTTCTTCTCGTTGCGAGAGTAGCATTCCTTGGCGTAGTGCCCGTTCTTTCCACATGTGTTGCAGGAGTATGTCTTCTTGCAGTATGCTATATACTTAGCACATGGTTTACCTCAGTATGGGTCCTTTCTTGCCGCACTTGTGACAGATAATGGGTGGCTTTCTAGTTTGCTTGTTGATGACTGTCCTTGCTTTCCAGCGTGCCTTACTATGAGAGCATTTTTTGTGCTCGTTTCTTGACCCTTGTTTGCATCCTTGAAATCTCGTCCTTGAATCTCAGTCTTTCGATCATGTTGTCAACAGTTTTCTGTGCTCCAGTGACGTTGTCCCAAGATGTCCTGAAGTGTGCCAGCTTTGTGGGCAACATGCTCAGGATCCTGGTCATGATCCAGCTTTCTCTCATGGGGTCATTTTCGGTTGACAATTCTTCACCTATTGTTACAATCTCCATGCAATTCTCTGCTACTGACTTACTTTCATCATATACATAAGTAAAAAAAATCTACGCAAGACTTCTAAAGTTACTTCAGTCTTTGTTCCGTATGAACTAACTAATTTATCTAACATTGCTTTTGCTCTTTTACAACTAGCGATTTTACTTGCAATTGAACTACTAACATTCAAACCTATGAACGATTGAGCTTGATATCTTCCTGTAAAAATACTTTAACTTACTTACTTACTTACTTTTAAGCCCGTTGCAACATCATATAAGTCTTTTGTTCTAAGAGCTAAATTTAACTTAAATCGCCATGACACATAATTAACGGCTCCTTGTGAGTCTTCAGTTAACATTTCTAAATGTGATTTTACCGTGTCCATGGTTTACAAAAAAAAGACTTTGATTTTTTTTTTCACCAAAAAAAATGTACTAGAAATTATTTTTAAATTTATTGTAAATAAGATT
Organism: Meconema thalassinum; assembly: GCA_946902985.2. Taxonomy (NCBI): domain Eukaryota; kingdom Metazoa; phylum Arthropoda; class Insecta; order Orthoptera; family Tettigoniidae; genus Meconema; species Meconema thalassinum. The sequence continues at coordinate 1,343,370,654 of OX336389.2, forward strand.
TAGCAAAAGAAATTGACTTGCGTGCTCGCTGTCGACGTTCGATTGTTTTGCGATCAGCTGTGCTGCGATGCCGATGTCAGTAGTCGTGGCTGCTTGAAGTTTGTAGGTTAGGTTTCCTGCTTGGCTGCTTTCGTGGCCATTTGCTTGCTCTCCGCCTGATGATCAGTCGCGTTGCCGTCCTCGGCCCATAACCTGTTGATTTTTACTCGTGGTCAGGCGTGGATTGGGTGAATAAAAACTCCAATTGACAATAATGGTTGTTTATTGTCAGACGTTCATCAAGAAAGGTAACTTTTGATTTGTTCAATATTTCTTTCTTATGCTCAACTGAAAATGAATATCCACAACCTGCTTCCAGTCTCCGACCGGGTCAGGAATGGAATGAATGAAGCCCCCATCTAGCGGCGAGGATAAACTTTCAATTTACAATTCGCAGATTGTTGATAATAACTGGCTAATTTTCGGATACAAATTTGAGCAAAAAGTTTGCATCCGCCATGTCAGACATTCTTTCTAGGAGAGAGAGACTGATCAAGTTCCTTGCCAACCCAAGAAAATAAAACTATTAGATTTGAATTGTTGCCAACTCATTTTGGCATTAAGGTTGGGTCGTGAATTGATTAACCTCAACAATAAGCTCCCTTTATGTCCAAGAAAATAAATATCGTGTATTGTTTCCGGCCCTTTGCTAATAATACATCAGTTAAGAAATTGTTTAAGTGGTCAGTGGTACTTCGTTTCTTACGAAAGGCAAATTGATATTTTGAGATAAAACAGTAATATTCTAAACACTACTGCAAACGCTTTAAAATGATTTTTTTTAAAGATTTTACGAAAACACAATCCCAGGTTTATACCTCGATAGCTACTCGTGTGTCGAGCATCCTTCGAAGGTATTTCGAATGCATTTCTTTCATCGGGAAGCAAACCAGTCTGAATTATTGAATTATAGAAAGCAATTAACATTTCCTGCGCATGATTTGGGAGGTTGGCTATGATATCAACTCCAGACCGAGCAGACTTTTTACGACTATACGTTTGTTGGAGTTCTATGCGAGTTATAATTTTTAATTTTTTATTATTATTTTTTATAATTTTTATTCCTTCTTCTTTCGTCGTCATGCCCATTCAAAGAGCGCGTTTGAACTTATTAGTTGGTTTGATGGTTTTCGCCTTCCTATCCTCCCAAAATCTCTTCATGAATGCACTATGTTGCATCTTGCTTTCTGTCGATCATTTCCTACCAGTTTTCTTTCTGGGTTTCTCCCTAAATTTATGGTTGGCTACTTTTGTCCTAAAAGCTCCACGATTGTCTATGATGTCGTCAGTGATATTCATTTCCTGGAGGTCTGCCTTAGTTTCTTCTAGCCATTTTATCTTGACCTTCTTTGACTTGATTAATTTGAATAATCTCTTAGTCAGTCTGTCGCTGTTCATTCTGTAGATATGGCCATAGAATTTCAGGCGTTGCTTCCGTACGGCATCATTGTACCTGTCAGTGAAGGAGTAGAGGTCCGCTGTTTTCCTCTTAATTCACATTCCATTTTATCTCGTGGGACCATAAATATTCTGGATAATTTTCCGTTCATGTTTTTCAATGTCTGCAATTTTAGAGTGTCCACCCAGGCATACGGCTTCTGAGGCATATAAATCTTCCGGCAATACAACTGTCCTGTAGTGTCGGAATTTTGCATTGCGCGATATAAGGCTTTTGTTGTAATAATTCCATGTCAGTCTGTACGCCTTATGGAGTTTGGTGGTTATTTCTACAATGGCACTGCTGTCTAGTCCTGCTGGTAGTATGATTTCTCCAAGATATTTGAAGGGGGAAACCTGTGAAATTGTGCCGTTTTTCCAACTCTAGCGTAGTTCATTTGCTATTTTGATGTAAATTTTCCATGCACTTGGTTTTCTCGTACGATATCTGGAGGCCTGCCTTTGATGTTATATTGTGTAGCCTCTGTATGCCATATCTTGTTTCATCCTTGGTCTTGGTAATGATTGCTAGATCATCAGCAAATGCTAAACATTTCACATTGACCTTTCTCTCCATATTTCCGATGTTCACACCCTTGATATCCTTTTCCCATTCTCTAATAACTTTTTCTAGGACTAAGTTAAACAGAATAGGGGAGATGCCGTCTCCTTGACGAACGCCTGTACATATTTTAAAGGGCTCAGGGATTTCTCCAACTAATTTCACTTTAGAGGTGATATTCGTCAGAGTCTTCGGGATAAGTCCTCTGGTCTTCTTGTCCACTCCAGGTTCTTCTAGAGTATCAAAAACTGTCTGTCTCTCCACAGAGTCATACGCCTTCTTTAAGTCCACAAAAGTGACGAACGTGCTGGCACTTCGACGAATCCTTAGTATCGTCTTCAAGTTCCATATTTTTTCTGCACATGATCGACCATTCCTGAATCCTGCTTGGTACTCGCCAATCAGATGATCTGTCTGTTTTTCTAACCGGTTTAAGAGAACTTTGGAAATAATTTTGTATGTAATTGGTAGTTGAGATATGCCTCTGTAGTTGTTTGGATCCACCTTGTCACCTTTCTTGTGCAATGGGTGTATTGTGCCCATTAGAGGAGGTTATCCGGGTACCATCCACCGAAATAAATGGTACTTCGAATGACCCCGTCCTTTGAACCCACAACCTGAGAGGATCGGATGCATTTCTTTAAGGGCTTATGTAGCTCGAGATTCTTGGTCCCAGAGATCTGGTTCATTTGCACGGATATTGTCAAAGACGCCCAAAGAAATACACCCTCAAAACACAAAGCTATAAATAAAAAGAACCAGTCTTAAGTAAAATTTTGTGAATGTTTTATTCTGTAAAGAAACCCCTATCCTACTTCGGAGGGCTAAAAATCGGCTAATCCACAAATCTAGTTACATTGTTGAGTCAGTAAAAAAACTTAAGTGACGTTAACAAACCCTCGCGAAAGTCCTTATTATACAGAAAAGCAAAAGCAACAACTAATCTAGGTGCGTGGCACATAACAAAATCTAACGCGAATGCAAGTCTACAAGCAAATGACTCGGAAAAATTTACATTTAACATCTAAGCAAACCAATCCCTTAGTTAGGATGGTACCACATGCACATTTACAGTTACACTTGATATCTATCTAAATCCTGACATGAACAAATATATTACGACGAGACGCGTCGTAACCAAAAAATAAAGCAAAGCTAATGATAGCAGACCACAAACTATAAAAAACAGTACAGAAATATACACTCTTACAACTAAAAGGGGTATAATTCAGGTGATGCACTCAGAATTAATTCAATAAACAGACAGACACAAGCCTACTTACGCAGATTAGGAAAGCTCTTTGCCCCCAATGGTATTCTCAAGAATGTGAGTTATGTTGGCAATAGCGTAATCAGCATTACGGCTTACATCGCATAGAATCACGCGGACCATGATGTACGAACTACTAGTTCCAGCGATTCTAGTCGTCGATTACAAGTAGTGTCAGCTTACTTAAAGTTTCACTCCCATAAGGAAATGACGTAGCACATGGTGTAGGAGTAAAACAATAAAGCAATGGATCCAAAATTAAGATGCTCAAATTATAAGTTATTTATCACGTCGTTTAGTTGAGTGAGAAATATGATTTATATTCAGGTTTATGTAGAAGGTAGTTCCTTATGATGGTTTAGTTTAGACACCAGCCGTAGGCTGCATAGATCTCCAATACATGGGCTATCATCGCATGACATTGCGGTACAATACAGGTGTTCACAGCGAACAGCTGCTGTCCCCAAATCTTACATAATACTCCTATAACATAACCTCCGCATTCCACAAATTTTCTGTGACGTCAAAAGTCGAAAAAATAATCAATAAAGTGAGTCTCGCATTGAATGCCGGGAGAAAATAACCAGTTCGCTTGCCTGCCCTCTGCTAAACGCAACACACCACTTCCTAACTCATTTATTGTGGCGTGGCTCGTTCACACTACATTTATCAAAACTGTGCACTTTCAATTTCACGGGAAAAAAACTTTCTGCAGTTCTACAGTGTTCCGTAGATCTGTTAAACATATTTCTTTATTCCTGAAGAGTGTCTTTCACAAAACCTGCCCTGTCTAATGATATAACTTTGTAACATTTGCAAATACACTAAAAACAAACACTATACACACGCAGTCTAACTGCTTTGAAATGGGAGATGTTTCAGTGGCTCCCTACTCGTTTCAAACTTCATGTTGCGTGCTCATAGCTTAGCACTCATCAAACATTATAAACAACACCTAATCCCTCTGTGTTGTTTGAAATGATGCGATCTTACACTCCTGGTTTCATGTCCAGGTCAAGTCAGTTTTACTAGACATGTGTCCGTTCCCACTCGGAACTATTGTGGTAAAATGTAGCCACAAAATACTAAATAAACCATACAAAAATTTGGTACTAGCTGTCGACTATCCAACCGATACGAAAATATTAAATCAAAGTACATCGAGGGGTCCTAAAACAGGGTGTTCCCTACAGTTTGAAGATCTCAACTTCATGGTAAAGATGCCAGTTATCTGATACGAAAAGTTCAGCTCTCACATGGCTGAGGTTTTAAACACTGAAAATCACAAACTGTACATGTGCACCCCCGTATGAGATACGGTATAGGGTGACTAACAAAAGATTGTCCCAGTACCAGAAAGAAAGACATAATCTTACAATAGCCCTGCCCGTGTGGCCGCTATCAGTTTCGGCTCAAATAGTTACTCAAATTTACATCTACCTGGACAAACCTCGAACAAAATTGAGGATACAAGATTCACGGTAACATAACTTCGTTGTACACCTCCCTATTTCCAGGACGAGAGGGGTATTTCGTCTCCATTCCTGTGGAGGGATTATTAGGCTCCAAAAGCAAGGTGCTAGACCCTGGCCTGTCCTCCTCGTTACATGGCTTATCCATGGCAGTTCTGCTGAACTTTCGTCTTCATGGTAGTTATTTCGTAGGTGTCTCCCTCATAGTGGGGATCTACTCCATGATGAACATCGCGTGTATAAGGTGAAGAATGATTAACACGTGGCTGGTATCACACGACATGGTGACAATAAATCGATGATTTTCACAGAAGTAAATGAATGTTAAACTGTAAAAAAGTGAATCACTGACTCTAAACATGTGCAGGTAATAGCAAAAATGGCCTTAATTTTTCCTGCCACAGACTCTAAGATATTCAGGTGATATCTCTCTCACTGAATTTACAACTGTTTCAAACACTAAAAATTACTTAAGATCACGGCCATCACGAAGAAATATATAAGGTGTGTAACCTTGCCGGTGATCGTTTTCTTAGTTGCGTTCGATGGACTACAATAATTCAATGTAGCCTGAATATTTTTATGTTCGACACACGAGCACATTGACATGCTTTGACAGCGTGGTGAAATATTCTAAGTCCTCCACGTGGCAATTGTGGGAAAATTGTGATTTCTCTTGAATAACAGTTTCACGTGAAAAATATAATTTCACCAGCCTGACACGGCTTAATGATGTACAAATCGTAGACTAATAATCGTTCTATCAGCACGATGGCTATAGATAACTGCACGGTGCGTTTAGCAAACAAAACGTGGTTTTCGTCAAATGTGACGGACTTCGATGCAACACGTCCAGCCTAAGCGGACTCTCAAAATGGCGTGTCTTGATCAGGAACTCCTTTCCGTGTTCCAAGGAAATGGTAAGTCGTTGAGTGTTCACTTACATGAACTCCGCATATCCGCGGTGCAAATACCTGTACCTTAATTATGATTTACCATTTTCAAAGGCACAATAAAGTGGTAAATAAAGCAGAATTACGTATTGTAAGTTCCTGAGATATGCAGTAGCAAAATTGTACGTAAAATATATTCAGGAAGAAAGTAAACTGTCCTTGGCGAAGTCAAAATAGCGTTATAATCTTGAGGAAGCTTCAGAGTGTGTTCTACACATGCGAGCATAAAGAGTAAGCATGCTCTCAGAGAAATATTGAAGACATGAGCGGATTTGGGCTCAGTATTAATGCACACTTCCAATCCTGCGGGATTATTTCCGTTTCCCAAATTTCTACTACGATTGCATGAATTTTGTTTACAAGGTCATCTCCTAGTTCACACATCTCCGCAGTGATGCCGTCCTCTCCAGGGGCTTGATTATTTTTAAGCGATCGTAAGATCTCTGCTGTTTCCTGTATTGTCGGTGGTTGTGAATCAGGATTGGGCATGGGCCTTTCAAAATTCAGTCTTTCCTTTGGAGGATCACAATTGAAGAGGTCTCGGAAGTAGTTAGCTAAAATGGTGCAGTTCCCTTGGGTGTTCGTTCCTATTGTACCATTTGCTCGACGGAAGCATAAAGATGGTGCTTGATAACTGGATAAATTCTCACGTAAGGTCTTGTAGAAATTCCAGGAGTTGTTTCTGAGGAAATCTTGTTCGATTTCTATGAGTCTATTTTTATCATAGGCTTGTTTCTCCCAACGGATTATTTTTGAGGAAATTTTCTGCACCTTTGGGAAGGTTTCCCATTTCTCAACTGTTTGATGTCCATTCCACTGATTCCATGCTTTCGTCCGGTCATCAATGGTTTTATCACAAGTCGCGTTCCACCACCTATGCTATCGTTTCCTTAGAGGCTGTCCTAATTTCATGCCTGATGTCTGAAGTGTTTTACGAAGACCTGGCCAGTCGTTGGGGTCCTGCTCACGTATGTCTAGTAGGAAGGTCGTGGCGTTCTGTCGAAGACATTCTGGATCAATTCTTAGAGATCTGTTGTGTTTAGTTCTGCATCTGTTGGGTTGGAATCTCACTCCGAATTGTGTTAGGTGGTGGTCCGAGACTCCGAGTGGACAACTCCGTTCCGTACTCCAACATTTTGGATCTCACACATATTCTGTCTAGAGGTTGCGACGTGGTCGATCTGGAATTCCCCAATAACGGGGTTGGTGATTTCCACGTTTTCCTTTTGTGTGGGGTCTCTCAAAATGCGTAGACATGAGCCTTAAGGCGAAAGTTTTACAAAAGCCTATAAGATGATCTCGGTTCTTATTCGTCCTCCAATGTGCCGAGTGATGACCTACAATCCATTTGTGTTTCCTCTCTCTGCCAACCTGTGCGTTAAAATTGCCTACTAAGATTTTCACATGATGCTTTGGAATCTTGCTAGTGGTTTCTTCCAAAAGTTCCCAGAAGGCTTCAACTTTCTCTGGGTTTTTCTAATTGTCAATATTTTGGGAGCGTGGGCGTTGACGAAGGAGTAAGCATTGTTGCCAGATTTCACAGTAAGTACTGAGATTCTTTCAGATGGGGATGTAAAGTCAAGTACTGAATCGATGACAGTTCTTCGTACCGCAAAGGCTGTTCAAAGTTGTGTTAAATTCCCGTGGATTCTTATGGCAGGTTTACCCTTAAATATCCTGTACTCTTCAGAGTCAAAATGGTTTTCATCTTGGTAGTGCGTTTCCTGGAGTTCTATGATTTGAATGTCAAACTTGTTCAGGGCGTTCGTGAGATGTTTAAGCTTGCCTGTTTTCAGTAGGGTGTTGCATTAATTGTACCAAAGAAGGTACTTTTCTTGGGACGAAGAGATTTTTAGAAGCTCCGACTCTTCTCTGCATGATGCTTCCGATCTCCCAGAAACCGATGATCAGGAGAAACCGGACTAGGTATGTCCAGAGCCTGGGGTAGTTGCTGTGATAACTTGTTATCCATCATGCCAATGTTGCAAGTTGAAGATTCATGCAGGGGGTGATCATACTGGTATGATCACAAGGTTACAACTCGATTGTTAAGATCGAGAGGTGCCACTTGGTGTTATCCGGCTTAATTATCTTTTACGATTAACTAGGAGTCCGCGGTTAGAACTACGGTGGTAAGCCGTATAGCCAGTTCTTCCGCCCTCTCAGCCGTTGGGTTATATCCTCTTCCGTCGTCGAGGACGTTGACTGCAGTCCTTTTTTGCCTCAGTTGATCCACGGATGCTTATTTGGCTTGGCCTTATTCACACTTGTCCTGCATATCTACAGGAATATCCCCTATCAGCCATATGGGTCGCGCCGTGCAGGGGTTGAGTGTCTTCCGCGGAGTTATGTCCAGCACCTACTCAATTCGGTGCCAGACCCCCGTGAAAGCTGACTGGGCACGGTTTTCATTTTTATTTATTATTTATTTTTGTTTTTATTATTATTATTTTATATTTATTTAATTTCTTTTATCTTAATATTTAATTTATATTTTATTGATTCTTCTTACTTTTTATTTTAATATTTAACATTATTATTTATTATATTTATTTAATTTCTGTTATTTTATTATTTTATTTATTATTTATATAATTTTTATTTTTATTTCCTTTATTTTAATAATTTATTATTTATGTATTTTTTATTTTTAGATTTATAGTAAATGGTACAAGAAAACATTTTTATAAGTAGTGGGATGAGGGGAAAGCTGCGTCACTTAGGAAGTTGTGAGCCCCTGGCGGGCTTGGGTAGGAAGGAGTAATGCTAGGAGGGCGTATTTAGATTCGTTTTTTTCGTCTCGTTGTGCTCTTTACGGGAGTGTAGGTGTCGAAAAGGTGAAAATAGGGTTTTGGGAATTAATATGCGTTTTTCACATTTTTGCAAATTTTTGGAAAACTGAAAAAGTGATCATGACGTGTGTCATGTTGTCTTTTTCGCCTCGTTGTCCTCTTTACGGGATATAGGTATTGAAAAGGTGAAAAGCTGGAAACTTTTTTTATGGAAAATTTGTTTTTGTGATTTTCTCAAATATTGTGAAAATTGAAAAAGTGATCATGACGTGTGTGATATTATTTTTTCTTCTCGTCGTCCTCTTTACGAGGATGTAGGTATTGAAAAGGTGAAAATCTGGAAACATGTTTTTTTTGGAAAATGTGGTTTTGTTATTTTTCAAGATATTTGGAAAACGAATGATGTGATTTGTATGACGGCCATGTTGCTGTTTTCGTCTCGTTGTTCTCTTTACGAGGATGTAGGTGTTGAAAAGGTGAAAAGCTGGAAACATGGTATTTTTGATCGAAAATCTGTTTTTGTTATTTTTCAAGTTATTTGGAAAACTAATTATGTGATTTTTATGACGGGCATGTTGATGTTTTCGTCTCGTCGTCCTCTTTACGGGAATGTAGGTATTGAAAAGCTGAAACCATGGTTTCTGTCATTTTTCGAGATATTTGAGGAAAACGGGAAAAAGTAAGAAACCAGATTTGAAGTCACGTTGTGTTAAGCGCTGTGATGTTGGTAAAAACATACACATTATTATTATTATTATTATTATTATTATTATTATTATTATTATTATTATTATTATTATTATTATTATTATTATTTGAAATGGCTTAGCCTGTGCTCACACACAGAGACATGCTTTGTGAATTGAGAATTGGAAGCTTTGAGACCGGTCCACTGCTAGCAGACAGACAAGTGCTGTTATCATTTTGCGTGGTCTGCAGCAAGAGAGAGATAAGAGACAGGTATCATTATACAGTGTGGATTTATACTGAGTATGTCATAGTCTTGGTTCATAATGGATTTATAAAGGAGCGCAAAGTTTCAAACCATGAGTGGGTGTATAACATCATGATAAAAGATTGTGATGGGGTTGAACAAAGAGGTCATTGGACATGTAAAAAAACAAAAGGGTGGGATTAGTGAAAGGTAATGTGATACATCTTTTTGGAAAGGGATTTTTTTAAATAACTAACTAAATAAATACATAAATAAATAGGATTTTATTACAAAAAATCATGTTTATTGACCCATGAATTAAACGTGGAAGGAAACCCTAACCACTTTACAAAATATTTTGCACCTTTGACTTTAATTACGCGTACAATGAGATAATCGTTGGGATATAATGTTTTTTGCACTTCTTCATCATAGAATCGTCCTTTGATGGGTTGACCGTCTTGATCGTCTAAAAGATACGTCACTGATTGACCTAGCTTGACTTGGCGAATTTTAAAAATTTCTGTCGACCACTGTGGAGTGTAAGTTTTTGAAAACACACTTCTATGTTTACTGATGCGAACAAAATCCCAAATTTAAAACCATGTCGCCTTGGGTCAACCATTTTTATAGGGATAAACAGTCTATTGAGTCTGGGTAGTTTCTTGGTGACGAGACGAGGTTTCATTCCAATGGTGGAATGAATGGTGTTGTTGTATCGTGACACAAGTTGAGGTAACCAGTCTATCCATCGATAGGAACCACGTATTGTAAACTCTTTCCACATATAACTTTTTAATGTTCGATTGAAGCGTTCAACTACGCTAGCTTTGAGATTGCTATAGGTGGTCTAATGGTGAATATCCTTAGATTTGAGAAAACTGGAGAAATCCTTGTTGAAAAATTATTTGCCCTGGTCGGTTTGTAACAAATGAGGTTGGCGTTTTGATTGTTGAATAATATGTTGAAAGGCCTTTGTGAATAAGACACCAGTTTTATTTTTTACTGGTTCAACAAAAGACATTTTGGAATAGACATCAATGACGGTCAACATATAGCGTACACTGTCGTTAACGTTAGAATAAGGTATCATCTCAACCAAGTCTGTCTGCCAACGTTCATCGATTCCTTTGGAAATGACACGACGGCGTTCATAAATGCGTCGGGCTGGTTTATGCAATTCATGAGCGATGCCCACTTTGATGGGGGATGGCTTACAAGATAATTTTAGCATTTCGGAGTTGTTGTTCAATGTGGGCGATTTCTGCCTCATGTCCAGTGTGACCAGCTTGTTTTGATGCGTAAAGCATGTATAAGCGCTCTACTAACGGATTGGGATTATTCCAAAAGGTTATATCTATGTAGGGGTTTAATTCTTAAACCTTGGACCAGAGACAAGGTGATGTTTTTGCTTACCAAACATGTTTGCAATGATGGTTTTATATTTTTGGGATATATTGGCATTGAGCTGCTGAGAGGATTTATAGTTTCTTTTGTGAGCGTTGGTGTCTAATAAAATGGATTTATATTTAGCATGGTCCTCGGGCGTAAAATCTTGTAGAGAGGGGATGCGAGAAAATAGCAGCTTTGACAGACCTGGTGTTAATTTATAGTTGATCTTTTTAATGACAGCTTTAGTACGAGCAAATTTAATTGATGAATCCCCAATTTTAAAACTATCATTCTCATAGCGAACACCATACGTGGGATCTGTCTTTCCAAAAAATAAAAGGGTCAGATACGGTTCCAGGGTTGCCCCATAATGTTTGATTAAAATGTTTTTGAGTTGAGCTTTATTTTGAGGGGTTGCCAAGACTTGTGAAAACGGAGACGATGTGGAGGAAGACGGTGTTGCCACTATGACGGATGATTTTGTTTTGTTTTTAGAAACTTGAAGGGGTGAGGATTTTTTTCTTTCAGGACTAAATACGGTTTCGCTTTCACTTTCACTTTGTTAAGGTTTTTCTTGTTCTTCTTCATGTTCTTCTTCACTAACATTAGAGGAGGAGGAGGAGAATTTTACCTGTCGTATGGAATCTGTTTGAGTAAATTTTGAACTTGTTAAGGGTTTGGTTTGAGAGGTAGCAGCAGTAGTAGCAGCAGAAGCATTTGGTTTGAACCTCAAGGGATCAACCGATGATGGAGCATGTTTTATCATGGGTAAAGGATTGACGTTTTTTAAACGTTGTAATGCACGAAATTTATGTCGAATCGTATTTCGTGCCTCAATAATACGCTGCATGATTTGAACATGTTTCTTGTACCCTATGGCGTTCGCCGTGGTAAAGGTAAAGACACACTAACAGGAAATGACAATCCCTGGGTCTTTTTAAACAGAAATAAAATGATCAAAACCCAAGCGATAACGTCCCTCACATCGTTTACTCTGTTTATTAATGACCAAACAGGCATGGGGATGATGGTTCCAACACGAGGCACACAATTGCGTGAAAGCAGTAAAGGTCATATCTGGATTCACATGATCTTGAAAAATATGATAGAGATTTCTAGAGTCTTGACGAAACAAAACGATGAGATTGGCATTGTCACGAATCAACTGTTTGGGGATTTTAGAATAGGTCTGAGCCAGATAAAAACAATCCTCTTGTTTATGACGTCCCATACTAAAATATTCTTGAATAATGGCTTGTCGTTGAGTAGCAATATCATCAAAAATTATAATGGAATCTGGTTGAATGCGGTCTGGTTGAATGACATCTTGAGGTGAGGTGAATGTAAAATAGCCCTTGGCTTCTTTATTTAACGAAGACATAATTTGTTCCATATACACGTACAGAGGTTGGTACAAGGATTTGGCAAAAATATAAATATTTTGAAATCGTAGGCCATGAGGCGCGGTAATAATGTTCAGCAAAACATTGGTCTTTCCACAACCCGAAGGTCCTACCATAATACATCGAACGGTAGATGGGAATAGGATGCCATGACGTTTAGGTTCGCACACGGACAGTGATAGCTCTGAAACCAAATCAGAGACGGGCAAAGCATGGGGTTGTTTCATTAATTCCATAGTGTTGACGACTGAGTTTTTTCATGTGTGTGTAAGGTTTATATATAGGCAAGCGGTGAGTAGGATAGGTTAGTTAACGTCTATCACCATGGAAGTGTTTGGGCGAGCTCGTGTAACCATGGCCACGGCCGCCTCTTTGCCAAAACAGTCACGAGAGGTGGCTACAAAAAGCTATGTCGATCGCAAAGTGCAAAGTGTCTATCACATGGCCCCGAGACTAACCGCCGAGGGCTATTCAGCCAATCATCATCGTATTATTGATGTGCCAGAGCCTCGAGACGAAAATGATGTTTGCACGAAACGTTATGTGACCTATCAAATGAAAAGGCTTTATAAATTTGTCCCAACTGTATTTTTAGTCTGTCAAATCAAAAACTGGACAATGACAGAAACCATTCCCCACCACCACTGGTGAATGATGACCTTACATATATACTTGCTTCCGGTTTAAGTTATTATCGATTGAATTATGATGGTTTAATTCATATTAAATATGCCATGCCTGATGAGGAACATTTAAAAATACAAATAAACAGTGATAGACTGTTGGTCCACAACCATCAAAGAGTAAATGTTGGAGATGAATTATCCTTTCATCTTATGCTTACGTTTGAGGAAAAGGAAGCTGGGAAAACGGTGAATGATTTTTCGCTTTATATAGAATTGGATAATACTGCTATGAAATAAGGTTATCTACGTTATTTTTTTATCGAAAGTTTGCTGTGAAAGGTTCACCAAGTAGCACCATGGTGAAAAAAGATATGCAATGAACATGAAAAAAACAAATCTCAAAAAGAGAAAAAAGCCAGGTCGGAAATCAAGTCGATCTGCCTCACACCCGGTGTTAAAACTTAAAAACTAAAAAACATATAAAAACAGTGGCTATAGAAAAAGCTTTACAAGCGGTGCGATTGTCTACAGCTCCGAGATCGCACCATAATGCATCGATAAAAAGAAAAGAAAGAAAGAAAGAAAGAAAGAAAGAAAGAAAAAACGTGGGCGAGTCATTCCTGTTGCTAAGCGTGGGGGTTTCTTGCCGGATTTGTTTGCGGGGTTGGCAGCTTTGGGGTCCCTTTTGGGTGGTGCCAGTGCTGTAGCGAAAACCCCAAAAGCCGTGGAACAAGGCAAGCAACAACTCAAAGAAAGCGAGCGTCACAATAAAACGTTAGAAGCCATTGCTATGGGAGCTAGAAACGGCAATACTTTAAAGCCAGTCTTTTATCAACAAGGTAGTGGCCTATCGTCTAAGAAAAAAAAAGGTCCATCATTGATAAGCGCTTAAGGTAACTGCCTCGTCATGCCATGACCCATGAACAAGTGGAAAGTTATGCCAAACAACTAAAGATTTCTCCTTTTCGAGGTGTATTTATGCGAAATGAATTACCCAAAGCACCGTGGAAAGAAGAACGAGCCATGATGAATTTAGATAATGATGCAGGCCCAGGAACCCATTTTGTAGCCTATGTGAAAAAGATTCCACGGTATGGTACTTTGACAGTTATGGAAATTTACCACCCCCAATCGAGTTGCTACGTTATTTGGGAAACCGGGTAAAGATATTCTATAATGTGAATCGTCAACAAACCTTTGACCGTCAAGAGTGTGGACGTTTGTGTTTACATTTGTTATATAAGAGGTCGCGTTAAGCCAACAGTTTCATCATTATGAATGTCAACGCCAAGACCTTTACCGTTCACAGCCGCGGGCCTGAAGTGTCTCTGGATTTTTCCCCCATTGAATTGCATCCCGAACAATCCTATGTTCTAGGATTAATTTCTATGGAAAGTTACAATAGAATTTACAATATTCAACTGGATATTAATGACAAATTTTATTATAATGATTATATGATTAGAGTACCCCCTGGAGGTTATACCATAGACGATGTGCACGAAGCCATTAGCATGTCGATGATAAAACAATTTGGTGTCAAACCATTTGGGGAAGGGACACACAAATTTGAAGCTACAGCCAATACGATTACTCATCGCTGTCGTATTTTCTCTACGTTTAACATTGACCTTGAAACACGACTTCATTCTATTGGTCCTTTACTAGGATTTAAACCAAGAGTGTTGGTAGCTCACCAAACCCATGATTCAGATTATCCAGTGAAATTCATCGAGGACCATCACATTTCTGTGACTTGCAATATTATTAGAGACGTATTTACAAATCAAAAACCAAGCCATTCCCTGTATGATTTTATTGTCACCTCCCCTTGAGGCTATATTATTCGTGAAAACCCTTCAGTGGTTCTATATTGGTATGCATTCCTATCAACCTCAAGCAACAGGACTGAATAACAATGACGAGATTCAATTCATCATTAACAATCAATATATTTTTACTCTACCTCATGAATGTGTCCTTCGAATTGAGGGTAAATTGATAAAAGCAGATGGCAGCACACCCACAACGTCTGCGTTGGCGAATCATGGTTTGGCTTTTCTGTTTTCTGAAGTACGTTATGTGATAAATGATATTGTCATAGATATGACTCGAAATGTGGGCATGACTAGTTTTAAGAAATTATATCCTTCCTATAGCGAGGAGGAAATAAAACGCTTTCTATGGCAGGATGGTGCCCCAACAGTAGCAATGACTGGCTAGTTGATACCGATGGCACTTTTACAGGCTTCCTACCCTTAAAATTACTCCTTGGCTCTGCCGAAGATCACAAGCGTATTATTTTAAACGCAAGATAAAGTTTGTATCTGGTGAGAGACCGCAGTGATTATAATGCACTAAAAGGAGCCTCTGACCAAGTGATAGACTCGAAAATTCAACTGCTTCGATTACTATGGAAAGTGCCCCATGTGACGCTATCGGATCGTAAAAAGCTAAGCATGTTAAATTTGGTGCAAAAAGATAAAGCCTTGCCTATCGCCTTTCGAAGTTGGGGTCTACATGAGTACCCCTTGCTACCTACCACAGACACTCATAGTTGGAGTGTCAAATCGGCTCGCTCTACCGAGAGACCCCTCTATGTTATTATTGGTTTTCAAACCAATAGAAAATACCAACAAAGAAAAGATTTCACCTTGTTTGATCACATTCACTTGAGAAATATACGACTATTTTTAAATAATATTTGCTTTCCCTATGAGGGTTTGGAACTCAATTTTTCAAAAAATAAGTTTGGTCCCCTTTATGATATGTTTGCTAAATTTCAATCGTCTTATTATGAAAAACAGGATTGCCCTATGTTGTCGCCACAAGGGTTTAAAGCAAAAGCACCACTGATTGTTTTCGACTGTTCGTATCTAGAAGAATCTATGAAAATCACCACCATTGATTTAAAGGTAGATTTTGAAACACAAGAAAATGTACCAGACCATACCAGTGCCTACTGTTTGATTATCCATGCTAGACACGTGAAATATCATCCTTTGACCAATTATGTCACCAGCATGTAAGCCACTTGTGGTCGAGTGAAAAAAATAGCATTCATAGGATTGATGATAAGCGTCTGCATGCACATTATCTGTTGCGCTCTGGCACTGTACACACATACAACAACAAACGTCATGTGTCCCTCAATAAGCAACAGCAGCAACAACAACTTGACAGACAAACCACGGAATTTAAAATGTGAATTTAATCGTCTGAAAACTTTTGAAACATGGACAGTCCCCTTTATGGATTATGGAGAATTGGCAGCGAGCGGATTTTATTGCTTAAATCGTGGGGATGTGGTCAAGTGTCTTTTTTGCAACATTGAAATTGGAAATTGGGAAATAGGGAATCGACCATTTAGTGATCATCAGCGATGGAGTCCATCCTGTCCTTACCTCAATCGCTATGATGTGGGCAATATTGCGTGGAGTTTGAATTACCCTGTTATTGTACCAGACCATGCAAAACTAGGAGATACCTGTGGACCGTATGTGCAAACTGTTCATTTGAATGCTGTTCCAGATTAAGCAAACAAACTTTGTTATAAAAGTGTAAGTGTTTTTATGTCATGAATAAAACCTATATATTAAAGTAAAAAAATACCTGTTGTTGAATTCATATTTCCCCCCCCCCCCCCTGAAGTCCTTTGACTTTTGAAATGTTAAACCATGACATGTGTTAGTTGTTGATTAGACGTCAACGAGCTAACAAGTAAAAAAAAAAGCATCATGCGTACACTCATCGTGGATTGTCAGGGGTTTAAAATTGCAGACAACAAATTTATATTTAGGGAAGTAGCTTTTATCGATTGTAGTACGTTTTGGGTGTCTAACCCTATTCATTTGGTGTTTGAACCTCCCTATGCTTTTGAGTTGCTTAGTGAAAAAGATAAAAAGCAGAGCCAATGGATTGAAAATCATTTGCAATTAGTATGGAAAAAGGGTGATATTTCTTACAAGTATCTTGACATAGTCATGAAAGTCCATTTGTCCTCGGCCAATGTGTAATTTGTTAAAGGGAGTGAAAAACGCCAGTGGCTCCAACCATTTTTACCCTCTCACTGTCAATGTATTGACCTTTTAGATCTGGGTTGTCCATCCCTGCAAACGCTCATGGACACTTGTCCTTGCGACAATATTGAGAATAAAGCCTTAGCGCATGCGTGGCAATTGTTACATTGGCTCACCACCAGTGCAGGTTGGGAGTTGTTCAATAAAATTAAAACTTAAAGTTTATCGTCCAATGATAGCAGTGCGACTTGTACATGTGAGGTGATAACATCAACGTTATAAACATGGACGCCACTACAATCGGCAAGGCTATTCGAAAGTTCTTTGTGTGCAAGAAAAAACTTATCAGCTTTACACATCATGAATTATTAGCACTACCTAAATCATTTCTTTTTATGTTGCTGCCAACGCTGTGAAAGAAATTTGGGAAAAGGCGCCTGCTGAGTGGACTACTGACCCTGTATTGAGTGAACTACAACCATGTAGTCATTTCTTCCATCACAAGCAATTAACCATGGCAAAAATACCTTCCATTCGACAGTGTGCCACATGCCAATTGATGAAATTATATCATGGTCATAAAGCTCATTGTAAAGACATTGTTTCATCATTCCATGGCTGTCATGCGGAAAACAACCACCTACCATGCTCGTCAGCAACCGCCGACAAACAACAACAACAGCAACAACAACAACAACAACAACAACAGCAAGAAGAACAACAACAAAAGTGTTTTTCACCGACTGAAACCTCTATGTCCCAGGTGTACTGGCCGTGGAATTATTGATAAGATGATTAAAAACTTACCATTCGAAGCTCACTTACCTGCTTACAGCTTCTGCGGCCGTGGTACTCGTCTTCAAGATCGTTTGAGGAGAGGGGATATGGGAATTAATGCTTTGGATCATGCATGCCTTAATCATGATATAGCCTATGAAAACAGTGATCCCACACTAAGACGCATTGCCGACAAGGTCTTGTTAAGCATTGCCAATCAACGATTAAGAGCTCCAGGTGCCAGTCTATCAGAACGAATGGCAGCATATATGGTGATTGGTGCTATGAAGAGCAAATTATTTTTATCTAGATATAGACTTAAACATCATGAATTTATTTCTAAAAAAAGTATAGAATCACTGTTATCATTTCAAAAAAGAAATAAGAAGACAAGAGTCCATGTTGTGTTTTTTCATTATTATTATTTTTCACTAATAGTTTCATTATTATAATTATAAAAACTGTATAAAATTCATATAAATGGTAATTGAACTAAACCTATTTTTAAATGCCAAACAATAAAAAAGGACAGCAGTGCATTATGATCATTTAAAAAAATACTAATTGTAGTAAATCTATTTTTAAATTACAAACAGTAAAAAAGGACAAAAGTCCATCATTATTCATAAATAGTAACATCATTATAATAATAATCAAAAATTGTATAACCATTGCTATAAATGCTATTTTAAATCACAAACAATAAAAAGGACAATAGTCCATTATTATATTATTATTATTTATAAAGCAAGTTGAAACGTCATGTGCTTAAGGCTGGGTTGTTGTTGATCTAACACCCCTTCACGCACTGCAACCACAAGTAAAACAAAATTATGTTTTAAAAATAGATCTTACTGGCGTATGAAATCGTTATCAAGTCTAGGACCATGTTTTTGTAGTAAAGGCAAGGTAACGTTAACTTTAAATTATTTAGTTATTTAGTAAATAGTGTTAAATAGTTTTCTTTAAAAAAAATGTCTCTCAAACGTTTTTTTTAATTTGTGGCTGTGGTGCATAAGGGGGTATAGAATGAACAAGCGAGCCTTAAGTGCGTAACGTTTCAACTTATTTAAAAAACTCTTCATGTACATTAAAAGTAAAAAGGTAAATTAATTATAAACATGCGTCATAGGCATGATTCTATTCACGTAGCCTAAGCCAATAAAAAATTCTCAATTATGAGAACTTACAAAATTACCATTCACCTATGCTCAAAATAGAAATCATTGCATTAATATAGCTTACGGTTCAAAAAGCAAAAAAAAAATCTCCCATCAAGGAGAAGTTTAGAAAATTATTATTATTATCATTATTATTATTATTATTATTATTATTATTATTATTATTTACCATTATAAACGTTGAGCAACAATTAATAAACGTCAAAGTGTTGAGCACCAAAAATAATTTTATTTATTACAGTTATTAAAAAGTAGGGCATGAATAAACAAAAGTCACGGCTAGCGTACAATGATTATTCGTTTTCTATTTTTACAAAACGAATCATGCATCGATTATTTTTTCACCCCCATAGATTAAATAAACAGGGTGAATACTCGAATTGACATCCTCCATGACATCATCAGGTAAACTATTAAATCGTGTGGGAAGAAATGCCTCAAAGTCTTGACAAATGCAAAGAGCTCGTTCACCAAATTTGGTTTTTAATTTTTGTATTTTATGAATGCGAAAGGGTGTTTGTGTAGGCAATTCACTCATTTTCTTGCGTGCAAAGCCTCAATCTTGGCCAGTGGCGTTCATGGTTGTCTATAACCAAAGAAAAGAGTGTTACTTTTTAACACTCTCGTCCTTATATTACAACAACAACAACAACGACGACGACAACAAACACAATAATTTTGTTTATACATCAATGTGTGTTGTTTTTTAAAGCCTGGGCGTTTATTGCCTAAAGTTTTAGATAGTATTGGATAAATTAACAAAAAATATAATAATGTTTTTAGGAGGTACGCGATAACTGATGAACCAACATCAACAGCCAATTTTTTTGTGTTTCATGGTCCACATGACGCAAATAGGTATACTCTTGTAAATGACCATGATCATCGATAAGAAAAATTTGTGTTTTGGTGCATATGACGTCCATCAATAATGCTTGATGAATTTCTTGCCACGGACCACGTTCGTCAAAACAAGATTTTTTAAACACTGGATGAAGCAACAACTGTTTTTGCTGCATATAAACTAGAGTGTCTGCCACATGATGATTAATATCATCATGCTCATGTTTTCTAAAATAAAGAAAAAATAAAATCGAAGCTTGCATTTTAAACTATTTTTTAAAGCTATAAATAAACCAAGACCTTTTTTATTTTTTATTTTAAATTTAAAAAAAAGAATGGTTGATTCCTACCACAGGGTGGAGGGTTTGTTCAATCACATCAAAAACGTGCTAGAGCATCATTAGACAACACAATTAAAACGTATTTATAGGGATAGGGTTGAATCACTTGCGCATCTGCTAACAAAATGGCGCATATTATTACTTGTTATATGGGAGGTTGAAGGATTTGTGGCAACAGTTTCCCTGACACATTAACAAAAAACATAGGCCTGTGGACAATGTTCACATGACCACTGCATTACCTTTCGATAAAACATATGTAAAACAAGCAAATGATTGAGCCACAGTGTGTAGCCTACTTCTAAATGTTGTCATTCATTTTCATCATTTTCAGTCAATATATACATTTGGAAATTATTTAATAGGAAATGTTTTATCAAAATTAAGTGTGAATCATTTTCAAGATCTCTTGGAGGTAAATGTATGTCTCTGTTGTCAATGGGAATTAGCATATAATCCCCTTGTTTAATGACTTGTATTCGTTTGCCCTGTTATCATGCAAATTCACACTGGATTCTGTTAAATAATTAAATAGTATCAACAGATACTATGAGCAAACATCTGAATGCTGTTGGTAGCCTATAAAAAGGTAAAGTTAACACGCTATGCATTTAATAACCATGTCTACATCCAACAAACCAAGAATGAAACAAAATCAAAAACTACAAATTTAAACCAGTGTGTATGTGTCCATCAACATGAATACACGATAAACTAAAACAGACAAAAAATAGCCAAATGTATTCTAAACGTCAAGTATGCACCTGAAAGCCAAATGAAAAAAGCCATAATCATGACATGTTGTTGTTAGTTTCTAACAGATCTCATTCTATGAGGCGAATATTGATTGGTAGGTAAGCTACGACAAAGTTGGCGAAATGCTTGTTGCCGATACGAAGTGATTCGTTCCTCAGCAGGAAATTTATAAAAATGAAAACAAAACATTTCAGAGGTTATTAGAAAATAAACATTAAACAGGGGCTTTGTACACAATGTACACCAAAAATCTGCAAAAAATCCTCATCAGCTAATTTAACAATCACTTGTTTCATTGTTAAACCGTACCATGCTTTATGAATCACTTGCGTGGATACATTATTTTGAAAGCCAAAATTTAGCATACAGGATTTACAATAGAGATGCCCTAGGTCATGAAACAAGTCATCATCTTCATCATCATGATCAATGATGCTGTCATAAAACGTGGTATCAATGCGTTCATTGATGTTTCTATATTCAGAAGGATAGCCCACACGTTGCGGATTATGATACACCATCGTATCATATTCATTGAACGTGGTGTGTTTAGTGACGATAAAAGATTCTTCATCATGGCTCATCATTGAATCTGAAAAGTAGTCGTTGACGTTTACTAAGTAAATAAAAAAATACTATGTACTATATACACTGTCTGTCCCCTAAGTGAATAGCAAAAAGAAGATAAAAATAAGCAAAACACAAATAAATAACCATCTGTCTGTTGGCTTCTTTACCTGTAGGCTACAAGGATAACGTGCATCAGGTTAAAAAAATCTGTTCAGATATTCGACTGGTGTTGTTTTCAAATATATCACCACTCATAACGCTAGCCATAAAGTGAGATTGTGCACAGTAAAAGCAGGAGATTATTATTTTTTTGTTCTTGCATGTGGCCTACTAAGCCACAACCTAGTGAGGCCTATTAAGCAGCATGCCCACTGAGGGTGGGTGCTCACTTTGCTGAATCATGAGGCCTACTAAGCGACATCAATATTAAGGGTGGCTACTTGTTTTTCCTAACCTATCCTATAAAAGCCAATATGTTTTTAATCTAGCCTGTGCACAGTGAACCATGCAAACGTTGATGCATGGCTCTTTTTATGCGTTGACAGGCAAATAGCACAGGACATACAGTTTATGTACAACTATTTACAGGCATTCACAAATTCATGTATACATGCATGCACACAGGGTTAAAAACAAAAATTATATGGTACACTACATTTTTTTTATTCCGAGGCTCAAGATGGCATCGCGCACTTGATAGCAACCAAACCAAACACTTGCCGTGTTGTACATCAACAATACCAACAACCATTACTGGTTGTAACCAAATGGCACGCTTGTCATCATATCCTGACACCACTGTCTCTTGTCGTCCAACAAAGCGAGTGTTTGTTTTCGCTGTTTCATTAAAAATAAATCATGATTTTTCGACAGAATCCTAAACTGACTAGGTGTCATGGCTGTGTGGGTCTGAAGTACATGTAAATAATCATTCACAGAGGCGTTTAACCACATGCTGGCTAATCCCTTTGGCTCGCATAGATTAACATCGATCCACCTGCCGAAAACTATACATTTTCGGAGCGAGCCCAACAAACTCAATCATCATGGTGTCTGAACACTCATCTACCATTAAACCAATTTCCTTTTTGTTCAGATGGGGGATATCGAACACGTTCTTCTCACTAAAAGAGGACGTGTCAAACCATTTTTGGTTTTGTTTGATAACGACATACGGATCACAGTCACGGATATGGTAAATAAAACTATCCGTGTCTCTATATAACAAGGAAATGGTACCAAATTGCCGCATTGCAAAACCATAATGAAATTTATACATGTGCAATTTTGAAAAATCTAAAATGACTTGGCCTAAATAGATAGGTTTATTCATGACCACTTATGTTTTGGCAAGTTCAATAGTCAGTAGATCATGATCAATAATGTTCAAAGATTTGAAATTTGGTTTTGAAATGTATTTTTGAGCTCCCCATTGTCCATGCCATGTGTTGACCAACTTAATGTCCCTATACTGCCGTACATTTTCCAGACTCTTGCCATAGATACAATTATTCATCTGTTTAAAAAATTATTTGAAATGGCTGAGTGGCACTTTGTCTGTGACTGGTATTTAAATCCATGTACGGTTTCAACCACCGTTTCTGACAGAAAGAAATACATGTATGGATTTTTTTTCAGGGTTAAGCCCTGGGCTAAACATTCTACCAGCATGTCAATATACAACACATAGTGATTTTTGTCATATAAGGTGCCCATCAATTTTTTATGATTTTCCCTTACTCTCGGGCGGCACCATTTTCTCTATGCAAAAGGCGAAATCACCATGTCGCTGTCTGAGATGGGGGGGGGGGGGATGAGCTAAGTCAACGTCAAGAAAATACCCTACGTCCTGTTGCTCGCTGGCGCTATTCACATTAAAAATTTTAATTTCATCCTCAGACAGCCAGACAAAGTTTCTGTAAGGCAATGGTCGGCTCATAGGATGACCGCATATATTGCTTACGACGAAATACATTAGGTATTATTCAGGTTCTTACGGACAATAATCAGGCATGTAATGATTATTTGCCTTGGCATGTCGCTGATTGACCGATATGAACCCCCCACGAATCCCTTTTTCCATCATCAGTACCATATCGGGATCCGTCAGTAAATCAAGCTCAATTTGGGTAAATTTGAGGGCAGCGTCCCAACTTAACCCGGGACTGGTATAGTAGTGGGCGGGGTCGAGCCCGTATATCGTGTGACATAGCTGACGGAACGTTTCAAATACGTCTGTCAACAATAACACGTCTAATTTTAAGTAGTGCATAGCATACTGCCCCATGGCTTCTATACCAAACACTCGCCAAACATGGTGTGCGTGGGCATATTCCTCTTCACTGATGGTGCTTTGAGTTAACTGAGAAAAGAATTTATATCTTGGCGGCAAAGACGTTTCTTCAAGCACCTTGTAACTTCCCACATAATCATAAGGAAAATGACCTTTACGAACACACAATTTAAATTGATTTGTATTCGTAAAGTGGGAATGGGTATGTTTCAACTCATCTTCGCTTAAGCCTTTCACAAGACTATCCAACGAACTAGACATAAACTTGAATGAGTCGAGAAAGCGAATTCTCGTGCTTCCTTTTCTCCATGAAAGTGAGGTAAAGCTCTCGTGGTTTTAGCCAAAATGCTGAATTTGCTCTTATCTACATGAGCAAATTTTTTAACAACGAAGTGAAGGTCATACCGGGAGAAATTGTGTAAGAAGACAGGGAGGAAGCGAGGTGTAGAATACTTTAAATTGCATTCGCTATGGGCAGCACCTCTAAAATGCCCTGTCTTGTGGCAGTGGTCTCTTAGTTTTTTTCCCCGCCTAAAATAGGCTTTTCACATATGTGGCAGGTGGTGGCTTGATCATATTCTCTTTGCTGTACATCATTCATATGAATATGTACAGGGTTGTCCAAATTTTTTCACTTTGCCCGCTAAAGCCGCCATTTGATCAACAAACCACCGCGCACAATCCTGACCTTTGTGACATACATACTCACATTGAGATTTATCGTAGTGGCAGACAACAAAATAGCCGACAGAGAAAGGCTCAAGTTTCTGCTCTGGATAGGTTGACCTTGTATGGGGGCTTGGTTCACATCCCTGAAAGTGAACAGTGAGGGCCTCAAAATCGCCATAAACAGTAAATGGTACCATGTCTTGTTTATTAGTGGCTTTAAATTTCAAGACTGCGTCATTCCCTTCGGGCAAAACTAGCTTTACTGCTGTCTGCCCTTCGCAGTCTCCCGTATGTCGTTCCAAAAGTTCAGCAGTTCCAAAATAATGAAGAAAGCTCTCGCAAATATGCTTTTTAGGATGATGATTGGACAATTGGCTGGTTACCAATTTACTTAAATTCTTTTTCCAACAATAATGATTTTTAACCCCTTGAGACAATAATAATAAGTGAATATGATAATGTTTTGTCCCTTTAGTGGCATACATGGGGCCACAATATTGGATCCCTCGACGCCATATACCATGAAGGAGAAATTTGGATTATCTTTCTCAACTAAATGCATTTTATCTATAGGCATGGGAAATGAAACACGCTCCAGATTAAGAGTTTGTTTCATGTGGTTAAACAATTCTTTGTACTTCCCTGTTCTATCACCATGTTTGTCATCACAGGGTTGCAGACAGCTAACTATACTCCACAAAAAGCAGTAATCGTCTTTATTGCGTATGTTGATCACTGCCTTTCTCGAAGCGATAATGCTCGGTGTGGGAGCATAGCTACTTCCTGCATTTAATGGATTGTATTTACAAATATTAATTTGCAAATATGTAGTGCTATTCAGAGCCAAGCCACTGGGACCCTGTTGCAACTTATCAAATTTTGTGATAAGCGCTTGAATAGCTTTCTCCTGATACCACGTTTCCAAATTATCGGCTATCAGTACTTTCTCCTTTTTTGACCAAAAGGTTGAGGGTGTGTTTCTTTTCAACATTATTTTTATCAACATAAATTCACATAGTAGTTCGTAATTTATTTTTAAATCCTGATGCTATCTTAAGCCTTGTTCACATTCACTCAAAAAATGGGGAAACATAATTCCACAAAATCTTTAAGGGCAGACAGTGATTCGCATTGTAAATTCGGCCGGATCATACTCGCGTTTTGAAACATTTGGTCAAAGGCTGCCACGCTAACACTTCATTCTCTGATATAGACATGATTATAAATGGAATAATAAACGTTCAAACCTTACCTTAGATTGGGTTAATCTAAAATCAGCAATTCCACACGGACACACTTGTTATTCACAGACTGACACACATGCACAGAATGGTTGTAGCAATTGATGTTGATCCTATACAATTGGCCCCAGCAGTAGACACTCGCCAACATGGTTTCTGTGGTTTTGTTTCCAACGATTTACCTGAAAAGCAAACCAATAAAATCCGTTATTATTCATGGTTATATACATTAAACAAGTGCATTCATTCATTCATTTATTCATTCGTTCATTCATTCACTGATTCATTCATTCATTCGTTCATAGGAGTTGCTAAAAACAAAAAGGTTTCAAGTGTGCACACATAGATAATACACTCACTCAAAAAATAACAAGGTAATTTGCAAAGAAAAGAAATAATCTATATTCATAGCTGACCTTTTTTAATATCGCAAGCGTGACGGTAGTTAAAAACTGTTCACTCCATACACGTCTGAATTCTGAAACAATAATAAATACACTCCATATGTTTAAAAATTTAAAAGAAATAAATTGCAAACATATAACAACAACAACAACAACAACAATAAAAGTAATGGAACAACATGTACTCACCATATAATGAATTATAATACTATCGGCAAATGTGCTTTTTTGCCGCCACTGTCACTGTCACACACTCTCTGTCTGTCTGTCTCTCTATCTGTCTGCTTTTCCAGACTTTGAGTTTTTTTTAAATCTCTAACAAACAAAATCCCCAAAAAATACAATCAGTCACTAACTTACTTTTCACGCATACTCAAAATAACAATAAAACCAATCATGTCATAATTAACAATAATGAACATGCCTTATTACAAGTACGGCCAAGGTTCACGTAATTTTTTACTAAGAGCTTAAGGCACTTGCATCCGTCGTCTTCAAAGGTGACCACAAGAATAATGACTATCTGTTACTCTCAGTACATATATGTCTCCTCAACAAGTTGCAATGTTAACACATTACTTCTTTTTGTTCCTACGTGTAGTATGTCGTGGAACGCACAAGTCAGACTGATTCTCACAAACTTAGTAAACTCTGCGTGTGTGTGTGCGTGGGAATGCAATGATCAGCTTTTCGACAGAGCTGTTTGTCCTTCATCACAAGATCGAGTTACTCGTCTGTGTTAGATAACAGCATCTGCATGCGAACTACTGGCTGTTATCTCTCTGGCTGCGGACCACGCAAAATGATAACAGCACTTGTCTGTCTGCTAACAGTGGACCGGTCTCAAAGCTTCCAATTCTCATTTCACAAAGCATGTCTCTGTGTGTGAGCACAGGCTAAGCCATGTCAAATAATAATAATAGTAATGTGTATGTGTTTTACCAACATCACAGCGCTTAACACAACGTGACTTCAAGTCTGGTTTCTTACTTTTTTCCCGTTTTCTTCAAATATCTCGAAAAATGACGGAAACCATGGTTTCAGCTTTTCAATACCTACATTCCCGTAAAGAGGACGACGAGACGAAAACATCAACATGCCCGTCATAAAAATCATATAATTCGTTTTCCAAATAACTTGAAAAATAACAAAAACACATTTTCGATAAAAAAACATGTTTCCAGCTTTTCACCTTTTCAACACCTACATCCCCGTAAAGAGGACAACGAGACGAAAACAGCAACATGGCCGTCATACAAATCAC
Organism: Meconema thalassinum; assembly: GCA_946902985.2. Lineage (NCBI taxonomy): Eukaryota > Metazoa > Arthropoda > Insecta > Orthoptera > Tettigoniidae > Meconema > Meconema thalassinum. The sequence goes on from OX336389.2 coordinate 1,343,397,892, forward strand.
ATAATTAGTTTTCCAAATATCTTGAAAAATAACACAAAAAAACACATTTTCCATAAAAAACATGTTTCCAGCTTGTCACCTTTTCAATACCTACATCCTCGTTAAGAGGACGACGAGACGAAAAAATAATATCACACACGTCATGATCACTTTTTCAGTTTTCCCAATATTAGGGAGAATCACAAAAACACATTTTCCATAAAAAACATGTTTCCAGCTTTTCACATTTTCAATACCTACATCCCCGTAAAGAGGACAACGAGACGAAAAAATAACATGACACACGTCATGATCACTTTTTCAGTTTTCCAAAAATTAGCAAAAGTGTGAAAAACGCATTTTTAGACCCAAACCCCTATTTTCACCTTTTGGACACCTACATTTCCGTAAAGAGCACAATGAGACGAAAAAAAACCGATTCCAAGCACGCCCTCCTAGCATTGCTCCTTCCTTCCCAAGGCCGCCAGGGGCTCACAACTTCCTAAGTGACGCAGATTTCCCCTCATCCGACTACTTTTATAATTTCAGTTTATAGATTTTTTTTATTTTAATATTTAATTTATTGTTTGAAGCACAGGGCTAATAGGAATCTCTGTTTCGCGGGCTTATAGGCCGTGTTCCAAGGACATTTTGTTTTCCTGACGTTTCGCTGAATACTGCGTTCAGCATGTTCACTGGTTACATTAAGCGAGGTAAAACAAGTAAGCAGAAGATATATAAATAGTCAACAACCCACACATAGAGGCTACCATAGCAACGGCGTACCACATTAAAGTAATGCATCAAGGACAGGGCTGCTCGTCTGTTGCGTCTTCTCGTCTACAACGGTCAATAAGGGCAGGCATGAGGGCATTAAGGACTGGAAGCCAAGCTCTGTTCACACGTTCTGCTTCCTCCTTAAGATTGGAGCTGTTAGTATGCTTCAGGATTTCAATGGCCTCCCTTGTAGCCTGGCATTATAAGACACCGTGGTGGACAGAACATCGGTGTCTCCATATCTTATATCGTGACCTGTGAGTAGTGAGTGTGCTGCTACAGTGGATTTATCAGTTTGTCCCAGCCAGCTGTGTCGTTCGTGCTCCTTGAGGCGAGTGGCAATACTTCTTTTCGTTGTTCCCTGGAGTACATCGCATGGATCTTTCCTGATGATATCAACGCCTTATTCCGCCACTGCCTCACCACTAGCTATTCCCTGTGGAAGGGTGATTTCTATGAACAAATTGATGGGGTCCCCATGGGCAGTCCCCTGAGTCCGGTGATCGCGAATTTCTTCATGGAACAATTTGAACAAATAGCACTAAAGACCGCACCTTTGAAACCTAAAGTGTGGCTGCGATACGTGGACGATAATTTTGTAATATGGGGCCATGGTAAAGATCAATTAAATCTGTTTTTACAACATCTTAACAGCCAGATCTCTAACATTCAGTTTACCATGGAGTTAGAAAATGAACAAAAATTCGCTTTTCTCGACGTTATGGTAACGAAGACCGCTGATCTAACCTTGGGACATACAGTTTACCGTAAGCCGACCCATACTGACCAATATCTACATAAGACGTCCAACCACCACCCGCGACAGGAATACGAAGTGATAAAAACACTGGCTGACCGCGCGAAAAGAATTTGTGAAAAGCAGTGCCCAAAACAAGAAATTGTACACCTCAACGAGGTATTACGCACCAATGGGTACAGCCAGAAAGATATCCAGCGAGCACCCATCCGAGACGTCCAACTACAAGGGTAATTGGAGACAAGCAGCCCCTGGCTAGAGCTTTTCTTCCATATATAAAACAGGTCACGGACAGAATAGGGAGGCTACTCGAGTCCCATGATATAAAGACCATATACAGGCCTACACGAAAAATTAAGGACATGTTTAGGTCCGCTAAAGATAAGCGACATTCTCATACCGCGGCAGGGGTTTATAAAATCCCGTGTGATTGTGGCCAAGTATATATTGGAAACACGAAAATAAGTATTGCCACTCGCCTCAAGGAGCACGAACGACACAGCCGGCTGGGACAAACAGATAAATCCACTGTAGCAGCACACTCACTACTCACAGGTCACGATATAAGATATGGAGACACCGAAGTTCTGTCCACCACGGTGTCTTATCATGCCAGGCTACAAAGGGAGGCCATTTAAATCCTGAAGCATACTAACAGCTTCAATCTTAAGGAGGAAGCAGAACGTGTGAACAGAGCTTGGTTTCCAGTCCTTAATCCCCTCAAGCCTGCCCATATTGACCGTCGTAGACGAGAAGATGCAACAGACGAGCAGCCCTGTCCTTGATGCATTACTTTTATGTGGTACGCCGTTGCTATGGTAGCCTCTATGTGTGGGTTGTTGACTATTTATATATCTTCTGTTTACTTGTTTTACCTCGCTTAATGTAACCTGTGAACATGCTGAACGCAGTATTCAGCGAAACGTCAGGACGACAAAATGTCCTTGGAACACGGCCTATAAGCCAGCGAAACAGAGATTCCTATTTCAACGCCGGTCGTGAAAGTCTAAATTTTCACAGGGCTAATGCTCAATATGGTCACAACGTTCAACCACTTACACAAATGGCGTGCTAACCTACCCTAACCTAACCTAACCTCACCTAACATAACCAAACATATCCTAACCTAACCTTACTTTACCTGACATAACCTCACCTCACCTAGCCTTAGCTCACCTAACCTAACCTAACCTAACCTAACCTCACCTAAACTAACCTCAGCTCACCTAATGAGCCAGGGTCTAATGCGTATACCCAAAGCACACAGTGCACATGCAACTATCCTTATGCCGGTCTTATAGAGAGTAGGGCCATGGCTAATGTGCTAAATGACCGCAACGCACAACGAGCTCAGGATTGCAAACTCACTTAGGTTTAAGAAATAAAAGCTTTTGTGGCTTTTTTTGCCCGGGCTTCAGACTGGCACTAGGGCATAACCCTGCAGGAAGAGTTAACACACACAGGCGCACAGAGAAAAAATTCTCTTACGAAAGGTTTTCCAATTATAAGTACAGGGATTAAGTTTACATGCGGTAGGGTAGGAGCCGGGAATTGAACCCGGGGCCTCCGGGTGAGAGGCAGGCGCGCTACCCCAACACCACGGGGCCGGCATAATACATTAAAGATTAAAATAAAGGAATTCAAATAAATATAATAAATAATAATGTTAAATATAAAAATAAAAATAAAAAATATAAATTAAATATTATAATAAGAGGAATTAAATAAATATATAAATAATAATAAATAAAAATAAATAATACATACTGTGACCGATCCAGTCAGGGTCAATTTCCGGCCCTATATCATTCGAGAAACGACGAGACCGGAAGGTCAGCATGACGTCATAGCGTGATATCGCCTGGTGTTATAAACGAACAGCCGAGTCATGGGACAAAGCCTGATGGGTTTTTCGTCATGTGAAACTTAGAATGATGATTCTATAAGGTTGTATATACACACATCAAAAAAAGTTTTGCATCACCTCGGTTCCAAGAGTTCCGGAACCGTTAAATACAAAGGGAATAGAGATCAACACAAACAACATTTCAGCTCGTTTTATTGCTCATGAGACCCACACATTGCATGTTGTACCATCATACAGCTAGACTTTCAGCATTTGTGGTCCAGATTGCAGTACACACCACTACCTCTAATACCCAGTAGCACGTCCTCTTGCATTGATGCATGCCTGTATTCGTCGTGGCATACTATCCACAAGTTCATCAAGACACTGTTGGTCCAAATTGTCCCACTCCTCAACGACAATTCGGCGTAAATCTCTCAGAGTGGTTGGTGGGTCAAGACGTCCATAAACAGCCCTTTTCAACATATCCCAGGCATGTTCGATAGGGTTCATGTCTGGCGAACATGCTGGCCACTGTAGTCGAGCGATGTCGTTATCTTGAAGGAACGCATTCACAAGATGTGCACGATGAGGTCGAGAATTGTCGTCCATGAAGACAAATGCCTCTCCAATATTCTGCCGATATGGGTGCACTATGGGTCGGAGGATGTCATTCAGGTATCGTAAAGCCGTTTCGGAGCCTTCCATGACCACCAGTGGCGTACGTCGGCCCCACATAATGCCACCCCAAAACATCAGGGAACCACCACCTTGCTGCACTCGCTGGACAGTGTGTCTAAGACGTTCAGCCTGACCAGGGTGCCTCCAAACACGTCTCCGACGATTGTCTGGTTGAAGGCATATGCGACACTCATCGGTGAAGAGAACGTGATGCCAATTCTGTGGGGTCCATTCAGCATGTTGTTGGGCCCATCTGTACCGCGCTGCATGGTGTCGGGGTTGCAAAGCTGGACCTCGCCATGGACGTCGGGAGTGAAGTTGCGCATCATGCAGCCTATTGCGCACAGTTTGAGTTGAAACACGACGTCCTGTGGCTGAACGAAACGCATTATTCAACATGGTGGCATTGCTGTCAGGGTTCCTCCGAGCGGCAATCCGTAAGTAGCGGTCATCCACTACAGTAGTAGCCCTTGGGCGGCCTGAGCGAGGCCTGTCATCGACAGTTCCTGTATCTCTGTACCTCCTCCATGTCCGAACAACATCGCTTTGGTTCACTCTGAGACGCCTGGAAACTTCCCTTGTTGAGAGCCCTTCTTGACACAAAGTAACAATGCGGACGCGATCGAACTGCGGTATTGACCTTCTAGGCATGGTAGAACTACAGACAACATGAGCAGCGTACCTTCGTCCTGGTGGAATGACTGGAACTGATCGGCTGTCGTACCCCCTCCGTCTAATAGGCCCTGCTCATGCATGGTTGTTTACATCTTTGAGCAGTTTTAGTGACATCTATGAACAGTCAAAGGGACTGTATCTTTGATACAATATACACAGTCAACGTCTATATGCCGGAGATCTGGGAACCGAGGTGATGCAAAACTTTTTTTGATGTGTGTATATTTCCTTTCACAGCAAGAAATCTCAATTTTATATTGTATGTGCACGATGTATGGGAGGGTTATTCATTATTTTGCCATTTTCATCGAGAGATGACGGCGATTAGGAAGAAATGGCCATCACGATAATTCATGAGGTTACCTCTAGAGCAAGGGATGCTCCAGAATGTTCTAACCCCGCCCCCTTTTCTCGAGAGGAGGCTAACATGGTTCCGGAATGGTCAGTCATACAGCGTGGTCCGGACGAGGAAGTTAGTTTTGCAATGCGACTCCGACAAGTCAGTCATTCAGCGTGGCCGGATCTGTAAGCCACGTGAGTTGAAATTCGCGTCAGGCACTTGATATTTTTCATGTGAATGGTCAGCGCTCGTGGCCACGTGATGCAAGTAGTCCTTCGTGAAGTGCATTGGAGCTGTATTTAGTAAGGTGTCGTTATCGCGATAATCGTGTATTTCGAAACGATATCGGACTCGCTAGCACGTGAAGAAAGAACCAGAATTTATAGATGGAGGTATGTTAAATTTATGGCAGTGCTGCGATTGAAATATGAAGGGGCGTGCATTATTACGGAACACTTCGCCATTTTTATTATGTAGTTTAATGCACGTGATACGGATCAGTTAACGGACATTAAAACGTTGAAGGAATACACTGTAGCAATAGCCTGATAAAACTGTATGCGTTTGAACATTTGAGCGAAGTCAGGAATGGATATCTGAATTATAACGCCGACCAGTTACGTTATTTAAAGGTGAACAGCAGAGCTGGCATTTAAGAGACGCAGTGTGAGTGGTGATGAAAGGATACATCAGCTTTAAGCCTGAGTTGCGGGATTGCATGTGGGCAGGCGAGGTGAACAGTATAAATACAGACTGTGGAACACGAGTAGGTAAATTTGAATGAACTAAGAACTGGATATTATAGCGTGTGAATGTGAAAGTGTTCCGGTGTAGTGGAATATGATGTGGTCACACGGCAACGTGAACAGTAAGAACGCAGACTCGAATATGTTGGGAATCTACACGGACATGTATACCCAAATTATGTTGCACTAAGCCTATAAAGGGGCTTCCATGGGATGAACGATCACGAGGAAGTGTACGCGTGGACAAGGAACGAGATGCCAAGAGACGCCGACGCCGATGCTGATGGTGGAGAGGTGCAGTCGGGGGTCGGACATGGACGTCGCCTGGAGATCGAGAGGTGCTTGGGGCACACGCCTACACGTGAGTTCTGGAAGACGCCGGAGTCCATATCGAGGAGACGCTGGTGGAACGGCGCCGCCGCCCGAGTGACCAGGAAACACCGACGCCTAGGATTCCCAAGGATCTGGATTCATCACTTCGCCGGATCTAAAGTAAGATATTGCATTCTCATTCCTGTTCATCGTGAAGAAGAGAACATCCACTTCGAATAGCCAAGCCATAAGATGACTTGTGGTCGTGTAGATTAACGCCATTCATTTAGTTTAACGCCATTAATAATCGTTGATTTTAGGTTAAATAAGAGCAGCATTTTCTTTTTCTTAAGGTTACACAGATATTCTTTGCTTCGAGTCGTTTTTGACTTTTACAATTAACATAATCAATGTTAGGAATAAGATAGATATTTATTCTCTGAAATATAATAATAATAATAAGTTTGGAAGTGAGCAACGAGAATATGAGATGCCTATTTCGATTAAAGGTTGTTGACATTGCAATTTCTGGGACATCTTAGTTAAAGGTTGATAACTACTGCTATAATCAATACTGAAAACATAGTTGATATTAATCACGCATAGCCATGAGACAGAACTATCCTCGATATAGTTGTGCATGAAAGTCATGAAACGAATTTAATTCCAAAAGGTTTATGATGAATTACAGAAATGTGATAAAAATAAGATGCTGGATATGGTTGATAATAACCTAATAATGTCTCTTGGATAGGATTTCATGTTATCGTACGACCTCGTTGTCCAGGTAAGGTTGAATTACTGTGTTAAGCGTGGGTTCATGAGGTACGCTAACTAAGCGTAATTTTGGTGATGAGGTTGGTTCTGAGTATTCCGCCAAGTATGACGAGGCAGATTAATATGGTATTCCGTCAAGTGTGACGAGGTAGATTAATGTGGTGTAATTTGGTTATGTGTAACGACTAACGAGGTTATTCACGGGGAAATGTATGACCGTGAAAATTGTAATTATGAGGACAGGTTCCTTATTCTTGATGAATGTGTTACATTTATTCAAAGGTTTGTGTATTTAATAGAGCAATGGTGTACTTGAGGGTACGCTCTACAGTAAGGTAACTCGGATCCTCACACATAGTAGTTGATTGAATGGCTGCGATTAAATGTTCGTCATGAAGATGGAATACGCTGAGGTACTCTATTACGAGGGTTGTGACCTATTTCTAGACGTCAGAACATGACATAATTTACTTACATAAATGGACATAATATTGAGGATCAACGTTTTTGGAACAGCCATGTATATAGAGCAGATAGAACAATAAGAATTTGTAGTGTAAATATTTGAACATAATTTGTGAGATTAAATAATTTATATTATGGTTGGTTATTGAATTTCACATTATGTGACGTCAATTTGATGTGTGAAAATTTATGATGCGATTTCGATTGATGCACTTTAGATAGTACATTTCAGTTCGACACAGGAGATTTGTCCATCGATGTATAAATGTAGATTGTTATGATATGAACAGTTATTTTTTCTCTTGAGTTCATGCCACAGGTGAACTTTGGGATAACTGGCCAGTGATTTTTTTTACATTCGTGTGCAGTGTTGAAGTAAGGGTTGAGTTAATTTTTGCGGGGCATTCTCCTGGTCGAATTTTTAGGCAGGACAGAAACGAGTTGGATTAAGTGGTAATTCTTCTTTGTTTAGGGACTATGAATATTTTCTTTTTGTCTTTGTCCCACCCTAACCATTGATACTCGTGCGTGGTAGGCAGGTGTCATGTCGTTGTTTTATCCTTTGGTTAATAAAGGAGCAGTATGTTTTACGAAGGGTTTCCATTTCTTGTTTGTTAATTTAAGTTAGGGTGTTTGCCTTTGAAATTTGGTTCAGTTAATTTTCCATCCCCGACCCGTATACGACCCGAGATAATTTGTCTCTTGCTCGCGTTTGCATTTCTTTTATTCTTTGTTTGTTTTAAACCAAAATTCACGCCCCAATTTTCTTACCCACTCCCTTGGCCGTTTCTTCCGATGGGGCCGGGATGTAAGCCAGGTGATCGCCTGTCCCATTGGAGAAACGGGCACAATACAAATTTAAAAATAATAAATAATAATAAACAGTTATATTAAATAATTAAAAATGTATAAATTACATGAAAAATAAAAAATGACGAATAAATAATAAATAAATCATAAATAATTCATTGTCTAAAACAAATCAATAATTATTTGAAAAGCCCACTATTCAAGAGTTCGGTTGCGCGCGGCATCCATCTTGCCTAGTTGACCCTGCCCTAGCTCTCTCTATATACGACCAGCATGGGGTTGAACTCGCGCGGCGGCCATCTTGCGCACTAGCCCCTGGCCCAGAATCGTTCTTTTATCCCTACTGCTGTTTTATAATAGACCAAAGTGTAGTGAGGGATGTGGGGCGATTGAGTTGGCTAATACAATTTTTTCATTTATCCCTTCTTTTTTCATAAAAACACGCTGGATTGTGGCTGTTAAGCGCTTGCAATTCAAGTAATTTATAAGGGTGCTATTTGTTCGAAATTCTTTCAAACAAGCTTTTCGTTGACACACCAAAATTGTGCACTCATGATCCCACCATTTGATGCTGCCTGGTCGACCCATTGGAGCGAAAGCGGAAGTAATATGGGGGTGGAATTTTTTTAAGACAACCCTGTATTGTTGTTACCGGTATATCATAATCGTAACGGGGAAAAATGTTTTTTGGCTAAGTATGACCCGCAATATAATTAGTTAAAAGTTTAGCATCAAAATGTCTCATTGACCGTATCATTGTAGTAGATCCCTTATTTGAAGTAATCTCTGTCTGCTTGTATCATATTTTATGAGAATCGGGTAATGATCACTTTGAGGGATATCGTGAACCGTGTTCCAAGACAACTTATGTCTAATATAGACAGTATTGATAGTCATATCCACTGCACTTTGTGGGAAATGGGGGGCCTGATGCGAGTAGGCGATCCATCATATTACACATTTAACTGCTAATCCTGAACTACCGCAGCTATATGTCTACCTTTAGGATTTATTCTACCGCTACCCGACAACGGATGATGGGTTTTAAAATAACCTAATATAAGAAGTTTGGATGAACCATGGGCATATTGAAAATACAGCTGCCATTGTCTCTGTGAACCCTGTACACTGGGTGGGCAATATATGACTGATGTAAAGGTCATCGACTTAGAATAGTTGATGATAAGTATGGGGCATGTAAAATGAGTCGAAAATGGGATATACAGTAATTGAGGTGTGTTTTAAAAAGAGCCATAAGGCCTCCATATCCAGGACCGTCATGGTGAACTAAATTGTATGTGGGAATGTGAAAACTATAATGTGAATATATCCAGGTTTCTTGTAGGAAAATAATATCCGGGTCGAAATCTTTAATGAGTTGTAAGAGTTCATATTTCTTATGGACAGTGCTCCTAAAGTTCCACTGCAGCAGCAACATACAAAACTATTAAAGCTACTGCGGACATCCGGATATAAACATACTCGTGACTTAATTATTGCCATTATAGTCTTGTTGCATAATGTATTATTACTTAACGTCAGCAATAATCAAATTAAGTATTTTCTTTCCAAAGGAAAATTGCTCAAACCATGTGCGTCACAAGTACGAGCAACGTACAATACGAATTTATCGCTTCGCAAAAGTTCATTATGCTAAGAAGAGCAATGCGAAGTACAGTAATCCTGATAGCTTGATAGATTGACAGAAAGGATTTTGTGCCCTATGGAGGGAGGCTAAAAAGGACATGATCTAAGGACCATGGTTATTCTCAAAGAAATAAGGAATTAAAGAACTCAGAACCATACGGAAGGCAGGCAGGAAATAAGCCGAGATGTGAGGTCCTAAAGGAAATACGGAATAAAAACTGGTCATTGGGAAGATTTAAATACAGTATTATTGGAGGATTTAATCATAAGCCAGATGATATTTCTACATGAGATGCAATAGAGGAGTATGACTAAACGATATGATTCAGAAGGAGACGTTATCAGTGCACGTGCGGGTGAGGTCACCCTAAATATCTCACATCGCGCAAAAAACATGAACTTTTTACGATGACACACAGCCCGCATACGAAAAGGGAAATCCCGTCTTAAACCTTACACAGCAATATTCTCGTGATATCATCGAGAGGCGGAGCTTGAAATGTTATGAAATAACCTGGATTCCAAGTTTGAAGAAAAATTAATAATGTTGGAATACACCACCGTTATTGATAATAGAAAGAGGATTTTTAAGAATATAAAACGTTATAATAATTGAATAGACAAGAAATGATGAATAAGCATCACGTCATGGATCATGGGCGTAGTAATTCCGCGCAGAATTATTTGTGGTGAGGACCGCCCGCGCTAAATACATACGCTTTGAAATTTTTTGAAGAGACATTGAACGATCGATTTCAGGATTAAGATGGATTTTTGAAACCTATGAACTCTGGAGGTTACAGGAGTAATTTTTCCTACTCGCTACGAGCATTACTTCGAAAGTTAGGTTCCAAGAAGACAAGACGGACTACATTTTTATCAAATTGGATAAATAGGCCGTGAACCAGAGCATCAGTATTCAGTTTTTCACGAACCCCAGGAGAGAGTCGTGTTGTTTCATCAATCATTCAGTCTTAACAAGCCCTAGGAGAGGGTCGTGCTGTTTCATCAGTTATACAGTCTACAAGTGGGTCCCGAGAGACCACGTTACGCCGATTGTTACGTGTTCTGAGCACGAAGGGGCCAAGTTATAAACAGTTCTGTCTTAGCGAACCCTAGCAGCGGGTTATGTTGGATCAATTCGAGTGTTATCTCGCTATAACACTACACGTCAAGTGGGACTCGACAAGGAGCAGAAGTAACCAGTATTTCGTGAACCTAGGAGGTTTTCGTTGGTTCGACAGCACGCCGAAGGTCCGAGTGGGGTCATAACGCAAGTACGATAGTCAAAACTTTGCCCGTGCTTGGGGATGTTTAGGACAGGCGTCGGCCCAAAAGGGACATTAGCAGAAGTGATAGTCACAGTTCGCAAGTAGAGTGATAGTTCGAAGTCAGATTAAACCTTCAGAATATAAAACAATAATATCGTAATGAGGATTACGAATTATAAACGGTTATTCGTGGGACTAGTGTGAGGACCACACATTGCGAAAGTGCTATTTGAGACTAGGCTACGGTTCTAAGGAACTTGTTAATTGTGGCACCACGAGAAGAGAACGCTATTGCAGCAAAGGGAATTAGTATCGCCCCGACAGAGTGAGTTGCACGCAAATCGAGCACAGTACAGAAACGTTGAGGATAGAAATTTCCGAGGTGAATAGGAAACCGACGGAGGTAGGAGCTCAGAGACTTTCATTCGTTCAAGTAGATGTCCATGACAGGGAGTAGAGATACGGTAATACGTGCATTTCTTGTACGACACGAAGGGATAAATTGCCAAAAACGTGTGAATTGGAAGGACTATAACCACCTTTTCGAGAAAGTGGAAAGGAGCATTATTGTATGCTCGAGTGATTTCATTTTGTAAATAACTTTTTAGTGTCTTAAAATGTTAGTAAGTAAGTGTAAAAATTGTAATTTGTTGAGTAAAAGCACCCTACGAAAGGGAAGCTAATCGAAATGAAAATGTATGTTCAAAGTGAAAATTGTAAAGTGAAGATGTATGTGACAAGTGTGGAAGTGCGTTAGTTGAGTAATATGGGAGGTTAATCTACCATAATAGTGGACAAAAGTTCCGAAATCATTGGAGAAGATCACCGAAAATGTGAGTACTTACTAATTTTCATCACGAGTTGATGGAGAGTCGTGCATTCTGAATAATTATGTGTCGCCATCATGCGAGGAAATAATGAATATATGTAATATTTTTGTGTGTATAACAGTAATGTGAACATAGCGTTAGCAGGAAAATTGAATTGGATTTCTATAAGATGGAAAACGACCCATAGAGTGTTGAAAGGGTAGGAGTATTTGTATGAATGAATAATGGTCTTTTATTAATAATGATATGGCAATATAAAGTCAGTTGTTTGAAGAAGTGCTGGTAGGAAATTAACAGGCTTTCAACGGGAGGGTTTAAGAGAAATATAGATTGATGCCGCTGATTTAGCGAGGATGTAAAATAGAATCGAGTGATTTTACAAAGTATAAATAAGGAAGTAATCATTCTTGGGTGTAGTTGCCGCGGTAGTCTTATGACGCGTCGATTCATCGGTCTTATTGGACAATTGGGGAGCATATTGGTTGTTATTCGCAGGGAGGTCAGCATACGTTCCGCTCCGGTTGCAAGAATTATAGAGGCCTGTGAATTTGTTCCGCTCTAAATATTTGGATCTTCGAAAATCCCAGTGTGAGAGGTTTTGGATCCTTGGGATGGATTTTACGCTAAGCCGTTGGTTGCTTAGAGGTTGCTGTTGTAGCCCCGTAAATAAAGATCGCTTAACACTCCGGGCAATGAGGATACTCATGAATTGATTAACTTACCTGCACGTATTGAATAATTGCTCTTGAGCAAAAGTATAGATAATTACAGTAGGATATTTAAATGAGTTGCCTAGATGCAAAACTGTCCATGTCCACTTTTCAAAAAAAAACGAGTTGGCAACACTGGAGTGTTGAGCTAGACTTATTTTACATGCCTGAAATGCTATTTATGCTTAAAACTGTCCATGTCCGATGAATTCCAGCTCTCGAAAAGTGTGGTTGGATTCAAAACTGTCCATGTCCATACGTAAGTGAGGCTCAAAACTTGCCTTGTCCCTTTCCACCAATCGCAATGAAGATTGAAGTCAGATGACTAATACAAGATGGCCGTCTTATGTATGTAAACATTGAGCCCTTGTGTGTGTTTTAACGTTGATGCTGAAACTTATACGCACTGTTTTCGTCACAATAAATATGAAACATGTCAGTAATGTTGATCAAGGCATTGCGGAAACAACACCTGACCGTTCTAGGAAGCGAGTACGCCGTGAAGATCAGTGAAGCAAGTTGTTTCTATTCATCGCTGAAGGAAATGCGAGACAATTTCTGCCCATATCTTTCGACTGCCAAAGGAATTAAAATTTCTGATCAGAGTGTCTATTACAGTAGGCAATTATACCTATACAATCTTGCCATTATAGTATGGAGGGAGATTAACTCTCTGTTATAGTACGAGAACTTATTAGGCTAGCAGGAGATGATCAAGACATTGTTCCAGGTATGATGTAGGCTACTAAGTGCGTGGAAGATTGTCAGATATTACACCATGTACGTTTTAAAAAAATGCACAAATTTACGTAGATTTTTGTTCATTCCATAAATTAAAAATTGAATACAAAAATTTAGATTTATGATCATCACATGTCTTCTCTTCACATAGTCTCTAGTCTGTTTCAAAACTGTCCATGTCCATTACAGTTGCATGCAAAAGTGTCCATCGGCAAAATGAGATGCAAAAGTGTCCATGTCCATTTTATTTTGCTTATATCTTGCAAGCATTGCGTTCCTGGTTTTTTGTCAATAGCTCAAGCAGATTTGTACTAATGCATACTTATTTATATGACAAACAGTGTAGGCTTATACCAATCCACCCAGTAAAAACACATTTTCCACTTTTTCTCAAAACCAGTTATGGTGGACATGGACACTTTTGCATCTAGGCGACTCAAATGTATTAAAACCCTCCTGAATTGGGAGACCTGTAACTTGCGGAGTCCAGCTGGTAAAAAAGGAAGATACTAAATGTTAACGCTCTTGAAAGCGAGATTGAGTAATAAATCTTATGTGTCGAGCACACCACTTGTGGAAGGGTCACCTGCCGCCAGTGGCTTGTTGAAGCCTTTTGGTAATTAAAATACAGATGTTGTGAAGTTTGGTTTGGCATTATCAATGAGAAGATGGATAACATCATCCATCATTACGCGTTATAAATGTTATTTCCTGCTAAAAATATTCATTAAAAGGCAAATTTTGCGAATATTGCATTCTAATATAACTATTAATTTCCCAAGCGTGACTCATGAATTACAGAGAGTTCCTTTAATATGGCATAGAGAGGTGTCAGGGAGACACAAATCTCATTGATTGATTCAGTATTGTTTATAATTAAAGGGATGCACGATGACCCACAAATGTATTGTGGGGGAAAGAATGAACATTTGTGGATCTAATCCAATGATAAGTAAAACATATTTTGCAATACTCAAGGAATAGTTGTAAATTAAATGATGTGTAATGCTTAATGTAGTATGTTTACGATCATTCAGGAAATTGCCCTAAAGATTCTTTCTTGTAATATTATAGAATCAGTAGATTTAGCAGAATATATATTCTTGCATATTATATGGCAGTGAAAGTTGACCTGTTATAGGCTTAGTGGAGCCGTGATAACAGTGTCCATAGAACACTTTGTGTGTAGTGAATGTTCCTAATGTTTGACAAGGAACCAGTTTGCATTTTGATTTTTATTAATATCATTTGATTTTTCTTTAATGTAAGATTTTTTGGAGTGCCATTTTATAATTAAATGTTGTTTTGTGATTTTTTATTTTTTTATTTTTGAGTGTTGCTCATGATACCAAAATATATGTGTCATATCGTGGGAAATGGATGTACCATCCCCGAATTGACTGAGCTAGGAGAAGTATGACTATATATTATTCCAACAGAAGGGTGCAGGGGAACTATAATATGCACCGATATCTGAGTAACTAGCAACACTTAAGTCGATATTAATTCAGTAATGTAACTGTAATAAAGCAGGCTAGATTAATATATATAGATTAATGACCGCAACAGGGTAAAACATAAATAACTTGTAAAGGCCCCGTACTGTACTCGTATATGTAAATGAGCTTGGAATTATTCATCTTTTCAAAAATTTTCCTACGCTGCAATGATAAATTATAGCGACACTGGAATCAAGCCACGAAACAGGTTTGTACACCTCGTCGAGTTAGTCAGTTAACGGAGCCCACCAATGAGGAAAATATACGCAGTCACGTGAGAGTTGGAACTAGGCAGCACAGCGCTAATAGAATGATGGAACTAACTTGCACGGAGATAATCGATGACTCCCGAGTCCAGCCGAAAGTCACACGTGCAGTAAGTGAGACTAGAGGATCGAAGGAGGGGTGGCTCGTGCTTTGCGCGTGTCGGACAGCCAATGAGAAGCGACCTGACTTGGATAAGAGCAAACAATGTAATTAGCATAGCTTATTACCAGCATGATTTTAACACATCGTAATATCATGGATGATATTAAATAATAAATAAGAACTATTTATTAACATTGCAGCTAATTAAATGTTTAATTAAGGATTATTATCATCATCGCTTATAAGCAACCAATCAGATCCTTGTTCTGAAAGGTGACGCTAACTTGAGTATTGACGAGGGGAATGAGAGAGGAGAATCGAGGCTCTTAACAATTACGACTTCATGAGAAGAGGACTCGACAATGGAACAAAGCTGATAGAGAATACTCTATATTTCAAGAAGGCGAATACGGAACGCAATTAGCAACGAGAACAAAGACACTTAGTTAGTGCATATGTAACAAGTCGACATACAAGTATATTTAAAGTTTATTGAAATTATTATACATATTTCTACCATGTCGAAAATACTGAATTTGAGGGAGGAAAATACGACTGAATCTGCAGAAGAAGTAATGACGAACTAAAATGTTATTGGGAACAGAACTATGATGACGAGAGTATTCGAAATGACATAATAACATCAATCTCGCGGGGGAGATTAACATCTCGTCTCTCCTACGTAAAATATTCTACATCTACCAAGTAATTTCACCAACTAAAGTGGCGAATGCTTATATCAGAACTTTGGCGAAAGAAGACAGAAGATATTCACGAACGAGGGCGGCTAGGGTTGATCCCAGTGCCATCAAGTGAGAAAGGGTGTCCCATCTCACACAAGAAGATTGCCTTGCAGGAAGGACGGCCACACGAAGATGTTAGAGTTCGAATCCCGTACCTGACCGCATGGAGACTTCTGTAGGATACCGTAGAAGCCCACACGACATCATGGAGTTTCGAGCTACCAAGAACAATCCGTTTCTGAGGGATAGCGAAGAAAGCCCACTTCTAGTCATCTGTAACGCAACACAAGGTAGTCTCATGACCAACGATATATCCCATTTTGTAGAATTGTAGAAACTTTTGATAATATCCGACAACTTTTATTAATGCAATTTGTCTACGTTTTTCATAATGTTGTTATAGTTTTCGATGTTATATTTTCATAACTACGTCATGAGGATGTTTATTCTCGAGTTTCGTCGATTTTGACAATTTAGAATTGTTATTTAATTTTTTGGAAGTTTGCGACTTTCGAAATTTGAATCAGGAGATTTTACAGTTAAGTTCAGAATATTTTTATGTTCAAGTTTAATTGTGTTTAGATCACATTTTGTCAGTTTTGAATTGTAATATATCGTTCTTTGATAACGATGATAATAATGGAAATTAGTTCCAAGAATCTTATACAGAGGTATATTTTAGAGAATACGATTCTTAAAGATCTTATTTGGAAGATCTATGGAAAATCACGATCTGATAACTTATTAGACAGATTTGGTTATAAATATTTGGTGGCATAATTAACAAACATAAAGTATAAAAGTTTATGAGAAATATATCAAAGAAAGAGTTTGTAAGAGAATGTAATGTGAAGTTAGTTAATACGAAATGCAGCGTATTTTTTAAATGATAAGATTTTGATGAGAGATTTGAAAGAAATAATATCACAGCATATAGGAAGTTTTATGGAAATGTGAGTGATAAAAAGAAATAATATTGTTATTAGAAGACTGGTATTTTGGGGAGCGTGATGGCGCAGTGGCTTAGCTGCTCGTCTTTCACCCGGACGGCTGGGGTTCGAATCCCGGTGAGAGCGGGGTGGAATTTTCACCTGAAAAAATCACGTGGCGTCAGGAAGGGCATCCGGCCTTAAATCCCCGGCCAAAACCAAAATGAGCCTGGTTGGCTCCGGCGACCCCAATTAATTGGGAAAAGCCGATGAAAGAAGAAGAAGAAGAAGAAGACTGGTATTTTATTGTATTACCTGTTAAATTAATTCATCGATAGAACTAGTATTTTATTACATATTTTTATTAAGGATGTTGAAACTACGAAAAGTTTTTGTTAACGAGAAGTTAGTTAAGAATAATATGTTATTGGAAGAAACTGCGAAGTATCTCTAAGAGAGTGAGAGATTTATGTATTCCCGTGACGACGGAGGTATTTGTTGTATGAAAATAAGCATTGTGAAGCCATTGGTCAATTGTTGAAGGAATATCTGTAGTGACAGACTTGCGCATATGTTGGAAAATAGGATGTTTTAAGAAGAAGAGTTGAAACTCCTTGAAAGCATTAGGACAGCGAATCCTAGATGAAGTTGTATCTGAAAGAAATTATAGGATCAATGGATCTTTGTTGAAACTGAGAGTAATCTGAGTTCTATTTAAATGGTTCTTAATCAGATATTGAATTTACGGTGATTATTCAACGAATTGGAAGATTGTATTTTTATTAAGTAGTTTTATTTTTATGACAGACCAGTTATAGGACTATGTCTTTACTTAATTGAATGGAGTTTAGAATCCCGAATTGTAACAGTTTACCGAATAAGACATAGTATGGTGAATGAAAATTTCTCAAGTCCGTTGAAATGTGAGTGAAGAATTAGGAAGACAATTTATGTATATATTGTCTATAAAGAAGGCAGTTTGCCCGTTGTAAATATTTCATTTTAAATTGAGTAGTTGTTGAACTACAGTGCCGATATTTATGTTGTATATTGTACCCTTTTAAATAAAGAAATATGCATATCATAGTCCGCTAGCTCAATCAGACATTCGAGGCATAGTATATTCTCCCACTGTATGATTTACACATTCTGGATCAAGCTTAGGATATACTTCAAAATAAACATCAAAATACAACTATAAATTTTATTTAATAAATCTCAAATTTAGGCGCTACAAAACAAAACATCAAACTGAAAAACTTCACACCTGTTCTATGAAGACATAGATTATTAAAACATAGATTATAAAATCACAAATTTAAGGTTCCATTGAACCTGACAAAAATGTCAAATAGCTATCACTCCCATATAGCATTTTCTTGAAAATCATCAAACGAGCTCCAAGTAGCTCGGTGTTTATCTTTACAATCAATTACATGATTAAAACACATTAATTACCCTTAATTGGAATATTATTATTAAACTGAGTTAATGTTTACAATGGTATCAACAATTACCATTCCTGGGATCCACATAATATTCAAAATGTATCAACTCTCTTCTCCAACACTACCAAATTGTACTTGTACTTGTACCTCACGTTTTGGAAACTACTGATTAAATCAAGTCATGATAAACTCCCAGTTATCTTAATGCTTCCAACAATACTTGGGAACAATAGCATTTCAAAGTGTAACAATAAAGGGAATTAGTATTATTGTCCCCATGACAATCATATCATTATTAAATACGGATCTGAACTTCAACAGCAAGGCTAATTTAAATCAATGGATCTCAGTGCAATCACTGGATCATCTTACAACATTATTTACTTCTGTTAACCACAGAAACATATGATTCATTCAAAGACCTATCTCAACCCAGTGGTCGGTCGCTTGTCAAGGCACTTCAGGCAAGATTTATGACTAGGGGGAGACTCCATACCTTCCTCGCCCCGGACGGCACACGTACAACTAGCTTGCAACAAGCAAATCGCATCTTCAACTTGGAAAGGCACACGCTAAATTCACTCAAAAATACTTTATAAGGTCATTATAACCTACTTATTTGGCTCAGGTAAGATTATAATTGTGGAGTCTTAGCATTGGCGGGTAAGATACTCATAAAAACCAACAATGATTAAGGGGCTCTCGTAGTAAGGGAACGCTCGTTCGTTCCTCGGCCTGCCTCTTGGACACCTCCAATTTTTGAGGGCTTAGGACCATGTATAAATGGATCGATGGCAACTGGCCAATCGTCCTGTATTAGCGTCTTAAGGGTGGCCTATGCACTTATTCCCGCGCTTATAAACAATATAAATTAGTACCCTTCAAATGTGCGATAGCAAACACACACAATAATTCATACCGCGTCCAACTGGTCCCCACAATTAATAATTCCTGGCATATTTTCACTGCATTCCTAGCGTGACAATTAAAATACATGCGCTCCTTGGCGTCAATTACATTAGTAATTCCGTGATGCCTTTCAAAGTAAGATATTTATTTCAAACTCAAATTAATTGATCTCCGTCCAAAAATAATAGTTTTTGCCTTTTATAAACAATTCTTGATATTACATTTTACTAGAACTCAAATCGTTCACTTTATATATATTATTATCATCATTTCAAGGAACTCAACGGTTTCCCTTGTTAATTATATGAAAATTAATTAAACAATTAATGTATTCATGAATTTATTATTCTTTAATCCTGCTTGCGTTGAATAATATATTATTATTTATTTACTAGTATTCCAATGAATACTATTTTAACTGATCATTAATTAATACTTTTAATTAGTTACATCCATAAAGCCTCCGTGGCATAGGCGGCAGCACGCCGGTCTCTCACCGCTGGGTCCGTGGTTCAAATCCCGGTCACTCCATGTGAGATCTGTGCTGGACAAAACGGAGGCAGACAGGTTTTTCTCCGGGTACTCCGGTTTTCCCTGTCAAAATTTCATTCCAGCAACACTCTCCACTATCATTTCATTTCATCTGTCATTCATTTAATCATTGTCCCGGAGGAGTGCGTCAGGCCTCGGCAGCCGGCACAGTTTATATCCTCGCCGCTAGATGGGGGCTTCATTCATTCCATTCCTGACCCGGTCGGAGACTGGAAGCAGGCTGTGGATTTTCATTTCAATTAGTTACATCCATCATTAAGTTATTTGTTCAGATCTCGCATTTTTCACTATACACGGTTCAACGTTTGAGAATAATTTCTCCATAGTTATTGTTACACGAGCTCTCCCGAGGCACAATACATAATCAAATTTTGATTACTTTCATGATTTTATCCAGCTCGACTCCCTGGATTCCAGTGAAGCGACATTTCGCCCACAATTTTGAACTTACTCCATTTTGAAACACATATTATCACACGTTAGATTTTCCTCAAACTTACACATTTGATATACACTTTTTAACGTTGTTTGAGGAAATGCACTCATGATTACACTAAAAAGGAATCACTAAAATATATTTACACTTAAATTCCACTAACAAATTAAATTTTACACACATAAATTTCACTTTGGGCAGTTATTTCTGCCTTACACACACGTGAATTCTCTCTTTCCGCCTCCAAGGAGTGCAATTATTAATCGTAGACTCCCTAATTCCTATTTGGATGATTGGCAGTCTCATTCAATCGTTCCCCTCTCCTATTCACGCCTGATTCCCCTATTTTGGTTACTGGAATTTTATCGGCACTTTTTAAGTATGCACGATATCAATGTCTCGTTCGGTACGCAATTGTTTGTACTGTAAAGTGTCTATACTTTAACATTCACTCCTAGAGTCGCTGTATTTGATACGACCGCGCTCTACAATTGCTGTACTTTTGTCCACGTTTGGACTTTATTCTTGACGACTGTAGTCTTTTATTTATGGAATAAATTCCAAAGTCTTTAATACGTTTTCTCTTGGCACTCGATGCCTGGACTGTAGATTCCTCAAATCTATCGCCACTTTGTGCTAATCTTCTCAGTTCAGGAAAATTAGGCGTTTATCCTACGTTCAACCCCGACGTGGTTATTTAACGCACTGGATAAAAATATAGAGTTTCACTACTCTTTCGGTGTCTAGTTCTACTTTCGAGATGTTGCGTTGCACTTCAATACGGATATTTTAGGCTTGCCTTCGCCGGCTGAAAGTATTTAGGGCCAATGCATACTACTTTGCTTAAGTCAGTTGAGTAATTTATAAAGTTCGAAGCTTGGCGGTACTTTCCTTCTGAAAAGGATTACGACGCTTCAATGCACGGCGACACTGCTGAATAATAACTGGCGCAGCAACTCCCCTAACGGAGTACTGTACGTTGGTGAGACAGTATAACGCCCCACTGGACTGCCTAAAACTGCATGTAACGTGATGCGGCACCTCGATTCATGGAGTACTGTAGACTGCATATTGTTGGTCGAAACAGTACCACGCCCTCCGGCGTCTCTGGTAAACTGAATAATGTTTGTGACACAGCGTCACGCCCCACTGGACTGACTAAAACTGCTAAATTTCCCTAGCATTCATTGCCTATTTATTTGATTCTGATAAAAATAAATCAGTTTCGCTTCTTCTCCAAAACTATCTTCCAAAATAATCGTCGCACGATTATAAAAAATATACCTCCAAAAAGCTGATACTTTAAATGTCTCAAACCTATCAAAATTTCCAAAAATCGATCGTGGGAATACAGTAATATTAATTAAAATGAGCTCCCGTGATCACGTAGGCATACATTCGTTTTTCCCCTACCCCAGACTTCAGGTTTGGTAAAGTCCTAGCTACGTCATGCTGACTTTGCACTTCTATTATTCTCAATTATTGTTAACATTTATTACTCTAAAATGCTATTCTCCAAG
Organism: Meconema thalassinum; assembly: GCA_946902985.2. Taxonomy (NCBI): domain Eukaryota; kingdom Metazoa; phylum Arthropoda; class Insecta; order Orthoptera; family Tettigoniidae; genus Meconema; species Meconema thalassinum. The sequence continues at coordinate 1,343,419,661 of OX336389.2, forward strand.
ATGAATAACATTGGCGGTGAGATTTCTTAAAATTTTTGCACGCTTCTGGCTAATTTCAATTATTTTATCAATTATCCTGGCCACACCTCTTAAACAGCGTTGTCATTTTAATGCTGACTAAACACTCCTTCAAAGATTTTTTGTCCTTGTCTTGAATGGAAGATTCCGTTGGTCTATTTTAATCACATGCGTAAACCTTTTCCCGCTGAGCTGGCGGAGGACCTCATGCCCAGCTGCAAGCGTTGCCTCAATGTTACATCACCAATCCATGCGTCATACAGGGGTGATTTCAGCTTAACCCTTCAGCTATCCTTAAAACTGTACTAAAAATCCGTATTATTTCTTATTTTCCCGATGCAAAGGGATATGGGTTCGGTACCTGTGCCAACCACAAGGGCACAATATAAATAATATTTAGAATTCAAAGAAAGGTTTATAGTTATATTTATGCGGTATTGTAATTTTAATTTGTAATTTAAATATGAGTAGAGATTGTTTATCGCTTCTATGAGAAGAATGTAAGTGTTAGGAGACGGGAGATAATTTGTATAGAGTAATGCATATTTTTGTAATGACGGAGATCTACGTCAGGGGTCAACTCATTTTATTTTGGGGATATTTTGTTAATTTTATAACATTTTATCTTGTTATAAAACTTCCGTTACTTAGGGTACAGCAGTTGTTTGTTACGATTTAATTCATGATTTTATTTGAGCTTATGAAATCTTCCATAAATAAATATTATCGGTTTCTAGAATAAACAAATAAGTGTTTAATGTAACAGAGTAATGACATTACGTCATTTAATTGAACGTTAATAATGCATATTATGAATGCTAGTGTTAGGAAACGTGTATTTGTTAATGTCAATAAATATGACAGGCACGTTTGTACGATTCCCTGATCTTTTATAGAAATTTGGTATTGTCTTTGTAGTTAAATTTTAGTGGAATGTGCTGTAGGGTGGATGTTCCCGGGGGACCTTATCCGTATCCTTACGCTCGAGATTTTCAAGGATTCTCGTCTTTCCTGAGTAGTTAGAGAACCCTATTGTTTTGTAGTTAGTTACTATAGCACATTCTGTTTGATATATCCCTGTTCCTTATTCTGAGTGTTTTCGCCAAATAGCACTGTGTTGTTTTTAGCCGGGATTTCAAGATGCTACAATCCATTAGTTTTCCAGCCTTGGATTTTGGTGGATCATCCAGATATAAGGGTACAGTACTGTGCCCATTTCAACAATGAAATATGCAAATCACAGTTCGCCAGCAATGCTCAATCGGGAGTATCGGGGTTCATGGTATGTTCTCCCACTTTTTGACTTACACACTCTGGATTAAGCATAGGATACACTTCCAAAAATAAACAAAATCAAATCCTACTATCAAATCATTTAATTATTCAAAATATGGCGCTACAAAATAAACATGAAACACTGACACTACACTTCACCCTTGTTCAAAGATGAACAAGGAATTCAAATTAAATATTCACAAAATAATAATTACTAGTTTTCCAAAAACCAAACAAAAGCTTCATCTGAGTTTCACTCCCATATAGCATCAATCCTAATTATTTAAAAACGAGCTCAAAATGACTCGGTAAAGTTTACATGCATTGTATTGACAATTAAACACACACCATTTAGTTTTACATGAGTATATCTGGCTTTAATTACAATATCATAGTATGGCTATTTATTAATTAATTTTGGGCTCCCACAATGTTAATTTATTACCATCTGTCTTCTCAAGCTACCAACTCGCTACCGTGATTGGGAAAAATTTGCGCATCCCCGAGTTATAGAAAACTACTGACCAAGCAACTTAAGATTACTCCCAAAATCTCAACATTTTCATCATAACTCGTGAATCAACTGAATCATTTAATAATGAAGTTAGGGATTTTATTATATTGTCTTCAAAGACCATTATATCTTAAGGAAGCAACGATCTGAACTCTGCTAGAGATAATGAATGAAAATCCACAGCCTGCTTCCAGTCTCCGACCGGGTCAGGAATGGAATGAATGAAGCCCCCAACTAGCGGCGAGGATATGGACTGTGCCGGCTGCCGAGGCCTGGCGCACTCCTCTGGGGCAATGATTAAATGAATGACAGATGAAATGAAATGATTGTGGAGAGTGTTGCTGGAATGAAATTTTGACAGGGAAAACCGGAGTACCCGGAGAAAACCCTGTCTGCCTCCGTTTTGTCCAGCACAGATCTCACATGGAGTGACCAGGATTTGAACCACAGCGATGAGAGGCCGGCGTGCTGCCGCCTAAGCCACGGAGGCAAGCGATAATAATGAACGTAAAAGGACCTCAGTTCAAATACCGGGTCGTTAAAACAATCTTAAACACGTCCGTGTAATGTGAACCAGACAACCCGTTCTTGACTTTTCTCTATAAGAGAGTTGTAAGGGTCTGTCATAATACTTGGCTGATTTATGGCTTTGGAAGGAGGGGGACCCAACGTCTCGCTCCCTCGAGAGACGGGCTATACAGTGCTACTACCAGCTGCTATAACGCGTTTCTTTTGAAAGACCAGGCTTATACTACAAATTCACAACAACACATTATTCGGTTCTACCGACCTATTCTTTTAGCTTCGGTAAAGTATAATTACGAAGTGTCCTCATTAGCAGGTAAGATAATCCATAACACAACAAATATATAAGGGACTTCGACGCGGACGACTCTGAGTTCCATCCTTTAAAACTGCCTCGAGAACCATATCTCAACTTTGAGGACTTACAACTTAGCGACTTAAGGAAGGTATAATACGCAACCAGCGCTCATAATACAACATAAATTGCACCCTTTTCCGTATTGCATAGTACCACAATTCAACATAACTCATTACCGCAACTAACTGTCCCTCACAATTATTGTTACCGAGCATTTCAACGCGCTCCTAGCGTGACAAATTATTTCAAGTGTGCGACATGCGCTCATTACATAAAATAGCAAAGTTGCCTTTCAGAGAGAGAAACAAAGAAAGAAAGAAAGAAAGAAAGAAAGAAAGAAAGAAAGAAAGAAATTCAAATCAAAATTTGATCTTCGTCTCGAAAATAATATCTTCAGCTTTAGCCTCCATCGACAATAATTATTTATAACATTAAAACATTATTGGCTCATCAACATATGAACAATTCATTTAAGGAGCTATTGCAGCTACCACTATTCACTATAAAATTCATCACATAATTAATTTATTTAATTATTATTATTATTATTATTATTATTATTATCGTGCTTGCTTTACCATAATTATATTATTTACCATTATACTGATATTCCACTGAATATTTTTCACGAGGGATTCATTAATACTTCACATTATTTATATTTCAATCAAATTAATCGTTCAGATCGCGCAACCTATATTTCACATGTTTTCAAACTACCCTACTTCCACTCCTGAGGATTATACGCAAATCTTCCCCAAAACACATAATAATGAAATTAGTACTCACATGATTTTACGGTCAGAGACCGAGTTCTCCATCGATGAAACATTTCACCCACTTACTGCTTCTTAAGCCATATTCATGATCATATCTACACTTGATAACACTTTTCTTACATCACATAAAACATATACACTGATCACTTTTAATCTAAAGAATACCAATTTTGGATTCATTTTCACTTAAACACAAATACAATTTCACTAAAAATATATTACACTCAGCATTTTCACTGAACTTGAATTACATAAAATTTTATATAACAAAGGAGAAACTGTTCCGCCTAGTCAATACATTTATTTACAACAAGTTATAAACTTGCTATTATATGGTACATGTTTCGGGGCCTCTAATACTGGTCCCTTCTTCAGCCATAAATTAAGTTGCAAAATCCAGCATAATTAAAGATATCATAATAAAAATACATAAAATGATGAGTGAATGGATGAAATGAGGCGAAAAAGAACATATTACTCATGAGAAGTAATGTGAGTGCACATCAGTAAAAATTAACACCATTGGTATTGCTAGGTTCTTGAGAATACACTTATATAGCACTGTTCTAATGTTTGTGCATGTGGAAATCACTTCACTTGGGATTTATAGACTGTTGTTTACAATGCTGTTGACTGAAACTTGCTGTTCAAGCTGGGGCTTCTGAGCTTATAGTCTTGCATTAGAGGGAAAACATCGAATGTAATGTAATGAAATACATCATCAAGATGAGGAGACGTCCAAGTATGGAAAAAACATATTTTACTTAGACCAACTAAAACAATTTCCTAAAAATGTTATCACTCTGACATTAATTATTTGCCTTAACACACGTGATTTCCTTATTTTTTCCCGTTTCCAAGGGTTGCACTTTATGTACGTCGGCTTCCTAATCTGATGGGATGATTGAAAGTCTCGACCGAACTACCCTCACTGGAACGGTTGATTCTCTATTCTGGATTTGACTATCGGCTTAATGATTTTACTGCACGATATCGTTTCATCCTAGACGCTAAATTGTTCGTCTAATATAAGTCTGTCACTGACGTTTTACTTTAGGATAGCTCGAACTAGTATAACGGCGACCTAGTAATTTCCTTGTCTAATAATCCACACATGAATTTTACTTTCTGTTACTGCGATTCTTGACTTATTGGATTAATTCCAATGTCTGACTGTTCATTTGTCTACACCTAGACAAAGCCTGGATTCTCGATTCCTAAATTCTATCACACTCCGCTCAAGTCTCCTCAGTTCAGGAACAGTAGGCGTTACTATCACGTTTTACCCTGATCTGGTTATTTAACGTACATAGAATTTTATAGTCCACTGTCCTTGGGTACTTCGAAATACTATGATGCAGCGGTTCTTTAACTGAAACTATTTAAATTCGAGTACCTATCGCCGGTAATTTCATAAGTCCACAGTCTAAAACTTTGACTGTACTGATGAAATTCATAAAGTCCAAAGCTTGATGATATATTTCCTATAACAAGGATTCTGATGTGTCTTCGCACGGCGATACTATTGACGGTACTAAACGGCGGCTCCCATACGGGGTGGGGTGCTCGTCTGCGATACAGAGTAACACGACCTATCGCGGTCTATTGAATACTGCATACTCCTCCTGGCCCGTCCAGGGTTTATATTCAAATCTGCCACAAAAAGATCAAATTTGTTTCTTCTCCAACACTAACTTCTAAAATAATTGTCGTATAATTTTGAAAAATATGTCTCCTAAAAGCTCTCGTTTTAAACGTAAAAAGGGTTCCTCTAATCACGAAAATCGATCACACAATTCCAAGATATTAAATAAATGGGCTCCTCAGATGCGTGGGTATTGTGGTTTTATTTTCCCTCTCTGCTAGCATTTGGCTCGGGGAATAACTATCGACGTCATGCCGCGTATGCACTTCTTTCCTGTGCAATTATCATAAACTTTTTCCACACACAAAAATCTCTTTCCTAGGATGATCAACAGTGACGGGTTCATTTCATTAATTAAATGCTTGCAAATGGCTTAATTTTAATTATTTATCTTCTTGCGTCATTGCGACGTTGGCATTTTATCGCTGAGTAAGACCTTTTTCCGAAACTCCTTCTCCGTCACTCACAGTAGAAAACTACCAGCTCTATTAATAATCATGCGCTAGCCTCTTATCGCCGCGTCAGCCATGATCTCATGCCCGCGTGACTAGCGGTCACTCGCGCTTTTGTCACCTTGTAACAGCCCAACTTCTTATTAACCCTTTAAAATTCTTTACAAATCCATTCTAAAGGCTGCATTATTTCTTCCTTTTCTTACATATAAAGGCATGGATTCGACACTTGAACCAACCCACATGGGTTCAGTACCAAAAACCCTGTTCTCGTATGTGGCGCCCAACGTGGGACATTCGACCGTAAAACCCACCTCTGTGATGGTTTTTCAAATCTTGTGTTTAGTGGTTGTTGTCTCGCGTGGGGTGACCATGTGGTACCTTCAGCTCAGTATATATATTTTATTTGGCACCCAGCTTTAGGGGAGAGTTTTATGGAAATACTCAAGGGAAAACCATGGTTTTCTTTTTGGAAAAACATGCATTTTCTAATTTTGATTTTTTAAGAGTAAACCACTTCATTATAACGTTTTGTTGTTGATGAATTTAATTTGTCAAACGGGTAAGGTCAGACTTAACCCGTATTTGATAAATATATAAAGTCTTGAGAATTGAATAAAAGATCAAATGTTCTTTCTTTAGATATGCGTGTATCCAATGATGGGGACTGAGTAGTCCACCTAATTCTCAAAATTGTATTGTTTGTAACAATGGAGGCTACGAAGGTAGAAATGGCTACCTGGAAAGAAATGGACAAGTTCCGGAAGGAGGTTACTGCAATATATGACGAAAATTAGGAAATATGGAATGAATTAGGGAAAATGCGAGATAGAATAGATTTTAAAGATGAGGAGAGGTGAGCACACATTTGGGAACAGATGAACAACGTAAACCAAGAGAGGAAAAATATAGAGAATGTCTGTGATGAGTTATATGATAGAATATGGTCTAGATCAATGAAGATCGTACAAGAGTTAGAAAATGTTCAGGTTCAGGGGATAAGTGTTTCTTTAACAAAAACAAAAGAAAGATTTGGGGAACGTATGAAAGAAGTGCATGAGAAAAATTGTAAAGTTGATGATGCACTGACAAAAAGTAACGAAAATGTTGCACAAATAAAATGTAATGAAAAGGTAGTTCCAGTAGAGATGAAGGTAGGAAATAAAGAAATATTTCATGAGGCCTTAGACATGAAACTTAGTGTGAAGTAAAGGTAGTTAGTAAAGGAAGGTCTGAAAATTTGAATAGATTGTATGATAGATTGTTTAGGAGTAGTATAGCAGATGTTAAAGGAGTAGGGAAGACCTGAAAAAGAAATTGAATGATGAAAATGCTAAAGAAAATACTGTACAAGTAAAAGGTAACATTGTACCTTTAGAAACTAAGGAAAAGGTTCAGCTCGTAGAGCAGGAAAATTGTCAGATCATGAGTAATGTTCCAGTAATGCAGACTCAAAGGGAGTCAGGGCAAGGTACTATGATAAATAATGTTGTAATTCCCATCCAAGAAATGCAGATGCAATTAGAATCTGAAGTAGAGTTAAATAGGAATATATCAATATAGTCCCCTCATGAAATAGAGGAAAAGTATGATAGTTTCTAGGAGGAGTTGTCGGATGAGGAAAACCCAGGCAAGGTTGACGTACAACCGAGAGAGGAACAATCTATAATAATCAGTGAACAGATAGAGTTAAGTTCGAACAAAGAAACGGATTGTAGAAAAGAAATTAACGATAATAAGGAAAGTAGTCAAGTTAGTAGTGGAGTACTAGGAGTTCTAACTCACAGCCTACTTTCCTGGGAACATTGCTGATATCTATCGAACCCATGGTCCGATTTTGACAAATGAGGTGTCGTTGGACTCGGGCTGACGCCCTCTTTCCAATGGACCACTCATTTCAACCCCTAAATAAAACCTACCCCTACTAGGGGGTGAAATTGTAATTTTTAGTGAAAGTCTCTTTTCAAATACGACATGTATAAGGTGCGCTGCTAAAATGAACTTAAACGTGGTTGCTCATATCGCGCATGCGTTTTTCTGGCTGCCGCTATGGATGAACATTTTTGTTTTTGTTTTTTACGCATGCGCACTTGGGATTTTTGTAAGAGGGCGAGCTCTTTGAAAAAAATGATTGATAAGAAGGGGTTTTGGTGGTGAGGAGAGAGCCAGATAGTCGCCTACTTTCCTACGAAGTTTGTCGATATCTCTCAAACGCAAGGTCGGATTTGGACGTGTGACGTGTCAAATCGATTGTCTCGAAGCCCTATACATGTTATTAATAGGTTAAAGTTTTGAGAATGAGGGAAACAGGCTTTTTGGGGGTAAAACCGTGATTTTAGACTTTTTCCGATATTTCACGAATGCATGGTCGGATTTGGTCCTATGACGTGTCAAATGGCTTGTCTCGAAACCCTGTGTATTTTGGTAATAGGTTAAAGTTTTTGAGAATGCTGGAAACACGGTCTTTTTGGGGTAAAAACGTGATTTTAGACTTTTTGCTATATCTCGCGAACCAAGTATGCTAGAGGCGTGTACGACGGGTCCAAGGACTCGGGCTGACGTCCTCTTTGCTATGGACCACTCGTTATATTTTAAAAAAAAAATTGGAAACGCGATTTTGAGGTAAACACTTTTTTTTTGTGATTTTTGCCGATATGTCACGAATAATAACGCTAGAGACGTGTACGAGGTGTCCTAGGACTCGGGCTAACGCCCCCTTTCAAATGTGGTAGATATTTTTTTCCAAAAAATAATTCACAAAGGGCCTAACGCCGTACATGTTGAAAAAAAATCATTACCGTTACCTGTTTATAATGTCCATGAAGCGTGGCGGTTGAGAGAGACGATACGGCTGGGTGTGTGTGTGTTTCAACGAACCTGTCGCTGACCACGGTGGCTGTGTTCAATAGATCAATCGCTATTTCGACGGGTCGGTGTATGACAGAGCGAGGATACGTTTTTTCACACCTTTTACCTTTAACGTGTAAACGGTGATGAGAACTTGGTTCTATGTTGATCGAAGCGAGTACAGAAAACAAACTTACAGGAGGTGAAGGTCATTTGAGCTTATTGGAAGGCTCCGATCTGACTTGACAACAGGTGCAATGGAAAAAATGACCAAGACGCTTGAAGGTGAAATAATCTGACCATTGTGCTGGCAGGGAAGTGTGAAAGGCGTGCACACATGTGTGAAACCACAGGCACGCTAAACCTGTGACATCCTGTCTTGCTTCGTACGTGACAAAATGCAAGTCCATGTGAAATTTGATCTACCGCAGGTGTTCACTTTCGACGTTATCTGTCCACGTGCATGATAACTGTTAACAAGTCACATCCTGTTTTGCTTCGTACGTGACAAAATGCAAGTTCAGGTGAAATTTGATTCGGCACAGGTGTTCGCCTGGGACGTTAGCTGCCCACGTGCACGATAAGAGAATGTTCAAAGCGTGGGAAAAAAAAGATTATACATGCAATGTGATATATAAAGACACGTCGCTGACATTTCCACTCGCACTTATGTGACTACTTTTGAACACGCTACAGCGTTGTGTGAAACACTTGGCCTTGTTTAACAGTTTTGGTGTTGGTGGAAAATACTTATTCTTGTTGTGAGGTAGGTATATATTTATTCATTTATACATTTATTGATGTATATATAAATACATGCAATTATTTATTGATTAGGTAATTAATGATTTTATTTATTTATTTGTTTGCAGATAACCGGCATACCTTACATGTCTGAGGGAGAAGAAACCATTGCATTTTTGAGCCCACTAGAAGGGAAAAGCAACAAGTCACTGCAAGTAAAGGTGAGATGATTTTTTTAAACTAACTTGTTTCATTTTTTTTTGTTTTATGTTTTATTTTATGAAATGTATGTATTAACCTGAATTTAGGTATTTATAGCGGTTTATTTTATTTATTTTTTAGAAACTTGGAAAGAATAGCCTTACCGCCGTAGCAGTCGCTGAAAAAAACCAGAAACGCACTAAAGCGAAACCACTGCCAAAGAGTGAACTGTTTAAAACTCAGGTAAGTCCAACTTAAAAATGCTATTCCATTTTACCACTACTGAAAACTCGTAGACAAAAAAAATTCATTACCTGTACATGACTGGGACAATGATTGCTTTCTTGATTAATGGCTATGTTGTTGTTGTTGACTGGGAAAAGTACAAGGCCATGTTGGATTTTCTAAAAATAAAAATAATAAATTTAATTTATGGGTGGTTCCCTATGGACTCAACGAATATTCACAGGTTTGAACATGATAATGTGAACAAAATGACATGACATTCATTTTTGTTTATTTATTGGTTAAAGGGAGGGTGGGGGAATGTAAATGACTGTAGCTTTATAAAAAAGAAAATAAGTACATGAGTTACTGTTAGTGCCAACATACAGTTTATTTTTAATGGTGTTTTGATATATTAATGCCAATTAACGTTAACGTTTTATTTACAAGTATTGATTGATTGATTGATTGATTGAGTGATGGGTTATTTTGTTTGCTTTTAGGTGTCGTCATGTGCCATTAACGTAATGAACAGACAGTGAACAAGCATGCATTATGCTTTAAAGTACTCTGTGCTCTTGTGCAATGTTAATAACTTACAATAAGAAAAAGTTTTATTATAACACATGGCGTTAGTACCAAATACAACAAGTGAGCAAGTTGGTTTACCACGTGGGATAAATTTAAAATCAGAACATGATCGATGGTTAACATTTGAATCCTGGCCTGTAGGCTTTTTGTCGACGCATGAACTTGCAAAAGCCGGTTTTTTTTACTTGAACCGAGAAGATGTGGTGCGCTGTGTGTTTTGTCGTATTGAACTTTCACACTGGGAAGAAGGGGATGATCCCTTTAGAGACCATTTGCGATGGTCTCCTCACTGTCCTTACATGCTTGGAAAGCAAGTGGGTAACCTACCCGTGCATTCATTTTACCGAACCACAAGGCCTTTGGCTGCTACTTACGTTGCTGAATCACAAATAAATAATAATAATGATGTATTACCAGTCAACGGTAGTGTCGATATATGTGGTCCATATGCCATAGACAGTGTTGAATTGGCGTGTGCTTTTGAAAAATTGGGAGTTTGCAAGACTAAAGCACTAGCACACCCAGAGTACAGCTCTGTTGAAAAACGTTTCGAATCTTATAAAAATGTTTGGCCATTAATATTAAAACACCTTACCAAACAGCTAAGTGAAGCTGGATTTTTTATACTGGTGAAAGGGATAAAACAATATGTTTTTATTGCGGATTTGCTTTAAAGGATTGGCAAATGACTGATGACCCTTTAGTGCAACATGCTCGTTGGTTACCAAACTGTAAATACATGGTGTTGCTTAAAGGTCAGGAATTTGTGAACACTATTCGTAAAGAAAAAGACATAAAAGTGCCTTTAGAGTTAGAGCACGCGGAGCAAATACATAAGGCTGAAAGAAAAGACTTGTCTCACGAACAGATACAAAAGTGTGACCAACAATTATGTAAAATTTGTTATCAAGATGAACTAGGTGTTGTATTTTTACCCTGTGGACACATGATAGCCTGTGTCAAATGTGCATTAAAACTTAACACTTGTGCTATATGCAGAAAAGTAGTATCTGCTACAGTTAGGGCATTTCTTGCATAACTAGTATAATTTATTCGCCATGCATAGTGCAAAATCCCTAATTGCACAATATTATTAAAACTGTTTTAGAGTGTAATAGATATGCTTTTGTTTTGTTTATAGACTACTACAATGAATGTTTTGAATGCTGTGGGACAATCATGTGGCTTAGAGACAAAGAAGCTCAGCGAATTGCCAACGCATATTCCATTCCGCATTATCAAGATTCGGAAATTGAAAATAGCATATGGTGATCGTGTACTTTGTTGTATGTGAAAACTTTGAGACATTTCTGCCTATACGGTTTAATGATATGTCGGAAAGTGTTTTTGATGAAGTCAATAATGCTGTGCAACCTGTACACTTAATTTATGAAGGTTTTAAAAACAATAGGTGCATGATTCGTTTTAATTAAATAAAAAAAGTCAAATAATAATGGAAGATATAAGTCATGACAATGGACTGAAAGAAAAAATATGTGTATAGAATAATAATGTCTTAGTGTTTAGTATTGTCTTAAAAATATTGTCATGAAACCAAAGAATGTATATAAAGTTTGTAAATAAATGAAAATAATGGTACAATGTTGTTTTATTTTCTATAGAAGTCAGAATATTTAACATTGCAGAGTATACATGATTATGACAATAAAAAGCACACTTAATACAAGTCTTTGCCTTTACGATAGTGTGTTATAGTTTTAAAAACAAAGCTTGTTGTAGATCTTTTTTCTTCCACGGTAAACAATAGGCATGAAAACGTTATTGTCCTGTTTTGGATCATTATCACTATCATAATCATAAGCTGCATGATCTATATCACTATTATTATAATCACTATAATTATCCTCAACATTATCCTCAACATTACTAAAACCAGTTAAATATTCCTGGTCCTCTTCCTGTTCCTCTTCCTCTTCCTCTACAGTGTCCTCGTGTAGAGTCTGCGTGGCTTTTGATAATGTTAAGGGTTTTTTGAACATTGAATTATTTTCAATAGTAGTATTGTTTTGTAGCACTTGCTTTTTAACATTTTCATGATTTTCTGTTGACAGCAACAGTGTTTCATGCAGTACACTACATTGATGATCACTGACACTTAAAACCACACTATTTTTGCTTTTTAGCTCACTGCGACATTGTTTTGAACGTTGTTTTGTACAACGCCAAATAACAGTTCCATTTTTATTGGTTCGTTTCACAATATATGAATATCCTTTATAGAATGCATGAGGCTTACCATACCTAGTCACAGATACTTCCATATCAACTGTCAAGCTTAGACTAAGCTCTAGTAAAGACAACTTGGTAATAAGAACAATAGATTAATGTGCGAGCATATATGGGTGCAAATATGGGAGCAAAAAAAGTGGGAGCAAAAAGTGGGAGCAAGAATTGGGAGCAAAAAAGTGGGAGCAAAAAGTGGGAGCAAAAATTGGGAGCAAAAAGTGGGAGCAAAAAGTGGGAGCAAAAAGTGGGAGCAAAAGTGGGAGCAAAAGTGAGTGTAAAAGTGAGTGCAAACGTGGGTTCAAAAGTGAGTGCAAAGGTGAATGTAAAAGTGAATGTAAAAGTGGGTGCAAAAGTGGGTGCAAAAGTGGGTGCAAAAGTGGGTGCAAAAGTGGGTGCGAAAGTGGGTGCAAAAGTGAGTGCAAAAGTGAGTGCAAAAGTGGGTGCAAAAGTGGGTGCAAAAGTGGGAGCTAACAGTGGGAACAAAAAGTGGGAGCAAAAAGTGGGAGCAAAAATTGGGATCTGAAGAAAGTAGGAGCAATTATGAGAGTAAATGTGAAAGGAAAAGTGGGAGCAAGTATGGGAGCAAATGTGAAAGCAAAAGGGGGAGAAAAAAATGAGAGAAAAAGTGGGACCAAAAAGTGTAAGCAAAAGTGGGAGCAAATATGAGAGCAAAAAAATGTGGGAGCAAAACGTGTAAGCAGAAGTGGGAGCAAACAAGTGTGAGCAAATATGGGAGCAGAAAGTGGGAGCAAATGTGAAAGCAAAAGTGGGAGCAAAAAGAGCGAGCAAAAGTGAGTGCACAAAGGGGGAGCAAAATGTGTGAGTAAAAAGTGGGGTCAAATGTGGTGTTTTACTAAAACAATCCCCCCTAACCTAACCTAACCTAACTTTACTCAACCTAATTTCACCTAACCTAACTTCACCTAACCTAACCTTCCAACTCTCAGATCAAAAATTAAATTCTGGCTATAGTCGCGTTGGAATCCAAAACCTCTGGGATAACACCCAAGTATACTAGCCACTACACCGCGAAATGGGCAAATTATCATGCAACACAACACAAAAATAAAAAGTTTTCTGTAGTGTAACTCATTGGCTGACAATCATAGTTGAGAATTCAAACCCAAGACCTCAGGACTTTAGTTTTGAACATTATCAGAAATATTATTCCATTTACATTTTGCTGTTGCTTATAGTTATAAGAGTTGGCATTAATATGGGAGCAAAAGTGAAAGCAAAAAGTGGGTGCAAGCATGGCTGGTTGTAGAGACTTTCATATCAACTAATACACATAAATTAAATTTTAGTAAAGTGACTTGGCTAATAATAATAATAATAATATTAACAGTTTTAAAAAAATTCAAGGGGATTGATATTTTTCAGGGTGTAATTTCCAAAGTACTGTCAAGAATAATAATTACATGAACAGATTCCAAGAACTCTAGAGTGCTTTTAAGGTTAATGATTGGCTAGGAGTGAGATAGAGCTAGCTAACCTAAGTTAACCTCAGCTCAGTAAACCTAACCTTGTCACATGGCATGTTCTACAAGTATAGACTTGCTTTGAGACTGGCTATGACGTCACAGATGAATGGCGGTGGGAGGCTGGCAAAAAGGACAATGTTTTTGGGTAATAAAAAGTCGTGTCCAGCCTCCCACCGCCATTCATCTGTGACGTCATAGCCAGTCTCAAAGCAAGTCTATACTTGTAGAACATGCCATGTGACAAGGTTAGGTTTACTGAGCTGAGGTTAACTTAGGTTAGCTAGCTCTATCTCACTCCTAGCCAATCATTAACCTTAAAAGCACTCTAGAGTTCTTGGAATCTGTTCATGTAATTATTATTCTTGACAGTACTTTGGAAATTACACCCTGAAAAATATCAATCCCCTTGATTTTTTTAAAAACTGTTATTATTATTATTATTATTATTATTATTAGCCAAGTCACTTTACTAAAATTTAATTTATGTGTATTAGTTGATATGAAAGTCTCTACAACCAGCCATGCTTGCACCCACTTTTTGCTTTCACTTTTGCTCCCATATTAATGCCAACTCTTATAACTATAAGCAACAGCAAAATGTAAATGGAATAATATTTCTGATAATGTTCAAAACTAAAGTCCTGAGGTCTTGGGTTTGAATTCTCAACTATGATTGTCAGCCAATGAGTTACACTACAGAAAACTTTTTATTTTTGTGTTGTGTTGCATGATAATTTGCCCATTTCGCGGTGTAGTGGCTAGTATACTTGGGTGTTATCCCAGAGGTTTTGGATTCCAACGCGACTATAGCCAGAATTTAATTTTTGATCTGAGAGTTGGAAGGTTAGGTTAGGTGAAGTTAGGTTAGGTGAAATTAGGTTGAGTAAAGTTAGGTTAGGTTAGGTTAGGGGGGATTGTTTTAGTAAAACACCACATTTGACCCCACTTTTTACTCACACATTTTGCTCCCCCTTTGTGCACTCACTTTTGCTCGCTCTTTTTGCTCCCACTTTTGCTTTCACATTTGCTCCCACTTTCTGCTCCCATATTTGCTCACACTTGTTTGCTCCCACTTCTGCTTACATGTTTTGCTCCCACTTTTTGCTCCCACATTTTTTTGCTCTCATATTTGCTCCCACTTTTGCTTACACTTTTTGGTCCCACTTTTTCTCTCATTTTTTTCTCCCCCTTTTGCTTTCACATTTGCTCCCATACTTGCTCCCACTTTTCCTTTCACATTTACTCTCATAATTGCTCCTACTTTCTTCAGATCCCACTTTTTGCTCCCACTTTTTGCTCCCAGTTTTTGCTCCCACTTTTGCACCCACTTTTGCATTCACTTTTGCACCCACTTTTGCACTCACTTTTGCACCCACTTTCGCACCCACTTTTTCACCCACTTTTGCACCCACTCGTGCACCCACTTTTGCACCCACTTTTTCGCCCACTTTTGCACCCACTTTTGCACCCACTTTTGCACCCACTCTTGCACCCACTTTTGCACCCACTTTTACATTCACTTTTGCACTCACTTTTGAACCCACGTTTGCACTCACTTTCACACTCACTTTTGCTCCCACTTTTGCTCCCAATTTTTGCTCCCACTTTTTGCTCCCACTTTTTGCTCCCACTTTTAGCTCCCACTTTTGCACCCACTTTTGCACCCACTTTTGCACTCACTTTTGCACTCACTTTTGCACCCACTTTCGCACCCACTTTTGCACCCACTTTTGCACCCACTTTTACATTCACTTTTACATTCACTTTTGCACTCACTTTTGAACCCACGTTTGCACTCACTTTTACACTCACTTTTGCTCCCACTTTTGCTCCCACTTTTTGCTCCCACTTTTTGCTCCCACTTTTTGCTCCCAATTTTTGCTCCCACTTTTTGCTCCCACTTTTTTGCTCCCAATTCTTGCTCCCACTTTTTGCTCCCACTTTTTTTTGCTCCCACATTTGCACCCATATATGCTCGCACATTAATCTATTGTTCTTATTACCAAGTTGTCTTTACTAGAGCTTAGTCTAAGCTTGACAGTTGATATGGAAGTATCTGTGACTAGGTATGGTAAGCCTCATGCATTCTATAAAGGATATTCATATATTGTGAAACGAACCAATAAAAATGGAACTGTTATTTGGCGTTGTACAAAACAACGTTCAAAACAATGTCGCAGTGAGCTAAAAAGCAAAAATAGTGTGGTTTTAAGTGTCAGTGATCATCAATGTAGTGTACTGCATGAAACACTGTTGCTGTCAACAGAAAATCATGAAAATGTTAAAAAGCAAGTGCTACAAAACAATACTACTATTGAAAATAATTCAATGTTCAAAAAACCCTTAACATTATCAAAAGCCACGCAGACTCTACACGAGGACACTGTAGAGGAAGAGGAAGAGGAACAGGAAGAGGACCAGGAATATTTAACTGGTTTTAGTAATGTTGAGGATAATGTTGAGGATAATTATAGTGATTATAATAATAGTGATATAGATCATGCAGCTTATGATTATGATAGTGATAATGATCCAAAACAGGACAATAACGTTTTCATGCCTATTGTTTACCGTGGAAGAAAAAAGATCTACAACAAGCTTTGTTTTTAAAACTATAACACACTATCGTAAAGGCAAAGACTTGTATTAAGTGTGCTTTTTATTGTCATAATCATGTATACTCTGCAATGTTAAATATTCTGACTTCTATAGAAAATAAAACAACATTGTACCATTATTTTCATTTATTTACAAACTTTATATACATTTTTTGGTTTCATGATAATATTTTTAAGACAATACTAAACACTAAGACATTATTATTCTATACACATATTTTTTCTTTCAGTCCATTGTCATGACTTATATCTTCCATTATTATTTGACTTTTTTTATTTAATTAAAACGAATCATGCACCTATTGTTTTTAAAACCTTCATAAATTAAGTGTACAGGTTGCACAGCATTATTGACTTCATCAAAAACACTTTCCGACATATCATTAAACCGTATAGGCAGAAATGTCTCAAAGTTTTCACATACACAAAGTACACGATCACCATATGCTGTTTTCAATTTCCGAATCTTGATAATGCGGAATGGAATATGCGTTGGCAATTCGCTGAGCTTCTTTGTCTCTAAGCCACATGATTGTCCCACAGCATTCAAAACATTCATTGTAGTAGTCTATAAACAAAACAAAAGCATATCTATTACACTCTAAAACAGTTTTAATAATATTGTGCAATTAGGGATTTTGCACTATGCATGGCGAATAAATTATACTAGTCATGCAAGAAATGCCCTAACTGTAGCAGATACTACTTTTCTGCATATAGCACAAGTGTTAAGTTTTAATGCACATTTGACACAGGCTATCATGTGTCCACAGGGTAAAAATACAACACCTAGTTCATCTTGATAACAAATTTTACATAATTGTTGGTCACACTTTTGTATCTGTTCGTGAGACAAGTCTTTTCTTTCAGCCTTATGTATTTGCTCCGCGTGCTCTAACTCTAAAGGCACTTTTATGTCTTGTGCTGCAATCACTTTTTCTTTACGAATAGTGTTCACAAATTCCTGACCTTTAAGCAACACCATGTATTTACAGTTTGGTAACCAACGAGCATGTTGCACTAAAGGGTCATCAGTCATTTGCCAATCCTTTAAAGCAAATCCGCAATAAAAACATATTGTTTTATCCCTTTCACCAGTATAAAAAAATCCAGCTTCACTTAGCTGTTTGGTAAGGTGTTTTAATATTAATGGCCAAACATTTTTATAAGATTCGAAACGTTTTTCAACAGAGCTGTACTCTGGGTGTGCTAGTGCTTTAGTCTTGCAAACTCCCAATTTTTCAAAAGCACACGCCAATTCAACACTGTCTATGGCATATGGACCACATATATCGACACTACCGTTGACTGGTAATACATCATTATTATTATTTATTTGTGATTCAGCAACGTAAGTAGCAGCCAAAGGCCTTGTGGTTCGGTAAAATGAATGCACGGGAAGGTTACCCACTTGCTTTCCAAGCATGTAAGGACAGTGAGGAGACCATCGTAAATGGTCTCTAAAGGGATCATCCCCTTCTTCCCAGTGTGAAAGTTCAATACGACAAAACACACAGCGCACCACATCTTCTCGGTTCAAGTAAAAAAAACCGGCTTTTGCAAGTTCATGCGTCGACAAAAAGCCTACAGGCCAGGATTCAAATGTTAACCATCGATCATGTTCTGATTTTAAATTTATCCCACGTGGTAAACCAACTTGCTCACTTGTTGTATTTGGTACTAACGCCATGTGTTATAATAAAACTTTTTCTTATTGTAAGTTATTAACATTGCACAAGAGCACAGAGTACTTTAAAGCATAATGCATGCTTGTTCACTGTCTGTTCATTACGTTAATGGCACATGACGACACCTAAAAGCAAACAAAATAACCCATCACTCAATCAATCAATCAATCAATCAATACTTGTAAATAAAACGTTAACGTTAATTGGCATTAATATATCAAAACACCATTAAAAATAAACTGTATGTTGGCACTAACAGTAACTCATGTACTTATTTTCTTTTTTATAAAGCTACAGTCATTTACATTCCCCCACCCTCCCTTTAACCAATAAATAAACAAAAATGAATGTCATGTCATTTTGTTCACATTATCATGTTCAAACCTGTGAATATTCGTTGAGTCCATAGGGAACCACCCATAAATTAAATTTATTATTTTTATTTTTAGAAAATCCAACATGGCCTTGTACTTTTCCCAGTCAACAACAACAACATAGTCATTAATCAAGAAAGCAATCATTGTCCCAGTCATGTACAGGTAATGAATTTTTTTTGTCTACGAGTTTTCAGTAGTGGTAAAATGGAATAGCATTTTTAAGTTGGACTTACCTGAGTTTTAAACAGTTCACTCTTTGGCAGTGGTTTCGCTTTAGTGCGTTTCTGGTTTTTTTCAGCGACTGCTACGGCGGTAAGGCTATTCTTTCCAAGTTTCTAAAAAATAAATAAAATAAACCGCTATAAATACCTAAATTCAGGTTAATACATACATTTCATAAAATAAAACATAAAACAAAAAAAAATGAAACAAGTTAGTTTAAAAAAATCATCTCACCTTTACTTGCAGTGACTTGTTGCTTTTCCCTTCTAGTGGGCTCAAAAATGCAATGGTTTCTTCTCCCTCAGACATGTAAGGTATGCCGGTTATCTGCAAACAAATAAATAAATAAAATCATTAATTACCTAATCAATAAATAATTGCATGTATTTATATATAAATCAATAAATGTATAAATGAATAAATATATACCTACCTCACAACAAGAATAAGTATTTTCCACCAACACCAAAACTGTTAAACAAGGCCAAGTGTTTCACACAACGCTGTAGCGTGTTCAAAAGTAGTCACATAAGTGCGAGTGGAAATGTCAGCGACGTGTCTTTATATATCACATTGCATGTATAATCTTTTTTTTCCCACGCTTTGAACATTCTCTTATCGTGCACGTGGGCAGCTAACGTCCCAGGCGAACACCTGTGCCGAATCAAATTTCACCTGAACTTGCATTTTGTCACGTACGAAGCAAAACAGGATGTGACTTGTTAACAGTTATCATGCACGTGGACAGATAACGTCGAAAGTGAACACCTGCGGTAGATCAAATTTCACATGGACTTGCATTTTGTCACGTACGAAGCAAGACAGGATGTCACTGGTTTAGCGTGCCTGTGGTTTCACACATGTGTGCACGCCTTTCGCACTTCCCTGCCAGCACAATGGTCAGATTATTTCACCTTCAAGCGTCTTGGTCATTTTTTCCATTGCACCTGTTGTCAAGTCAGATCGGAGCCTTCCAATAAGCTCAAATGACCTTCACCTCCTGTAAGTTTGTTTTCTGTACTCGCTTCGATCAACATAGAACCAAGTTCTCATCACCGTTTACACGTTAAAGGTAAAAGGTGTGAAAAAACGTATCCTCGCTCTGTCATACACCGACCCGTCGAAATAGCGATTGATCTATTGAACACAGCCACCGTGGTCAGCGACAGGTTCGTTGAAACACACACACACCCAGCCGTATCGTCTCTCTCAACCGCCACGCTTCATGGACATTATAAACAGGTAACGGTAATGATTTTTTTTCAACATGTACGGCGTTAGGCCCTTTGTGAATTATTTTTTGGAAAAAAATATCTACCACATTTGAAAGGGGGCGTTAGCCCGAGTCCTAGGACACCTCGTACACGTCTCTAGCGTTATTATTCGTGACATATCGGCAAAAATCACAAAAAAAAAGTGTTTACCTCAAAATCGCGTTTCCAATTTTTTTTTTAAAATATAACGAGTGGTCCATAGCAAAGAGGACGTCAGCCCGAGTCCTTGGACCCGTCGTACACGCCTCTAGCATACTTGGTTCGCGAGATATAGCAAAAAGTCTAAAATCACGTTTTTACCCCAAAAAGACCGTGTTTCCAGCATTCTCAAAAACTTTAACCTATTACCAAAATACACAGGGTTTCGAGACAAGCCATTTGACACGTCATAGGACCAAATCCGACCATGCATTCGTGAAATATCGGAAAAAGTCTAAAATCACGGTTTTACCCCCAAAAAGCCTGTTTCCCTCATTCTCAAAACTTTAACCTATTAATAACATGTATAGGGCTTCGAGACAATCGATTTGACACGTCACACGTCCAAATCCGACCTTGCGTTTGAGAGATATCGACAAACTTCGTAGGAAAGTAGGCGACTATCTGGCTCTCTCCTCACCACCAAAACCCCTTCTTATCAATCATTTTTTTCAAAGAGCTCGCCCTCTTACAAAAATCCCAAGTGCGCATGCGTAAAAAACAAAAACAAAAATGTTCATCCATAGCGGCAGCCAGAAAAACGCATGCGCGATATGAGCAACCACGTTTAAGTTCATTTTAGCAGCGCACCTTATACATGTCGTATTTGAAATGAGACTTTCACTAAAAATTACAATTTCACCCCCTAGTAGGGGTAGGTTTTATTTAGGGGTTGAAATGAGTGGTCCATTGGAAAGAGGGCGTCAGCCCGAGTCCAACGACATCTCATTTGTCAAAATCGGACCATGGGTTCGAGAGATATCAGCAATGTTCCCAGGAAAGTAGGCTGTGAGTTAGAACTCCTAGTACTCCACTACTCAAGTTAATTTTGAGGCTCGAAATGAAGATAGGGCAGGATGAGTTTAAGGCTCGAAATGAATTACTGTTGGAGAAATTTTGTGCGAAAATAGAGGCGCGCCTGAATGCGTCAGAAGACAAAATTCATGAGCATACAAATTTGTATAGAGAAGTTGTTCAGGACATAGTGAATGGTTGCGATAAAATAAATATGGAAGCCGATAAGTTAGAAAATAGTCTCGATAAGTTAGGAAATAGTTCCGATGAATTAGGGGAAGGTATTCAGGACCTTAAAAAGCAGAAGCAGGCAGATGCCGAATAGACTGAGAAACAATTGGTAATACTTGGTCTACAGATAGATAGAAGCATAGAGCATAGGTGGGCAATGAGAGAGCGCAGCTCGTGGAGCCAACCGCATGAGCGTGAGCGGAGCCATGGAGCCGGGACCTGCTGACTGCTCGCTAATAGTTTGTGCTGGAACGACTATTTTTATAGATGGCAATATGCGCAGTCAAGGCGCAAACATAGGTTGGGTACAACATTGTACCGGATTGAGTATATTATGTGTACGGCTGTACTGATACGCAATACAATAGCACAGTTTTGTACAGTACGTTGTGCAGGTAACATGGCTAGTCAAAGCAATGTGGTAAAGCGGCGGTATAAGTTACACTTCAACCTTCAACTCCAGTTGGGAGTGTGATTACTTGTTCACCGACATCGAACAGGGCACAAGAATAAAGCCGTTGAGATACGCCGCTTGTAACGGCAAGCTGTGCAACCATCTACAAGCTACTTCGGTGAGAGCGCATACTCTGCTCTTTCTCCTGCCGGAGCGGGAGCACTGCTCAATGAGCCGAATTGTGCCCATCTCTGGCTTAGAGGATAGGTATGAGAAGAAATGGGATGATAAGCACGCGCAGCCAGAAGAAAATGTCCAGGAACAAGGACAAGAAATGGGAAATATCAAATCAGATATTGAGGATGTCCAGGAGCGTGAGAATTAGGACAAGTGAGAACCGAAGGAAAAGGTACCATGTCCTGAAATATGTTGTGACAAAGGGGGAATGATTAAACGACAGGATCACACAATGAAGATGGCAGAGCTTGCCAATAAAATAAAGGAGGAGCTTCGGAAACGAGTCGAGAGAGACCTAATTAGACCGCAGGGGATCTCAAAGTGGGGGAGCAGAGCGTGATAAAGGGGGGTGCCGGCTTTGATTGAAATATTTATATTTCATATTCTGTAACAAATATTACTATCCTCATATTCATTAACCTAGCATAGGCAGGTAGCTCCAAAGACCGTTCAAGAATTAAAAACTCGTACCTTTGCTGTCTTATTTCACAAGAACTGACCAGTAGATCCTGCCAGCAGGAATTCTGAGAAAAGGTGGCGAGTAACATTTCCCACACAGCTCCCTTTCACTCGCCACCCGCAGTAACATCTCCTTACCAAACAGTTAATGACAATAAGCCGCTTGACAATGTGACCGCCACTTCATTTCAAGAATGGATTCCAAGAATGGATTCCAAGAAAGGATTCAAAGAATGGATTATTTTATTTCTGCCGTTGCCGATTCGAATTCAGCTAGGCCTTTCCAGTCAGTTCAAAGACAGTGAGTGACCAGGTGAATTCTAGTGCGTGGTTAGCCAACTTTACAATAAACTGATACGAGCGACGCCATTACCCATGGATAAGTGGCTTATTATAAGTGGTAAAAAGAGACCCCATGAAAGTGATAGTGCTTGCCCTCCTTCGGAAAAGGAACAAGGTTCGAATTTAAACAAAGTCCATTGTTCTTCCGCGTCTAATTCTGCTCCCATCAGGATTATTAATTCTACACACAAAGTGAAAGTGCGTAAATATCAAGACGATTATCTGGCATAAGGCTTTACCAGCATTCTTTCGAATAATAATCAGGAACAACCTCAATGTGTTATTTGTTTGCAGATTCTAGCAAACGACAGTTTGATGCCTGTGGAACTTAAGAGACACTTGGAGACTAAACATCCAGACTGTGTAAGTAAACCTTTAGCATTTTTTAAGCGCCACGAGCAACAACTAAAAGGAAATGTTAGATTTCTAGAAGAGCACGCAACAGTTCTTAAGAAATCGCTAAGATCATTTTTCGAGTTATCCTATTTAATTGCAAAATCCAAATCACCACATATTATTGGTGAGAAATTACTTCTTCCTGCAGCCGTGAAAATGAACGCGATCATGCATGGAGAAAAGTTCGACGAGTGTTTGAAGTCGATACCGCCCTCAAATGATACAGTAACTCGTCGTATTGATGTACCGTAATAGCCTCTGACATAAAAAATCAATTGCTACCACGTCTTCATGATAGGCCAAAATTTGCCCTGCAACTTGATGACAGTACTGAAATCGTAAAGAGTGCCCAGCTCCATGTTTTTGTACGCTACTGTCATGAAAATGAATGCACGAGGATTTTCTATTTTGTAAAGTTCTGGAAGGGCGAACTATAAGCGAAGACATTTTTTCTCTTGTGAATTCCTTTTTTATTGACAACAATCTCTCATGGACAAATTGTGTTGGTATATGTACTGATGGGGCGTCGGCATTTACTGGAACTAAAAAGGGTTTCCGTTCAAGAGTGAGTGCTGTTACTAATTCTGAAAATTCACACATAGCATGATACAAAGGGAGGCATTGGCTTCAAAAGTACTACAACTGGAAGTCAATAAAGTGCTGAACGATGTAATTAGTGTTGTAAATTTTGTGAAACAGTCGGCTATTTTCCATTCTTTGCGAGGAGATGGGATCTGCACATGATTCGCTTCTATTGCACACGGAAGTACGTTGGTTGTCTCGTGGTCGAGTCCTTCGTCGCGTTGTGGAGTTGAAGAATGAACTTCGTATTTTCCTATTGGACAGCAGTCCTACACTCGCAACCCTGTTTCTGGATGAGAAATGGCTTCTTGGCTGACGTATTTGAAAAACTGAATGAACTTAACGTGTAACTTCAAGGACGAAATAGTAATATTTTCATTCTAAGCGACAAAGTGCTTGCTTTTAAGAGAAAGCTTGAACTTTGGAAAGCCCAGATGGACAAAGGTAACTGTGAGATGTTTCATTGTCTGAATGAATTTCTGGAAGAAAATGAGTTAGATATTTATCAAATTAGTGGAATTGTCGTAGAACACCTCAAAAACCTTCGTCAAAAATTCGAGGGTAGATTTCCACAACCTTCAACTGAGAATGGCTGGATTCGCAGTCCGCTTGAAACGAACGTAACAGCCCACCTGCCAACGGCAGAACAGGAGGAACTAATAGAACTCTCAAGTGACAGAATACTTCGAAATGAATTTAAGTCAAAGTCTCTTGAAATTTTTTAGGTGCAGATTCGGGATTAATATCCCATTTTATCAAGAAAAGCAGTGGACCTGTTATTACCCTTCGCTTCAACTTACTTGTGTGAGTGAACATTTTCCGCAATGGCATCCGTCAAGACGAAGCATCGGTCTTGGCTGCAGCTGGAAGGGGATCTGCGGGTTGCTGTTTCAAACATCCAACCAAGACTGGATTTACTTTCATCTCAAATTCAAACTCACACATCACACTAACTCCGTAATTGTCTGAGAATTACCAATTCTGATCCATGTACACTTTTATTCTCCTGTCGTACTTTTTCATGGGTGAAGAGTTTAACATAACATTTTTCAAATTCACAGTGAAATGTTGAACATTGTATATATTATTTCTATTGTCATTTATAAGTCACGAGCTTACAAATATGAAAAGCATGACTGAACACATGTGTCACAGCTAAAGAGCTAACTAGTGAAACAAACAAAATTTGCTCAATTCCAATAACTGCACGTGCAGTAGTTGTTTTTATTCTTATAAGCAAAAGTAATACATATGCATGACTTTTTTTTTACAAAACGTTGTTGTACTTTGATGTGCTCTGAGAATAATGAATTGTGTGTTATTATTATTATGATTATTATTATTATTATTATTATTATTATTAATGTAACTGGTAGATGAAATCCTTATTAGGCAGTAGCATACACAGTAGATCGTATGTGATCTCTTTTGTGGGAAGTAGCCTATGAGAAGTGCTAAGAAAGGAAATGAGAATAGGGAGGGGGCGGTAGACATTTCATGTTTCAGAAGGGGGGCTCACAGAAAAAGTTTGAGAACCCCTGAATTAGAGAAATGTTGGCTCAACGCGACATAGAAAGATCAGAAATGAATCAAAGAGGTACGGATAAGCCGAAACCGTTTGAAAGTTGGAAAACGCGAAAGAAGAAAGGAGAAGAAAAGGAAGAAGAAAAAAGAGATAATCTGAAACCGGTTGAAAGTTGGAAAAAGCGAAAGAAGAAAGGAGAAAAAAAGAAGAAAGAGATAATCTGACGCCAGTACGCAACTGGAAGAAGAGGAAAAAAAGAAGAAAAGAAAAAAGACCAAAGATCCAGAAGCCTGATGTGAGGCAACGGTATGACCAAAGGTCGGCCAGAAGAAGAGGAAAAGGAGAAAAGAAGAAAAGGAGATATATAACTGTACGGCTAGGGCCAAGGCATAACCGTGGGGTCAAAAGAATCGAACTACAGACACAGGTAGTCGAAAGAAATGAATGCACAAGGAGGGACACGGCACCCCCGTTCATAAAAAGAAAAAGAATGTGACAACTAACCCAGTGAGCCAGACCACTCGATGTATACTAGACAGTCTGATGACTGCTGGAGAACCCGGATGAGATAAATAACCTACTACAGGAGATGTCCAGTAGACAGGGCTAATATAAACCAGACATGGCAACTAAAGCAGGCTGAGTTGAGCCAGCTTGTATATAAACAAAAACAGAGAAACGAAGGAAGGCCTTGCGAATGAAACTAAATCACAAGAGAGAAGAATATACATGGGTGTCTAAGGGAAAATAAATTTCCTCAATTCTTAAGAAATTTATTTGATTGACAATAGGGGTTTTGTGCCCTTTGGAGGAGGCTCAAATGGACCCGAACTAAGGAACATGGATATTCTCAAAGAAATAAGGAATTAAAGAACTCAGAACCATACGGGTGGCAGGCAAGAAGTAAACCGAGATGCGAGGTCCTAATAGAAATACGGAATAAAAACAGGTCATTGGGAAAATTTAAATACAGCATTATTGGAGGATTCACCCATAAGCCAGATGATATTTCTACATGAGATGCAATAGAGGAGTATGACTAAACGATATGATTCAGAAGGAGATGTTATCAGTGCACGTGCGGGTGAGGTCACTCTAAGCGACTCATATCGCGCAAGAGCCAGGTACTTTTTACGATGACAGACAGCGCGCATATGAAAGCTCTTAAAGCTTACACAGCAATCCTCTCGTGATATTATCGAGAGGCTCGGCTTGAAATGTTATGAAATAACCTGGATTCCAAGTTTGAAGAAAAATTAATAATGTTGGAATACACCACCGTCATGGATAATTAGAAAGAGGATTTTTAAGAATATAAAACCTTATATCAATTGAACAGTCAAGAAGTGATGAATAAGCATCACGTCATGGATCATGGGCGTAGTAATTCCGTGCAGAATTATTAGTGATGATGACCGCCCGCGCTAAATACATACACTTTGGAAACTTTTGAAGGGAAATTGAACGATCGATTTCAGGATTAAGATGGATTTTTGATGCCTAGGAACTCTGGAGGTTACAGGAGTAATTTTCCTACTCGCTACGAGTATTACTTCAAAAGTTAGGTTCCAAGAAGTCAAGACGGACTACATTTTTATCAAATTGGATAAATAGGCCGTGAACCAGAGCATCAGCATTCAGTTTTTCACGAACCCCAGGAGAGGGTCGTGCTGTTTCATCAATCATTCAGTCTTATCGAGCCCTAGGAGAGGGTCGTGCTGTCTCATCAGTTATTCAGTCTACAAGTGGGTCCCGAGAGACCACGTTACGACGATAGTTACGTGTTCTAAGCCCGAAGGGGCCAAGTTATAAACAGCTCAGTTTTAGCGAACCCTAGCAGCGGTTTATGCTGGATCAAGTCGAGTATCATCCCGCTATAACACTACACGTCAAGTGGGACCCGACAAGGGCCAAAGCCAGAGCAGAAGTAACCAGTATTTCGTGAACCTAGGAGGGTTACGTTGGTTCGACAGCACGCCGAAGATCCGAGTGGGGTCATAACGCAAGTACGATAGTCAAAACTTTGCCCGTGCTTGGGTAAGTTTATATCAGGCGTCGGTACAAAAGGAACATTAGCAGAAGTGATAGTTACAGTTCTCAAGAAGAAGTGATAGTTCGAAGTCACATTAGACCTTCAGAACATAAAACAATACTATCCTAGTGAGGATTACGAATTATAAACAGTTATTCGTGGGAAAAGTGTGAGAACCACACATTGCGAAAGTGCTAGTTCTAAGGAACTTGTTAATTATAGAACCAGGAGAAGAGTACGCTATTGCACAAAGGGAATTAGTATCGCGCCGACAGAGTGAGTTCCGCGCAAATCGAACCAAGTACAGAAACTTTGAGGATAGAACTTTCCGAGGCGAATAGGAAACCGACGGAGGTAGGAGCTCAGAGACTTTCATTCGTTTAAGTAGATGTCCATGACAGGGTGTAGCGATTCGTTAAAACGTGCATTTCTTGGACGGGACGAAGGGATAAATTGTCAAAAACGTGTGAATAGGAAGTCCTATAACCACGTGTTCGAGAAAGTGGAAAGGAGCATTATTGTATGCTCGAGTGATTTCATTTTGTAAATAATTTTATTGTGTCTTAAAGTGTTAATAAATAAGTGTAAAAATCGTAATTTGTTGAGTAAAAGCACCTTAAGAAAGGGAAGCTAATTGAAATGAAAATGTTTGTTCAAAGTGAAAATTGTAAAGTGAAGATGTATGTGACAAGTGTAGAAGTATGTTACTTGGGTAATATGAGAGGTTAATCTACCATAATGGTGGACCAAAGGTTCCGAAATCATTGGAGAAGACCACCGAACATGTGAGTACTTACTAATTTTCTTTATGAGTTGATGGACAGTCGTGCATTCTGAATAATTATGTGTCAGCATAATGCGGGGAAATAATGAATATATGTAATATGTTTGTGTGTATAACAGTGATGTGAATATAGCCTTAGCAGGAAAATTGAATTGGATTTGTATAAGAATGAAAACGACCCATAGAGTGTTGGAAGGGTAGGAGTATTGTTCATCATCATCATCATCATCCTTATTTCCCCTTTTCCAGCTGACACTGGGTGGGGGCAAATATGGTTCCTCTCCTCTTTGTTCTGTCGTTCCACCATTCCTCTTCCGACACGGTGTTCCAATCGAGGTTCCGTTTACTAATGCTATTCTTCACCGAGTCCATCCAACGCATTCTTGGTCTTCCTCGTCCTACCTTCCCTGTCATCCGTCGTTCCAGTGCTCGTCCTTGTAGCCTTACTTCATTCATCCGTTTGACATGTCCAAACCATCTCAATCTGTTTTGCTCCAGTTTGTCATTTAGTTTCTGTACTCCCAGTTCTTTCCGTATATCTTCATTTCTCACTCTGTCTCTCCTCGTTTTCTGGACCATACTAAACTTCTCAGGAATCTCATCTCAGCTGCCTGTACTCTGCTCTCATCCCTTCTAGTCATTGTCCAAGTTTCTGCTGCATATGTCATTATAGGAACATAATATACTTGGTACATAAATTCTTTAGCCTTATTTGGTATATCCTTGTTCCATACTAGTCCCCGTACATGTAGGTAGAAAGCACTCCCGAGTTGTATTCTTCTGCTAATTTCCAAATCTAGTCTTCCATCTTCAGTCAGTTCACTTCCCAATTATTTGAAGCGTATCACCACTTCCAATTCCTTTTCTCCTACTTTGATTACTCCTTTTCCTTCTTTCTTACCTCTACTACCACTGTTTTACTCCTCTCCACATTTATCTTCAATCACCATCGCTGAATCTTTTCATTTATTACGTCTAACTGTTCTTGTACCTCCATCTCATCTTCGCCCCAGATCACAACATCGTCTGCAAACAACATTACCCTGATCTTTGCCCTAATGTAGTCTTTCATTGCTGCCTTCATGATGTCATCCATCACCATTAAGAACAATAATGATGACAAAACACTTCCTTGCTTTAGTCCAGTGTCAATTTTAAACCATTCCGATGCCCCGACTCTAGTCTTCACACTACTGTAGCAATCCATGCACATTCTTTTTATCATGTCTATCAGTTACTTGCCTATCCCCCTATTTGTTAAGCTTTCCCAAACTTTTGTTCTAGGGATACTATTATAGGCCTTTTCTTGATCAATAATAATCATTGCCATATCCTTCCCATATTCCCAACTCATTTCAATGTTCTGTCTCAGAATGAAAATGGGTTCCACGGTTGAACTGCCCCCTCTAAATCCAAACTGCTCCTCCTCTATTTGGTTTTCCACCTTTACTCTAATTCTTTTTTCTAGGATTCTTTCCATTACTTTGGCAACATGCGAGATGATGGTGATTCCTCGGTAGTTACCACACACCTTCCTGTCTCCTTTCTTGAATATTGGCAATATTATTCCCTTTTTCCAGCCATCAGGAACCTTCTTCTCTCTCCATACACTCCTGAGAAGACTGTATGTCCACTGCAGTCCCACTGGACCTGCCGCCTTGATCATTTCTATTGCCACTTCGTCGACTTCCACAGCTTTCCCCATCTTCATTTTCCTAACTGCCCATTCCACTTCTGCCATAGTAATGTCTGGTGCTACTTCTATTTTTTCCACCACCGTCTTGGCTGTTTGCGTAACTTCTCCGCATGTCTGGCGTCTCACATTCAACAGCTCGCTGAATTATTCTTTCCATCTGTCCGTTATCTCTTCGGGTTTTGCCAATATTCCAACTTCTTTGTTTTTCATGAACCCAGTGTTCAACTTTTCATTTCTTCTACTTCTTATAATTCCAAACAGCAATTTCTTGCCACAATTTAAATCCTTTTAAATATATTTTACTCTATTACCCCCCGAGCACTGGGTTGCCTCTTCCGCCAACTTTGTTGTACCGAAGGACTCCTTCACCACCGCAGATGCCGTTGAGGTCTTCACTCATACCCTGAGCTTTGCCCTCCATATTTATAACCCCTGGAGGGGAAGTGTCCCACTTACCTGTTACTACTGTCCTCAATAATATCGCTTTATAACACTACACTCCGTCATGTTGCATCACATTGTAACACCGTTACTACTGTACTTCCTTATCTTGTACCATATTGTGTCACCTCACTGTTCATACTGTAAGTTATACCACTACACTTTCTTATGGTGTACCATATTGTGGCACCACACTGTTCACACTGTTGGTTATACCACTACACTTCCTTATGTTACACTATATTGTGGCACCACACTGTTCATACTGTAGATTACCACTACACTTTTAAGAATGAATAATGGCCATTTATTAATAATGATAGGCCAACATAAAGTCAGTTGTTTGAAGAAGTGCTGGGAGGAAGTTAACAGGCTTTCAACGGAAGGCTTTAAGAGAAATATAGTTTGATGCCGTTGATTTAGCGAGGATGTAAAGTAGACTCGAGTGATTTTACAAAGTATAAATAAGGAAGTAATCATTCTTGGGTGTAGTTGCCGCGGTAGTCTTATGACGAGTCGAATCATCGGTCTTATTGGACAATTGGGGAGCATATTGGATGTTATTCGCACGGAGGTCAGCATACGTTCCGCTCCGGTTGCAAGAATTATAGAGGCCTGTGAATTTTTTCCTCTCTAAATATTTGGATCTTTGAAAATCCCAGTGTGAGAGGTTTTGGACCCTTGGGATTGATTTTACGCTAAGCCGCTGGTTGCTTAGAGGTTGTTGTTGTAGCCCCCGTAAATAAAGATCGCTTAACACTCTGGGCAATGAGGATACTCATGAATTGATTAACTTACCTGTAGGTATTGAATGATTGCTATTGAGCAAAAGTATAAATAATTACAGTAGGATATTGCAAATGTATTAAAACCCTCCTGAATGGGGAGACCTGTAACTTGCGGAGTCCAGCTGGTAAGAAAAGGAAGATACTAATAGTTAACGCTCTTGAAAGCGAGACTGAGTCATAAATCTTATGTGTCGAGCACGCCACTTGAGAAAGGGTCACCCGCCGCCAGTGGCTTGTTGAAGCCTATCGGAAATTGAAATACAGATGTTCTAAAGTTTGGTTTGGCATTATCAATGAGAAGATGGATAACACAATCCATCAGTACGCGTTATAAATGTTATTTCCAGCTATAAATATTCATTATAAGCAAATTTTGAGAATGTTGCATCCTAATATAACTATAAATTTCCCAAGCGTGACACATGAATTACAGAGAGTTCCTTTAATAATGCATAGAGAGGTGTCAGGGAGACACAAACCTCATTGATTGATTCAGTATTGTTTATAATTAAAGGGATGCACGGTGACCCACAAATATATAGTACTTAACATATATTGTGGGGGAAAGAATGAACATTGGAATATTGGATATCTCGGAATTTATGCATGTGAACTATTCCAAAATTGACACATTTATATATAATAACATTCCAGATTATTTTTCAGAAATCCAAACATGCCAGTGTTGCCAAAATAATTCTAAGTCTGCCGATAAGTCCAATTTCTCAATGTATGTAACTTCTATAGTATCGATTGGATTTCAACCAAATTTCGTATGTACTATGTGTACTACAACTGATATGACTGTGCGTATTCTAATGAGCCACCAGGGCAGCCAACTGTTAATGCATGCTCTATCTATGTTTTAATCCTAATATCAATATATCAGAAAATATGCAAGGCAACAGCTCTAAACTTTGCACACATATATTACCTGACATTCTAATTTAGTATTGTGTAAATTATATTCATCAGCGCTGCCAACACGATTCTAAACCTGCTGATAAGGCCAGCTTTTAAATGCATGTAACTTCTATACTAACAGATGGATTTCAATCAAATTTCGTATGTATTTTGTGTACCATAACAGTAATAACTACACGTATTCGTAAGAACCAGCAGGGCTGCCAACTGTTAATAAATGCTCTCTCGATTTGTTTTATCCTAATAACAATATATCAGAAAATATGCAGGCCATCTGCTCTAAACCTTGCACACGTATAATACCGGACATTCTAGATCAATTTTGAGTAACTAATATATCTCAGACAGGGAGGTAAAGAGGAGTGTGCGGAAGGATCATAAGAGGTGGATTGATGAGCAGGCGGTGAAAGCAGAAGAAGCGGCAAGAAGGGGGGCGTTAAGGAGCTCTATGGCATCACAAAGGTGCTTTCGAAGAAAGGTTTTAATAAAACTAGGCCTGTGAAGAGCAAGACGGGCGAGATCCTCATGACGTGTGAACAGCAGCTGACTAGATGGAGATTACACTTTGCGGAGGTCCTTAATAGAAATAGAGGACCAGAAAGTAAGCAGCGAAGAGAAGATGGAGAGGAAGCAGAAAGTGACCCAAGACTTGACTCCCCAACTCGGGGCGAAATACGGACAGCGTTGAAGCAGATGAAGTGCGGGAAGGCACCAGGTCTGGATAATATCCTACCGGAAGTACTGAAAGAAGACCTGGATATTACGATCGATCTGCTGCACTCGCTGTTGGAGAAGTTCTGGAAGGAGGAGAAAATACCAACCGACTGGAAGAAGGGGTTGACAGTCAAGTTGCCGAAGAAAGGGGACACCACAAACTGTAACAACTTGAGAGGTATCATCTTGCTGTCCATTCCAAGCAAAGTGCTGGCGAGAGTCATCCTGAATCGTATAAAAGACTGCGTAGAAAAAAGGCTTCGGAAGGAACAGGCTGGATATCGACAACATCGCAGCTGTGTGGATCTCATCAACACCCTCCGAATCATCCTGGAGCAGAGTGTGGAGTGGCGGAATACCCTTTACCTCACATTTGTTGACTTCGAGAAAGCCTTCGACTCCGTAAATCAAAGAATCACGTGGAAGACCCTCGAGGAATATAAAATTCCAACAAAGATCATCAGAATCATGGAAGAGATATACGAAGGGTATGAGTGCCAGGTTCTTCACGAAGGCAAATTAACAGAAAAGAAAAAGGTCAGTTCTGGAGTGAGACAGGGGTGTGTCATTTCCCCCACTCTGTTCCTGTTGGTCCTGGATAGTGTGATGAAGAAGGTAATGGGAGGACGGAAGAGGGGTATTCAATGGTGTATAAATGACAGGCTTGAAGATCTGGATTTCGCAGACGACATTTGTCTTATGGAACATCGGTACCGAGACATAGGAGATAAGCTGGGGAGGTTGCAGAGAGAAGCAGAACATGCAGGACTGATGATCAACACTAACAAGACCAAAGAGATGAGGATAAATTCTGACGTCACGACTATCTTGACAGTCAACGGAAAGGAAATTGAGCGAGTTGAGTCCTTCCTCTACATTTTAAATATAGTCACAAATGATGGGGGAGCAGAGGAAGATGTTCGAAGCCGTACCAGGAAGGCAAATGGTGCCTTTGTCCAGCTCTACCCCATCTGGAGAAATAGAAACATTTCCGCCTTTTCAATAGCAACGTAAAGTCGATTCTTCTGTACGGATGTGAAACATGGAAAGTCACAAAACCGATCAACAACCAGCTACAGGTGTTCATTAACAGATTTTTGCGTCGCATCATGAATGTGAGGTGGCCGGACATAATCTCAAATGGAGATCTTTGGACCCTCACCAATCAACAACCAATTAGCATCCAGATCAAGGAGAGGAAATGGTGCTGGGTTGGTCATACAATAAGGAAGCCGGACGGAGCTGCTGAGAGGGCGGCGCTAGACTGGAATCCTCAAGGCGCCAGGAAGCGAAGTCGACCTAAGAAGACCTGGAAGAGGACGATCGAAAATGAAATTGCAGAGGTGTACAAGAACTGGTGTCAAGTGAAGAGAATGGCCAGGAACCGTACTGCGTGGAGAAATTTCGCCAAGGCCCTATGCTCCGGAAGGAGCGGAAGGAATTAAGTAAGTAATAATCTCAGTGCTGCCAACATGATTCTAAGCTTTGTGATCGTTTCAATTTTTAATTACATGTAACTTCTATACTAACAAATGGATTTCATCCAAACTTGGCACTATAATAGATTGTAATATTTTAGATTAATTCAGAGCATCACATACATGACAAAGTACTGCACCCGGAATTTGAATTATTTCTGACAAAAATGTCGATATTTTCCGATTCCCATGATAAAATTTCACATTGAGAAAGTGTCGCAGGAACTTGGCAGAAACTAGTTTGGTTAGTGAGTTCAGGTAAAGGAGAGGCTTGATCACGTGATTTGAGAAGCTAGGGAATGCGTGACAAGGTTAAAAGTCACATAGCATTATTTTTTTGCTGCGGATTGAAGCCAATGAAAAATCCACAGCCTGCTTCCAGTCTCCGACCGGGTCAGGAATGGAATGAATGAAGCCCCCATCTAGCGGCGAGGATATGGACTGTGCCGGCTGCCGAGGCCTGACGCACTCCTCTGGGGCAATGATTAAATGAATGACAGATGAGAAGAAATGATAGTGGAGAGTGTTGCTGGAATGAAATTTTGACAGAGAAAACCGGAGTACCCGGAGAAAAACCTGCCTGTCTCCGTTTTGTCCAGCACAGATCTCACATGGAGTGACCGGCATTTGAACCACGGACCCAGCGGTGAGAGGCCGGCGTGCTGCCGCCTAAGCCAAGGAGGCTTATTGAAGCCAATAATTGATATAAATTATATAATTGGATATAAGCAGACAGCCAATGAGAAGAGGTCAAATGGAATGAGGGATTGTCATTACCTCTTTAATATATTTAATTATTCCATTTAAGCCCATAGAAAGACATTTTATTGTTTGAAATTCTGCAGAAAATTATGAGAAGATATTATCAGTACTTTGAAAATCGCTGGAAGTACGCAGTACACTGTAACTTGTATATTTTCAGGTACGCGCGCATATTTACGCAGGAGCAAAAATAACGCCTGAGAAAGTTATACTCCGAGAGTGGGAGCTTAGAATAGATGTTGTTATGTCTTGAACGTTCGACGAAGGCAGTCGTGAGTCCGGTAGAGTTCGATCCCAGGAATTGAAGCCGAGTGTGGAGTTAGACCACCGGCGAACGCAGTGCCGATTCGGGCAAGATTAATGTACGGCCTTGCTTGTCCATTCTAGTGCAAGTTCATTTGAGTTGAGCCGATACACAATTTAACGTTTTGTGAACTATTCTACGAGATTTTTATAGTACAAGTGATTTCAGAATATACTATTGAGTATCCACGAACATTTAAAGAAACATTTACGTCGCAGATTCTGAAATTAAGGCGAATTACATACAGTTTATTTCTACTGTATAGAAAAGCAACGCATTTAGTGAAGACGAACATTTTAGTTCAGCTAGATAGCAGTGAACGCTATTATATACCACAAGGCAATGTGAGTAAGCTAACAATCTAGTGTGTTGTATGAATATTGAAGCATATAACTACTTGAACGATATTATGACTGCTAATATGAAGAATGAAGAAATATTACATTACGTCTTAGAGATGACTAATATTATGGAGTAGAGAATTATGCGATTGGGATATGTTACAGCAGAGCTATGAGTTGACAACATGGAGCAACGATAGCTAACTACAGAACTATATACATCATGTATGTCTACGATGTCAAGTACACATGTAACATTATGTACTACTCCATCATGTACATTATTGTATAACCATGTACAACTACTTCCTGACTACGAGCAATTACTTCAATTCATTGAACAACTACATGAACATTTCTAACTACGATTGTGATTCGATCTACAATTTACAAATTTATTTGTAACAATGGAATTAAATCGACAATATTGCTCAAATATGATATGGAAGTTCGAATGGAGACGACGATTGAGGATTCATCACTTGAAGAATGAAAATGATAGGGCTATCCCATCAAAAGCTTGAAACTTGGAATCCATGAACGAGAGAAGGACGCAGTTCGAGGCCCAAACGATGTTTGGTGTTTACCGGGGAGGAACCTCGTCCTACCCGAGGTCGCTGTTTCATTGGGGGCAGATATGGTTTCAACATTGTCTTCTTGGGAACGTGAAACATCTAGGTATTTTCCTAATACCTGATATGAAATTCAAGGGTCTTCAACAAAGGAGAAGTGACCAGAATTAATTATTTATTTAGAGTATATTGATGGCATTTGAGCAACATATTTCTCCATATTTTATGAAGTATTTTCACTTCGACATTTAATAATTTTATGCTTCATTATCATGTGAGATGATTGTCTTTCTTCATCTGTACATGAAATTTTAACGATTCAGTTTCTGAATTGACATGATTTAAATTATTTGGGAATTTAATTTCGTCATTGAAGATTTTAATAAATTAGTTTTCGACGTTTTCTGTTTTATGGAACAGAATTTCAGACATTTTTGTCCAGGATGTCTATTAAATTCATTTTGGTTAAAATGAATTGGGCATTTTATTGTAAGAAGAATTTATTAGTAGGGGAAGAAAACTACGTGAGATATATTGTTAAATATCATAAATGTTATAAACATTCGTCGATCTGGCAAGTAATATTCGTCATGATTATGCTACGAATTCATGTACTCAAGGACATACCTAAAATGGAACTCTCATACCACTAAACTTGCCAAGAAACTAAGCTCAAGTTGTTATGCATTAAGAGTATTAAGACAATCGACTAGCTGGAGAACTGTTCTTAGTACTTATTTTGCTTATTGCTATTCGCTTATGAAATATGGAATCATATTTTGGGGAAATTCACCTGCTGCTCACCAAATCTTTATTATCCAGAAAAGAATAATTAGAACAATGAAAGGAACTACTAGATTGCATACATGTAAGCCTCTGTTTAAACAACTGAAAATTTTACCTTTGCCATGTATTTACATCTTTGAACTTCTATTATTTGTCAAACAAAGCTTAGGAAACGAGGATATCTTTGAGATGAATTCAAATATACATAACTACCAGACCAGACAAAAGAACAATCTTCATGTACATGCTGCAAATACAACACTATGTAAAAATGGTGTATTCCATGCAGCTATAACGCTGTATAATAATTTGCCAAATAATATTAAAAGTACAGCAAATTACATAAAGTTCAAAATAAAAACTAAAGAGTTCTTGCTGGAGCACTGCTTCTACTCAGTTAAAGAGTTTTTAGAATATCAATAGTTATGTTTATGTATTCATAGGACTAAATGATGTAAGGTTATCCTTGTGTAGGCCTATATTATTATTGTGATTGTAAATTAGTATTAGTATAATTTGTGAATTGACGTGTCCTATATCATTGTACAATGTACATTATATGATTGAATGGATGAATAAAAAATACAATACAATACAATATTAGAATGGAAGTACATTCAGGATTTGACAAACCATTTATTTTGAGAGAAAGCATTGAACTTTCTGTAAATGAAACTTTTATTGAGATACATCTTCTTAGAGGATATCTTCATCCGACAGCAGGGAAGTTAGAGATACTCTATTCCAGTCGTGATTGATTTTTATTGGACACTGAAATAACATTTGTCGTTATTTATACACAATTTGTGATGTTACGTTATATTGTGAACGTAATCTTACAACACTGTACCTTGAAGATTAGTTCGGTATGATGAGACGTATTAATGTATTTTTATTTCATGTTTAGTAACAAAGGATTGATGACAGAGTAACTATACAAAGTAAACCTACGGAGGTCTTTCATAAGCAACTTTTATTATCGTTTCAAGAACGAAAGTAACGTAATAACAACAGATATTTTCTGTTAACACTGTAAGCAGTTGTATGAGACAACGGAAATGTAGAGGTAAAGTTTGAATAATGCAAGTACTACGAGAAAATTGTTAGGAACAATTGTAATAAAGTGATAAAAGTTTGCTTAATGAGTATACGATGAAGGTTATTGCCGTATAGAGATGTACAGGAGCCTGCGAGGATATATATAATGAAATACGAGGGTGTTTTCCGTATTAAGAAGTTATTGCATTGTAGTACTGTTGTGAGGAAACTTGGAACATTGTTATTTTGGAGTAGGAATTAATGATAACTCTGATGAATAAGTATATCAGCGATATAGAGGGGGAGATATTAGGGAGTAGGCGGAAATGTATTTGGGAAATGAAATTAACCTTTGACTACTAAATAATTATTAACATTTTATTAAACCTGTAGTTGAGTAATAATCATATGCAATTATCTTAACTGATTGGTCATATTAAACTGATAATGACATTGAAACCCTAATACAGACTAAATAACATAGTATTCTTAAATAAAGTAGGAGGAGATGACATTAATATTTGTTGAATACTAACAATAACGAGTCAGGTACACTATTAAACAATGCAGATTGAAGTGATAGACCGTTGTAAATAGTGTATATAATTATTTAATAATTATTTAATTACAGTGTTTTTGTTTGACGATAATAATAATAATTTTGACGTGTGATGAATGTATAGAGGTTTGGGAACGAATGTTTTTGTTATGAGAGCGCGAGTTTGTGAATGAGGAAGTGAATGACTGAGGCTTAGCCATTTGTAAATGACGTAATTACTGCAAGGGAGTGAATTGTATTTAACGAGTGTATTTTGTCATGAAACTACAGAAATATGAAGGCTTTTATGAAGTTTAAAGGAATGAGAATTGCTACTGTCAGTGTGAAAGAAATGTATCATTTTTCCGTGTTAAAAGAACGGGCATTTGTAACAGGTGCTAAACGAGTAACAGCCGGTTATATAATGGGCAAACTTATATAATAGGAATGTACAGGTGTTTATGCAGCGAGGGGAGACCTGAATGAGAGTGTCATAATATAGACATAGCTTGCAGCTGTGAATCTCGACACGCGTAAATATTTTAAATGTTTTGAAAGAATGTCAGATTCATTGGAATCTTTGTTATTTTTTTAATGATCAATAAATTACTGATGCAAGAGAAATTGTTACCAATACATGTAGAATGTCGTGTGGTCTTTATTTTCGTGAATGGATGAGGGATGCAAGTGTTATTATTTTATTATATGAATTTTTATTTATTTATATTTAGGGATTTTTGTTAATATATTTATTTCGTTTTTTTTCTACGTCTTGTGTTGCGTTACTTATTTTAATTATAGAGGAGATGGTGTTTTGGAGGCCTGGATCAGGTAAGGTACCCCCTCTAACCTAATACGACCCGAGAATATAGCAATGTTCTTACTGTACCAAGAGTTTAGTGCTTTTCAGTCGGTCAACACGAATGTACCCAAAAGAGATGGGTTATGCCCTAATCCTGAAATAAATTACATGAGATTAATAAAACACTAGGATGACCAGTTTCGATCGTCAAGCGATCATCATCAGATCCAATACACTTAGGCTATAAAATCTATGTTTGAAATACAGGTGAAAATATTTACAATATGTACAATTATTTAGTTGCAGTATTGGTACTGCAACTGTCAGTGTATGCTAAATGCAGTATATATGTTAGGTGAAATGCTAAATGGTGATGGCTATCCGGAGATTGTACTTTAGAGAGATTATATGGTTGTAAACTATGGTTAAACTATACAATTTTAGGCTAACTACTTATCTGATTGTCTTCCGTACTACAGCTATTCGCAGTTTCCGTGCTCACTTGAACTCGCTGTGCGGCCGACTGCGGTGGTTATCTTAACGACTGGTTTTTTCCTGCCTTCCCCCCCTGTCCCTACGTGCTGTGGGGAGTGATCGCGATGTGTTTATGTGAGGTGTTGCCAACCTAGATAAGATGTATGTTATTGAATGAGGTGGATCTACAACTATTAAAGACCGTGGATTAGTCCTCGCCACGCGTGGAGCATAACCCATTCGAACTAAGCGTTGACGGTCTTATGAGGACGTCCCGGCACCTTTAATACTGCCTCTAATATGGGCCTTGGTTTATTGCAGAAGAAAAAGTACATCGTACACCTGATCCAGATAACATTTACCTATTAAAAACCCCCTAATTTCCCCCCTTTTTTTTTTTATCTAGCTTGGCTGTGTCGCTAAATTGAGTTTTGTTTCCGACAGGGTGTGTTTTTTAGTAGCGTGAAGAGGGGTGAGCTCTCCATGAACGTGTGTTCATTTAGATTGTTGGGATTGTTTCGTTTGGCTAGGTGTATCTCGATTGCTTCCTTTATGTCAAGAGCTCTGCCTTTCGATTCGTGATGGATTATTTTAAGGTCCGACTCTATGTTGGTAAAGCTATGCCCTGCGTCACACATATGTTCGCACACGGCTGAATGTGTTCCGTATCTTATCGCATTTCTATGTTCATTATAACGTGTGTCTACTCGCCTTCCACTCTGCCCGATGTAATTAGCTTGACAATCGGTGTCTTGGCACGTTATAGAATATACCCCTGACCTTGAATACGGGTCACGTTTATTTAGATTACTATTTAGGAGGTGCCTAGCGGTTGTGTTTTTCGTTGTGAAAGCTATCTTTATGCCTTGCTTTTTGAATAGGTTAGTGATTTTATATGTATTCGCATTCACATAGTTGAAACGCGCAAATTTTTTCTCATTACTGTCCGGTTTGGGAATCGTTTTATCTTTATTTTTATGTTTGGCTATAATTTGATTTATTTTGCTTGGCGAGAAGTTGTTTTCCCTTGCTATTTGCATAATAGTTCTTATTTCCTTATTATAGTTGTCTTTTGACATGGGTATGTTTAAAGCCCTGTGCACCATTGAATTGAAACCCGCTAGTTTGTGCGTACTGGGGTGATTAGACTGATTGTCGATTGCATGCGAGGTTTGTGTTGCTTTCCGGAATATGGAATATGAAAGGTCGTTGTCTTTACGTTCAATAGTTATATCGAGATAATTTATTTTCCGGTCTATTTCGGATTCCTTAGTGAATTTGATAGAATGGTGAAGGCTATTAATGGATTGGAGAATTGTTTCTTCGCTAGTTAGTTCAGTATCGTAGATGCAAATTACATCATCTACGTATCTTTTCCATATTACTATTCCCTTTGTTGAAGTCTTTTCTAAGAACGCATTTTCTAGTGCATTGATGAAGATGTCAGCGATTAACCCACTTAGTGGCGATCCCATTGCTAGGCCTTCTCTCTGTGTGTATATTTTATTGTCGAATTGAAACACGTTTTGGGTGAGAACGACCCTCAGTAATCTCACAATCTCTTCAATTTCTTTTGCCGAATTGTTGGATTTTAAGTTGTTTTCGATAGTGTTGATTGCTTCAATAATCGGAATATTGGTGTACATGTTAGTTACGTCGAAGGATACTAGCCTGAAGCTAGGTTTCATTTGTAGGGTGTTCAATGCTGTTACTAGTTCTGTTGTGTTCTTTACAGAGTTGTTTTTGTCGTTGGAAAGACGGCATTTTAAGATTTTTAGTAACTCTTTGCTGATTTTGTAATTAGGGGCATTCCTACAATTGACTATTGGTCTCATTGGGCATTCCTTTTTGTGTATTTTTGGTTGTCCCCTCAATGACGGTATTTTCGGGTTCATGTTTATTAGTTTTGATTTTTCGGCTTTGGTCAGTATGTATTCTGTTTCTTTTAGCGCACTTTTTATTTGTTTTTGGAATTTGTTGGTGGGGTCTTTTGTTAATTCCTTGATTTCGTTGTTGTTTAGGAATTCGACTGTTTTTTCAATGTATTCTGTTTTGTTCAAAATTACTGTAGTGTTTCCCTTATCTGCTTTTGTGATGATTAAGTCATGTTCTTTTATTTTTTGTTTCAACGACTTTATTTCTTTGATTTGTTTGTTGTTTTGAATGTTATTGCTATCGCCCTCTCGTTTGAGGATTTTTTTGGCTTCGTTGGTGGCGAGATTTTTGGTTAATTCCCTGTCTTCTGCTGGGAGCTTGTGACTGGCTATCTCAATATCTGTGATTAACTGTTTTATATTGTGGTTCGTGTGTGCGTCTGTGCAGTTGTATTTCAAACCTTTGTCTAACATATTCATTTCACCTTGAGAAAAGGTTACGTTCGTTCTGTTGTTTACTCTGCTGTGGAAATTGAATTCATTGTTAT
Organism: Meconema thalassinum; assembly: GCA_946902985.2. Taxonomy (NCBI): domain Eukaryota; kingdom Metazoa; phylum Arthropoda; class Insecta; order Orthoptera; family Tettigoniidae; genus Meconema; species Meconema thalassinum. The sequence goes on from OX336389.2 coordinate 1,343,461,800, forward strand.
TCGTGTGTTGTTCGTTAGATTGATGGTTCTGTGTTTCTCCTAGTTTTCTTAATTTATTTTCTAGCGTTTCATGCTTCCTCGTTGCTCTGATTTTGATGGTGTCATGTAGGTGTTCGGTGAAGCTGTCCCATTGGGCTGCGTGCCAGAAATTACTTAGTTGCAATTGAATGTCGTATAATTGTTGGTTAATTTTTTGCTTTCTTATGTATGCAAATCTTAATTCGTTTTTTATCCAAAGCGCTTTGGCTTGTTTAGTTGAAATGATCGAGGCTGGTGTGTTCGGTACGGTTTTAATTGGTACGTATTTAGGGGTGAGGTTTAGTTCTATACATTTTTTGTTGAACCAAATTGACTTGTCTAAATTCATGAGTTTAAGCCTGAGTGATTTGAATTTCTTGGCTTCACGATTTGCCTGACTAGCCGTGAACATTGTGGTGTTTGAAGCCATATTTTCAGTGTTGCCTTAGTAAACAAGAGTTTAGTGCTTTTCAGTCGGTCAACACGAATGTACCCAAAAGAGATGGGTTATGCCCTAATCCTGAAATAAATTACATGAGATTAATAAAACACTAGGATGACCAGTTTCGATCGTCAAGCGATCATCATCAGATCCAATACACTTAGGCTATAAAATCTATGTTTGAAATACAGGTGAAAATATTTACAATATGTACAATTATTTAGTTGCAGTATTGGTACTGCAACTGTCAGTGTATGCTAAATGCAGTATATATGTTAGGTGAAATGCTAAATGGTGATGGCTATCCGGAGATTGTACTTTAGAGAGATTATATGGTTGTAAACTATGGTTAAACTATACAATTTTAGGCTAACTACTTATCTGATTGTCTTCCGTACTACAGCTATTCGCAGTTTCCGTGCTCACTTGAACTCGCTGTGCGGCCGACTGCGGTGGTTATCTTAACGACTGGTTTTTCCCTGCCTTCCCCCCCTGTCCCTACGTGCTGTGGGGAGTGATCGCGATGTGTTTATGTGAGGTGTTGCCAACCTAGATAAGATGTATGTTATTGAATGAGGTGGATCTACAACTATTAAAGACCGTGGATTAGTCCTCGCCACGCGTGGAGCATAACCCATTCGAACTAAGCGTTGACGGTCTTATGAGGACGTCCCGGCACCTTTAATACTGCCTCTAATATGGGCCTTGGTTTATTGCAGAAGAAAAAGTACATCGTACACCTGATCCAGATAACATTTACCTATTAAAAACCCCCTAATTTCCCCCCTTTTTTTTTTTTTTTTTTTTTATCTAGCTTGGCTGTGTCGCTAAATTGAGTTTTGTTTCCGACAGGGTGTGTTTTTTAGTAGCGTGAAGAGGGGTGAGCTCTCCATGAACGTGTGTTCATTTAGATTGTTGGGATTGTTTCGTTTGGCTAGGTGTATCTCGATTGCTTCCTTTATGTCAAGAGCTCTGCCTTTCGATTCGTGATGGATTATTTTAAGGTCCGACTCTATGTTGGTAAAGCTATGCCCTGCGTCACACATATGTTCGCACACGGCTGAATGTGTTCCGTATCTTATCGCATTTCTATGTTCATTATAACGTGTGTCTACTCGCCTTCCACTCTGCCCGATGTAATTAGCTTGACAATCGGTGTCTTGGCACGTTATAGAATATACCCCTGACCTTGAATACGGGTCACGTTTATTTAGATTACTATTTAGGAGGTGCCTAGCGGTTGTGTTTTTCGTTGTGAAAGCTATCTTTATGCCTTGCTTTTTGAATAGGTTAGTGATTTTATATGTATTCGCATTCACATAGTTGAAACGCGCAAATTTTTTCTCATTACTGTCCGGTTTGGGAATCGTTTTATCTTTATTTTTATGTTTGGCTATAATTTGATTTATTTTGCTTGGCGAGAAGTTGTTTTCCCTTGCTATTTGCATAATAGTTCTTATTTCCTTATTATAGTTGTCTTTTGACATGGGTATGTTTAAAGCCCTGTGCACCATTGAATTGAAACCCGCTAGTTTGTGCGTACTGGGGTGATTAGACTGATTGTCGATTGCATGCGAGGTTTGTGTTGCTTTCCGGAATATGGAATATGAAAGGTCGTTGTCTTTACGTTCAATAGTTATATCGAGATAATTTATTTTCCGGTCTATTTCGGATTCCTTAGTGAATTTGATAGAATGGTGAAGGCTATTAATGGATTGGAGAATTGTTTCTTCGCTAGTTAGTTCAGTATCGTAGATGCAAATTACATCATCTACGTATCTTTTCCATATTACTATTCCCTTTGTTGAAGTCTTTTCTAAGAACGCATTTTCTAGTGCATTGATGAAGATGTCAGCGATTAACCCACTTAGTGGCGATCCCATTGCTGGCCTTCTCTCTGTGTGTATATTTTATTGTCGAATTGAAACACGTTTTGGGTGAGAACGACCCTCAGTAATCTCACAATCTCTTCAATTTCTTTTGCCGAATTGTTGGATTTTAAGTTGTTTTCGATAGTGTTGATTGCTTCAATAATCGGAATATTGGTGTACATGTTAGTTACGTCGAAGGATACTAGCCTGAAGCTAGGTTTCATTTGTAGGGTGTTCAATGCTGTTACTAGTTCTGTTGTGTTCTTTACAGAGTTGTTTTTGTCGTTGGAAAGACGGCATTTTAAGATTTTTAGTAACTCTTTGCTGATTTTGTAATTAGGGGCATTCCTACAATTGACTATTGGTCTCATTGGGCATTCCTTTTTGTGTATTTTTGGTTGTCCCCTCAATGACGGTATTTTCGGGTTCATGTTTATTAGTTTTGATTTTTCGGCTTTGGTCAGTATGTATTCTGTTTCTTTTAGCGCACTTTTTATTTGTTTTTGGAATTTGTTGGTGGGGTCTTTTGTTAATTCCTTGATTTCGTTGTTGTTTAGGAATTCGACTGTTTTTTTCAATGTATTCTGTTTTGTTCAAAATTACTGTAGTGTTTCCCTTATCTGCTTTTGTGATGATTAAGTCATGTTCTTTTATTTTTTGTTTCAACGACTTTATTTCTTTGATTTGTTTGTTGTTTTGAATGTTATTGCTATCGCCCTCTCGTTTGAGGATTTTTTTGGCTTCGTTGGTGGCGAGATTTTTGGTTAATTCCCTGTCTTCTGCTGGGAGCTTGTGACTGGCTATCTCAATATCTGTGATTAACTGTTTTATATTGTGGTTCGTGTGTGCGTCTGTGCAGTTGTATTTCAAACCTTTGTCTAACATATTCATTTCACCTTGAGAAAAGGTTACGTTCGTTCTGTTGTTTACTCTGCTGTGGAAATTGAATTCATTGTTATTCGTGTGTTGTTCGTTAGATTGATGGTTCTGTGTTTCTCCTAGTTTTCTTAATTTATTTTCTAGCGTTTCATGCTTCCTCGTTGCTCTGATTTTGATGGTGTCATGTAGGTGTTCGGTGAAGCTGTCCCATTGGGCTGCGTGCCAGAAATTACTTAGTTGCAATTGAATGTCGTATAATTGTTGGTTAATTTTTTGCTTTCTTATGTATGCAAATCTTAATTCGTTTTTTATCCAAAGCGCTTTGGCTTGTTTAGTTGAAATGATCGAGGCTGGTGTGTTCGGTACGGTTTTAATTGGTACGTATTTAGGGGTGAGGTTTAGTTCTATACATTTTTTGTTGAACCAAATTGACTTGTCTAAATTCATGAGTTTAAGCCTGAGTGATTTGAATTTCTTGGCTTCACGATTTGCCTGACTAGCCGTGAACATTGTGGTGTTTGAAGCCATATTTTCAGTGTTGCCTTAGTAAACAAGAGTTTAGTGCTTTTCAGTCGGTCAACACGAATGTACCCAAAAGAGATGGGTTATGCCCTAATCCTGAAATAAATTACATGAGATTAATAAAACACTAGGATGACCAGTTTCGATCGTCAAGCGATCATCATCAGATCCAATACACTTAGGCTATAAAATCTATGTTTGAAATACAGGTGAAAATATTTACAATATGTACAATTATTTAGTTGCAGTATTGGTACTGCAACTGTCAGTGTATGCTAAATGCAGTATATATGTTAGGTGAAATGCTAAATGGTGATGGCTATCCGGAGATTGTACTTTAGAGAGATTATATGGTTGTAAACTATGGTTAAACTATACAATTTTAGGCTAACTACTTATCTGATTGTCTTCCGTACTACAGCTATTCGCAGTTTCCGTGCTCACTTGAACTCGCTGTGCGGCCGACTGCGGTGGTTATCTTAACGACTGGTTTTTCCCTGCCTTCCCCCCCTGTCCCTACGTGCTGTGGGGAGTGATCGCGATGTGTTTATGTGAGGTGTTGCCAACCTAGATAAGATGTATGTTATTGAATGAGGTGGATCTACAACTATTAAAGACCGTGGATTAGTCCTCGCCACGCGTGGAGCATAACCCATTCGAACTAAGCGTTGACGGTCTTATGAGGACGTCCCGGCACCTTTAATACTGCCTCTAATATGGGCCTTGGTTTATTGCAGAAGAAAAAGTACATCGTACACCTGATCCAGATAACATTTACCTATTAAAAACCCCCTAATTTCCCCCCTTTTTTTTTTTTTTTTTTTTTTTTTTTTTTTTTTTATCTAGCTTGGCTGTGTCGCTAAATTGAGTTTTGTTTCCGACAGGGTGTGTTTTTTAGTAGCGTGAAGAGGGGTGAGCTCTCCATGAACGTGTGTTCATTTAGATTGTTGGGATTGTTTCGTTTGGCTAGGTGTATCTCGATTGCTTCCTTTATGTCAAGAGCTCTGCCTTTCGATTCGTGATGGATTATTTTAAGGTCCGACTCTATGTTGGTAAAGCTATGCCCTGCGTCACACATATGTTCGCACACGGCTGAATGTGTTCCGTATCTTATCGCATTTCTATGTTCATTATAACGTGTGTCTACTCGCCTTCCACTCTGCCCGATGTAATTAGCTTGACAATCGGTGTCTTGGCACGTTATAGAATATACCCCTGACCTTGAATACGGGTCACGTTTATTTAGATTACTATTTAGGAGGTGCCTAGCGGTTGTGTTTTTCGTTGTGAAAGCTATCTTTATGCCTTGCTTTTTGAATAGGTTAGTGATTTTATATGTATTCGCATTCACATAGTTGAAACGCGCAAATTTTTTCTCATTACTGTCCGGTTTGGGAATCGTTTTATCTTTATTTTTATGTTTGGCTATAATTTGATTTATTTTGCTTGGCGAGAAGTTGTTTTCCCTTGCTATTTGCATAATAGTTCTTATTTCCTTATTATAGTTGTCTTTTGACATGGGTATGTTTAAAGCCCTGTGCACCATTGAATTGAAACCCGCTAGTTTGTGCGTACTGGGGTGATTAGACTGATTGTCGATTGCATGCGAGGTTTGTGTTGCTTTCCGGAATATGGAATATGAAAGGTCGTTGTCTTTACGTTCAATAGTTATATCGAGATAATTTATTTTCCGGTCTATTTCGGATTCCTTAGTGAATTTGATAGAATGGTGAAGGCTATTAATGGATTGGAGAATTGTTTCTTCGCTAGTTAGTTCAGTATCGTAGATGCAAATTACATCATCTACGTATCTTTTCCATATTACTATTCCCTTTGTTGAAGTCTTTTCTAAGAACGCATTTTCTAGTGCATTGATGAAGATGTCAGCGATTAACCCACTTAGTGGCGATCCCATTGCTAGGCCTTCTCTCTGTGTGTATATTTTATTGTCGAATTGAAACACGTTTTGGGTGAGAACGACCCTCAGTAATCTCACAATCTCTTCAATTTCTTTTGCCGAATTGTTGGATTTTAAGTTGTTTTCGATAGTGTTGATTGCTTCAATAATCGGAATATTGGTGTACATGTTAGTTACGTCGAAGGATACTAGCCTGAAGCTAGGTTTCATTTGTAGGGTGTTCAATGCTGTTACTAGTTCTGTTGTGTTCTTTACAGAGTTGTTTTTGTCGTTGGAAAGACGGCATTTTAAGATTTTTAGTAACTCTTTGCTGATTTTGTAATTAGGGGCATTCCTACAATTGACTATTGGTCTCATTGGGCATTCCTTTTTGTGTATTTTTGGTTGTCCCCTCAATGACGGTATTTTCGGGTTCATGTTTATTAGTTTTGATTTTTCGGCTTTGGTCAGTATGTATTCTGTTTCTTTTAGCGCACTTTTTATTTGTTTTTGGAATTTGTTGGTGGGGTCTTTTGTTAATTCCTTGATTTCGTTGTTGTTTAGGAATTCGACTGTTTTTTCAATGTATTCTGTTTTGTTCAAAATTACTGTAGTGTTTCCCTTATCTGCTTTTGTGATGATTAAGTCATGTTCTTTTATTTTTTGTTTCAACGACTTTATTTCTTTGATTTGTTTGTTGTTTTGAATGTTATTGCTATCGCCCTCTCGTTTGAGGATTTTTTTGGCTTCGTTGGTGGCGAGATTTTTGGTTAATTCCCTGTCTTCTGCTGGGAGCTTGTGACTGGCTATCTCAATATCTGTGATTAACTGTTTTATATTGTGGTTCGTGTGTGCGTCTGTGCAGTTGTATTTCAAACCTTTGTCTAACATATTCATTTCACCTTGAGAAAAGGTTACGTTCGTTCTGTTGTTTACTCTGCTGTGGAAATTGAATTCATTGTTATTCGTGTGTTGTTCGTTAGATTGATGGTTCTGTGTTTCTCCTAGTTTTCTTAATTTATTTTCTAGCGTTTCATGCTTCCTCGTTGCTCTGATTTTGATGGTGTCATGTAGGTGTTCGGTGAAGCTGTCCCATTGGGCTGCGTGCCAGAAATTACTTAGTTGCAATTGAATGTCGTATAATTGTTGGTTAATTTTTTGCTTTCTTATGTATGCAAATCTTAATTCGTTTTTTATCCAAAGCGCTTTGGCTTGTTTAGTTGAAATGATCGAGGCTGGTGTGTTCGGTACGGTTTTAATTGGTACGTATTTAGGGGTGAGGTTTAGTTCTATACATTTTTTGTTGAACCAAATTGACTTGTCTAAATTCATGAGTTTAAGCCTGAGTGATTTGAATTTCTTGGCTTCACGATTTGCCTGACTAGCCGTGAACATTGTGGTGTTTGAAGCCATATTTTCAGTGTTGCCTTAGTAAACAAGAGTTTAGTGCTTTTCAGTCGGTCAACACGAATGTACCCAAAAGAGATGGGTTATGCCCTAATCCTGAAATAAATTACATGAGATTAATAAAACACTAGGATGACCAGTTTCGATCGTCAAGCGATCATCATCAGATCCAATACACTTAGGCTATAAAATCTATGTTTGAAATACAGGTGAAAATATTTACAATATGTACAATTATTTAGTTGCAGTATTGGTACTGCAACTGTCAGTGTATGCTAAATGCAGTATATATGTTAGGTGAAATGCTAAATGGTGATGGCTATCCGGAGATTGTACTTTTAGAGAGATTATATGGTTGTAAACTATGGTTAAACTATACAATTTTAGGCTAACTACTTATCTGATTGTCTTCCGTACTACAGCTATTCGCAGTTTCCGTGCTCACTTGAACTCGCTGTGCGGCCCGACTGCGGTGGTTATCTTAACGACTGGTTTTTCCCTGCCTTCCCCCCCTGTCCCTACGTGCTGTGGGGAGTGATCGCGATGTGTTTATGTGAGGTGTTGCCAACCTAGATAAGATGTATGTTATTGAATGAGGTGGATCTACAACTATTAAAGACCGTGGATTAGTCCTCGCCACGCGTGGAGCATAACCCATTCGAACTAAGCGTTGACGGTCTTATGAGGACGTCCCGGCACCTTTAATACTGCCTCTAATATGGGCCTTGGTTTATTGCAGAAGAAAAAGTACATCGTACACCTGATCCAGATAACATTTACCTATTAAAAACCCCCTAATTTCCCCCCTTTTTTTTTTTTATCTAGCTTGGCTGTGTCGCTAAATTGAGTTTTGTTTCCGACAGGGTGTGTTTTTTAGTAGCGTGAAGAGGGGTGAGCTCTCCATGAACGTGTGTTCATTTAGATTGTTGGGATTGTTTCGTTTGGCTAGGTGTATCTCGATTGCTTCCTTTATGTCAAGAGCTCTGCCTTTCGATTCGTGATGGATTATTTTAAGGTCCGACTCTATGTTGGTAAAGCTATGCCCTGCGTCACACATATGTTCGCACACGGCTGAATGTGTTCCGTATCTTATCGCATTTCTATGTTCATTATAACGTGTGTCTACTCGCCTTCCACTCTGCCCGATGTAATTAGCTTGACAATCGGTGTCTTGGCACGTTATAGAATATACCCCTGACCTTGAATACGGGTCACGTTTATTTAGATTACTATTTAGGAGGTGCCTAGCGGTTGTGTTTTTCGTTGTGAAAGCTATCTTTATGCCTTGCTTTTTGAATAGGTTAGTGATTTTATATGTATTCGCATTCACATAGTTGAAACGCGCAAATTTTTTCTCATTACTGTCCGGTTTTGGGAATCGTTTTATCTTTATTTTTATGTTTGGCTATAATTTGATTTATTTTGCTTGGCGAGAAGTTGTTTTCCCTTGCTATTTGCATAATAGTTCTTATTTCCTTATTATAGTTGTCTTTTGACATGGGTATGTTTAAAGCCCTGTGCACCATTGAATTGAAACCCGCTAGTTTGTGCGTACTGGGGTGATTAGACTGATTGTCGATTGCATGCGAG